>JAHZNP010000015.1:0-82806 GCA_020615345.1 Triops cancriformis | reverse complement strand
GGCCCATTTACATTGAAATTTCGAAAACGGTGGTAACGATTATTCCGAAACGAATGGTAAAGCCCTGCTAGATTTTTAACATAAAGTACCGGCTTTTAACTCGAGGTGGCGCTGTTAAACGAGCGTGTGCTCTTTCGGTTTGCGCTCGCGCTCGCAAATTTTAGAAACGAGCAATCGTGCTCATCGCTCGCAAAATTTCGCGCGCGCTCGTTTTAGCTCTGGCTAAACTTCAGTCTGATTCGGATCCCGTTTTGTGCTCACGATGCGACTGCTATAACCATAACTTCAAAAAGAAACAGACAGAACCCACCTTCCTCAGAAACGCCCCGCGAAAGTAAACCGAGACTTGGGTTAAAACATAATTATACATGGAAGAATAATAAAAAGCTTAATCCTATGTCTTTCAGCGACGTAAAAGGCAAACTGTTTAAGAGAAACCAGCAGAGCCAACATTCATTTTTCGTTCTGATTTTGCAGTTATTACTGGGCTTGTCAGGAAATTGTTTGTCATGAACTTTGGTCGTCTTTCGAACGGGACACGTGATTATGAACCTAAAATGCATTTCTAAGTCGACAGTTAATTTACCTTACTTTTAACAACTTGTTGGAGGCTGCACACCAAAGTGTGGACACCGCCGTTTCAGAATCGGCCTGAAGGACGGATTTCCACACAATTGTGCGGTTCGAAAGGAAAGTCAGAAAGCAATTCTAGGGATAATCTAATTCACATTTCAACGTACCTCTGGTACACGAGCTGGCCAAGGACACACGAAGGCACGATCACCGAGAACTCAATATTGAAATAGTAATTTTTAAACTTGTAGGTTTAGAAACGTTCATCAGATCAAAAAATATTTGTTGGACTGGTGGAATGAATAAAAATCAAGGTAACAAGTACGAAAAAACGGAACAAAGTACAAGTAACAAACGTATATCCCGCCAACCAAAACACTACACTCGAGGATGCCGAGAAGTGACGGGGGGGTCATAAATCGATAAGTTTTCATGCATTAGATTCCTTGGTTTCCTTTTACGCAAACGATCTATACAATCGCTTTGGCCGCTGGAATAAAATCTTCCCATACTTTTATAACCTACGGAAAAATAAAAACAAAATCCATTCTTGACTCGAAATTTTTGTTTGTATTACCTGTTGCTCTATGTTCATCAAAGTTTCGAAGTAACTAATAAAAGCTTGCTTGAAATCCTTGACTCGGGTAACTTCGAAGCGTTCTAATTCTTTCTTAATCGTACGGGAAATGCATTCAAATTCTTCATGACTTCTATCAACTTTGGCCTCCCACTGAAAAAAAAAATTAATTAGTGCAACTAAACAGGCTTTATTTAATCAGTAATATCATACTTCCAACACCTCGTCCTTAGCTATGCCCGCTTTATCTCCCCTTCCTGTGGCTTCGATACGCTCTGCAAGTTCCTTTTTCCGGGCTAAGGTTTGCTGTGCATGTTGCCAGGTTTGGTAAGCTTTAACGCGCTCGTGGAAAACGTCCTACAATGCACACGATAAAGACACATGATTTTCTTAAGCAAAATTTACCTTGATAACACCCGTAAGTCCGATGTAATCCTTCAGCATTTCATACAAGATATAAAATTCCGCATTCGCCTGCTCGCCGTGAATTGACTCCATCTACGCATGAAAGGAGATGCAGGGCGACCTTTCTTTTGATAATTCGAATAAATTCAATGTACTTTCTCTTCAACTTCCGCAAGCTGAGCCAGAGCTCGTGAGAGGAGACTATGTTCTTCGCAATTGGACAGCAAAGCTAGATTACGAGCCAGGTTTAAAGTTGAAGAGGCAAGCTCGCGGCGATGCTGGTAAAGCGCCTCCACACTCGACTGCAGCTTACGCAATTGGCTATCCAGCTGTTCTAACAATTGGGTTTTTTCTTCAAACCACTATAAAGAAAGAGTAGGTTATATACACTTTTACAAGCAAGCCTTCAAAAAAGCAAAACTTACAGGATCAGACTCGCCCATTTTGAACGTCATCTTATTCACAGTCTCTCCAACTTTATTAAACAGTCTTAAAACACCAGCTCCACTTAGGGCAGACGTGTTCGTCGCCTTAGGAAGGTCAGAATCTAGAAAATGCATAGGTTAAATACTTAAAGCTTTAAAAAGATATACACTATTAACTCCTATGTACTATACCTATGTACCTATTAACTCCTATGTACTATACCTGACTCCAAGAACTCGCGAAAATCAGGATCGACATACAGACTTGGATGGTAAGCAGTGCGATTGAGGTATCTTTCTAAAGCCGCGCGACGCCTCTCTACGAAATCTGACGCTGACACTTGATCAGAACCTTGAGCCATTTTCACTTTAGTGGCACCTGGAATTTTTCAGAAAAAAAATCACACATGTAAGCAAATAATTTCTTCCATCACAAAGGAAAATTTCAAAAACGAAAATGAAAAAGTAAAACTAAATTGCATGAAATATATAAAAAAGTTCGGCCATACCAACAACACTTTTCTCCGGAGCAGGAGGTACGATTCTTCCCTTGTGCACATACTTTTCGGCTAACTTATCATGGAGACCCAAGAAATCCGAAAAACGCCTGGTAACCGAAAACTCTTGCTTACGGAACAATGGAATATTGGTTTTGGTCTCCACGGTGTAGACTAAATAAGAAGACATGCCTTCGCCCATTTTATGGGGATTCTTCACATGAATTTCGATGTAATTTTCGTTTTCCTGGCGCGACTGCAAGGACAAAATACAATTCCTTAAAAAAATGTTACAGCACAAGCTCCGTATTCATACCTCATTGACGGACTTCACTGCTCCTTCGATGGAGTTTGAATATTCTTTACTCTTTTGTTCCATCGAATTAGTTTCCGTTAAAGTATTTTTCACTGTGGGGATGACCTTCCATGGGGAAAAAAAAGGTTCAATAACGACGGTCAAAGCTAATGTGACTTACTTTAGGTTCAAGGGCAGGTTTTACCACTGGTGGAGGTACAGGCAATTCTTCAAACGGTGGGCTTTCCATGTTTTCAGATGTGAGAGTAATGCTACTCATGGCAGCCAAGGGATCATTTTCCCCCTGGGTTTCGTCATCCGAATTAAGGTTAATGTCTTCTTCAGCTGTTTGGTCAACGACTTGGACTTCATCCGAAGTCGTTTTTTCAATTGACGGCATCTGAGACGCTTTCGGCTAAACAACGATAAAATTAGTAAGTCTTAAACCAGAGGGGTGGAGCAAAAGGGGGAGGATTAGTCCGCTTTTGGAACGTCGTTTTAAATTAAGTACCCGCACAAAAGTGAAAAGCAAAACGTTAGAGAACGTTAGCTGTAGCATTACCCACACTATTTACCTCTATTGCTGAAGCAAAAAGATCACTATCATCGTCACTGTGGTAATTTGGCTCGTCAAAAAGCGGAGCTGCTGTCTTATCCGCAGCCATGTTGATGTTTATTATGATCGGTGCAGTCGATCATTGCAAGGCGCGATGCGATTACCTTTCATCAGCTGATTTTTGTTGGCAAACAATGAACATGTTTATTATTCTACAGCTGGTTTGTATGTAAGGTGGCAAAGAATTACTCCACGTTGGGTGTCCCACGAGTGCAAAGCTATCTGTGTTTACCGTAAATTTGTGTTAATTCTCTGGAGATTGGCTTAGAAAGTAAAGGCCCATAATGAGCGAGATTGCGGCGTCGACACGCAAACGAGTTTATTATGCAGCCAGGGATGGTCATACAATCGCTCTATTTGCCTTACTTGCCGAAAGGACCAAAGAAGACATTACACTATTATTAACCCATGTAAGCTCACTTATTTTATGGAGATTTCAGTAATTGCATTGAGTTCAGTTGCTAGCTCTGCAGTAGATCCTAGAGTTTGGAGTAGACAAATTTTAAGTTAAAATAAGATTGTGGTTAACCCAGCCTAATTTCTTTCAGCTTGCGTAAACACAGATTAATTCGATTTACTAAAACTATTAACATATCATAACTCATTTCAGTAAATAACAGGTAAAGCCTAGAACGTCCTCATTGAAAGAAGACATGCACTAGGACCCCAACATTGCCCCAAACGACCTTGCACCCGAGCGTCCCTGTCTTCATTTGTAGGGTGAAGCAGAATGACCTAGAGTGCTGGCTATTTTCTAGTGATATATACTCCCGATTACTTACACATTAAGTAAGTAATCCTATGGTAAAAAGTATGAACAACACATTCCTGACTGATGTGAGAATGTGATATGGGATTTTATGGATTTTCTTTTAGCTTGACATTGAATACCTAAGGTTGGTCCAGACAACCATAAATTCGTGAACCCAACAAAAGCGCGAGTTTCAGAGCACCAGGAACACAACTGGTACAAGCAAAGTAAAATTACAGTAGAGCTACTCCCATCTGTTGAAAGGAAACATGCTCATGTTCATAAAATTGACGGTCATTGGCTGCAAAATCGAAGAAGTTTGTCTCAGAGCGGAAAAAAATAAATCTTTAATCCTTTTTGAAAGACATCCGGTAGTCAGAACAAGGGACTGAGATTTCTGAAGAAACCTATTTGTTTCTTGACTCGGAGGTTATAAGACTTTTTACGGCTGTGTGAGCCCAACTTATACCTATCTTCTTGGTTCTGTATATTAAGGCTACGGTGCATGTAACCGTGGTTTAAGGAATCACGTGCTAAATGGGGCGTCAGCAGTCACCAAAACTACTCGTATTTCTTTAAACAATCTCGACAGTAAAGTTTTGAATCGTAATTTCTAGTACACGTCATCGATATATTTTTTTAAAATGTTCTTTGTAAATTTATAGTAAGCGAGTCAAACTTCAACTTTTTTTTGCACAAAAGCGATTTCCAATATTCCATCGCAAGGTTCAGTAAAGCCAGTTGAAAATATTTTTTTTAACGAAAGCGGAATTCAAATCCGACATTTAGTTTTGGAGTTGTCACCTAGGAAGTTTCATAAAAATATTTACGTGATAAATCCGAAATTAACCAACTATTTTGAATTCCATTTTCGCCCATAAATTAGGGAAACGGTGCTTTATTGTACCTTGAGGTCGTATATTTAAACATGCTTTTACAAAAGAAGTTCAAATTTGATTCGCGTTGTACAAATTGACTAAAGGTTTTCTGAAGGAAAACTCGACGATGTGCACTAGATATTACAATGCATAGCTTTACTGTTGAGATTGTTTAATGAAGTAATGAGTAGTTTTGGCATAATCGCTGACGCCGTTTAGCATGTAATTCCCCTCTACCACTGTTAGGTGCAGTGTAGTTTTGCTTACGTCTAACTAACTTTATTGTGTGTTTTGCGTACGTAATTGTTTTTGTTGCGTCTTTCTGTCATCCTTTATTTATTATTTAAAAACATTTCTTTGATAAGTAACCTAAACTGTACACTTACGTATTTATTGCAAAACCACATGTTTAGCTTACGTACACACTGAATGATTAGCTTACGTACAACTGTAAATCTCGTTGCTTATATAACTGAGAAATGGTATTCGTATAATACTATTCGGCCTACTGTGTAAATAATAACAATAAGCGTTCCAAACAAATTACCAGCACTTCAGGCCGTTCTGCTCCAACTGTCTAATCAAGATAAGGACGTCTATGTTCAAGACCGTTTTTGGATTAAATAGGGTTGTAACAGTGTAGGTCGTTTTTTCCACATACCGTACAAAGTACACAAAAACAATAGAGTGGATTTTTTTTTAGGATGCGTGCCGACATTCTAAACTTTTTCGTAATTAACCAATACCTAAGTATTACCAAATTTTTCCGACCTAACGTAAACCGTGTATTAAAACTTACACTGGTCTATCCTAATTTAGCATGTTTAACTAGGTAACTGAAGAAGATGGACAGAAATGTACACCTTTGATAATAGCAGCAAGGAATGGTTGTGATAGTGTTGTAAGAATGATCGCAACGAAGTTTGCCCCCGATTTGGAACAGGAAGGCAATGTCAAGTTTGACGACTATATCATAGAAGGTGCCAGTGCATTATGGTGTGCTGCAGGTATTTTTCATAATTTCCTGGCTTTGTTATAAAAAGAAAAAAATTCTTGAACGTTTTGTACCTCCCTGTAAGGTGCTGGCTACCTCAAAGTCGTGAAAATACTCGTTGGGGCAGGAGCTGATGTTAATCACGCTACGCGAACCAAGTCAACGCCTCTACGAGCAGCTTGCTTCGACGGACGTTTAGACATAGTCACTTACCTGGTTGAACACGGAGCGGACCTACATTTAGCCAATAAGTACAATAATACATGTCTTATGATAGCGGCCTACAAAGGACACCGGGAAGTCGTTCAGTACCTGTTAGAAAAAGGAGCCAAAGTCAACGAACAAGCTCATTGTGGAGCCACTGCGCTTCACTTTGCCGGTGAGTGTTCACAATCTCAGGTGTAATTCTTTATTCTTGATCTCTTTGTCCGGAGCAGCTGAATGCGGCCACGTCTTGATTGTGAAAGAACTTCTCGCTTACGGTGCCTTAATGTCTCGCAACGACCAAAACATGACTCCGTTGTTGTGTGCTGCCGAACGAACACGCTTAGAAGTTGTCAAGTACATGGTTTCTCGTCCGGAGTGCACAAGAGAGGAACGTATTGAGGCCTATGAGCTGCTAGGAGCTTCGTTTGCCAATGATAAAGACAATTACAACTTGCAGTTGGCCTTTCATTTCTTACGACGTGGAATGGAAGAAAGGTTTCAGTGCGATTTTGTTGTGCTCAAACGTATCATAGCGCCTGTTGCCGCGTACGAGTATCACAGGGAGTCCACGAACTTGCAAGAGCTAGAAGCGATACAAGCAGACCCTAATGCCTTACATATGGAAAGTTTGACCATACGTGAACGTATCTTGGGACCTAACAATCCTGAACTTCCCCATCCAATTGTGTTTCGTGGCGCTGTATTTGCCGATGACGCGCGATTTGATCGGTGTATCGCCCTGTGGCTGCATGCCTTGAAGTTAAGGCAGCGTAACAACCTCTCAGTTGCGAAGGATTTGCTTCGGTTTGCACAGGTAACGCACCAGGAAATTTGTTTGACTCTTATTATTTAACACACACGAATTCTTGAAGGTTTTTTCGCAAATGCTACACGTGGGAGTTGAAATATCCTTTGAACCCCTTGAGGAAGTATTTCATTCTACTGTTCTAGAAATAAGCAAAAATCAAGGAAAATTAGCGAATCCTGGTCCAAAGGACGATCCTGACCTTATAGCTGTAAGTTTATAAACCCTACCTTTTTTTGATTACATCAATGTGTTACTATTCTAGGATGAGATTGACTGTAATTTAATTACTGCGTTATACCTTATCGTGATTTGTACAATGGTACTCAAAAAAGGGACGAAACAACAAGAATTGACCATCTATAGGCACATTTTCCGGTTGAACCGTCTCGATGCAAGAACCCGTGAAGGTCAAAGTTTGCTGCATTTAAGCATTAATTGTGATACTCCCGTGGACGATTTCCACACAAACAATATATGCCAGTAGGACAAACTGTGCACGTTTTCCTTAAATTCAAGCTTACTTTTCGTTTTTTTCCATAACACAGGTTCCCCAATAGTTTCGTTTGCAAAATATTAATTGATTGCGGAGCGGATGTTAACGCCATGGACTCTCAGAGAAATACGCCCCTACATATCATTGTTGGTTATCAGCGAGCTATTAAGTAAAATAAATGTGAATTTTTTTTCGTGATCGTGGAATTACATTCTAAATGTCCTAGTGACTTTTTGACCCTACATGCTGTTATAACAAGTTTAATCGAAGCGGGCGCCCATACCGACATCGTGAACGTTAATGGCCACACGCCCTATGAAGCTGCTTCCACAGGTACACAAAGTACTCATTTTGCTTTCGTTCATTTATAACCGACGTGAAAAAGGTGTTGCTGAAATAATCTTGCGGACCCAGAGACAACTCAGTCTGAAATGCATTGCTGCCAAAGCTGTGACAAAATATAACCTAACTTACCAAGGCGTTGTGCCTCGTCCTTTGGAATGTTTTATTGAATTACACGGCTCGAGTGTGAAGCGTGGATGACAACGATTGGCTCACACTTTTGTACAGATATGCTTTAATAAATGTGTTACTTTTGGCCCGAATTAAATATGACTCGTGTACGCATTAAACCTGTGTACCTTCATTAGACACAAGCCACTTGGTTACCGTTAATAACTGACGTACCCGCTATCACGAAGTGGTACCCAATTTGCGACCCTAACAAACGAAACGCGGCGGCTTCCGCGAGAGTAATCCCGCCTACGCAGAACACCAAAACGGTTCTTGATACATTTGCCAACGCAGCACTTGTCAGCCGAGATGCATCTTGTCTTTGGCTAGCCAGTAAAGGTCCAGCCAGAATACTTCTCAGGACTTCGTCTACTTGCGCGAGATTATCATTTTTTAAAAACCGTTCCACGACCCGACAAAACAAGGGAACGTACGAACCCCCAAAGACATAACTCATATCCGTTGGGTGACGAAGGTCGACAGGATTGGTATTTTCAGGCACTAGATGCAGCTTACGAGACCAGGTCTTGAAGGGCGTGCCTTTGATGGGAAAGGGCAAACCTGTGACGGCTTTTGTGGCGATATTTCCCAACAGATCGGACCGTCCCAGGTTCAAGGTGGATTGCAGGTTAAAACTTGGTGTGCGCGTTTTTAATAGACCACACTGCTGGAGTCTATGCCAAACCCATATGTGCTCGTAACCAAAAGCTTGGGTGTACTTTTTCTGCCACGTCTTCAGTTCCTTGTCTGAGAATCCGTCTTGGGTTATTGAGCACAAGCAAAGCAAGCGCAGCGTGCTAATGGATTCTATATGTCTTGCCATACAATCTTCTATATAAGCCATACTTTCTTTGTAATTGGCGCAATCCAGTAAATCTTGCTCTACTCTTAGCTGATCTTCCAAAATCCCAGTTTTGCATTTGAGGACCGACTAAGAAATACTGACATGTAACCACAAAATTAGGAAGACAAATTATCTGACTTCGCAGGCATTTATATGAAGGCCAATTGAGCGCTGCTGAGACTGAATCTCTCTTAAGTCATTCGCAACGAACTTTTTCATCTCAACGACAGAATTCGTGTGCCGTTTGGCCGAACGTGATTGAATTTCCTTGACTTTCATGCTTAAAATACTGAGTACAGAGGCAAAATGTCTCCCACGGACCTGACAAAAAAAGACGTGAAATTAAAATTTATGCTAACAAACAGTTTTTGTTTTAAAGACAACCACGTCGCATACAAGCATAAAGTAAAGGAATTTTTATACCTGGGCATAGACTTCATCCTTTCCAGTGTTCAACATCATCTTTTGTTTCTCTCCGCGATTTTCTGTACTCATTTCTTCGCTGGCTATGTCAACACAACCAGCACGCATGCCGAAAACTTCATCCAGCATTCCTTCGTAATTTAGTTGCGAAAGTAGTAGGGATATGAAGTCAATATCACGGTCAAAGATAAAAAGGTGGCCAAATGGGCAGTGTGTCAGCTGTGTGACGGAATTGCTTCCAACCCTAGCCGGTCTCTCAGGAGGAAGTTCTCTAGTTAGTACGTCCATAAGACCCTTGATGGTATTCGATAACCTTCCTAAGGCTATAACGTTCGGTATAGATCCGAAGATTTCTTGTATGCTATTGAGCGCTTTGCTTATAGGTACTAAGAGGGACTGATCGCCATTAACTAGGCTGGATTGAAAGAAGTTGGCAAACTCCAATGAGAGCAAGTCATTGTCCAACGGGATGAAGTCGTGGTGATACTCGTGTATCCGAATATAGCCGAGGACTCCGTCTTCCTCGAAAATATCTTGAACGAAATGGAGCGCTTTCGGAAGTAGGATGCAATGGTATTGGAACGGGATGGGTTGGGGTGCGCCAGACACCGAGCTCTGGACGTGCTGACATACCAGACGAGCAGCGCTGGCTAGGGCTGGAATAACGTAAACCCGCGTTGGGTGGACCCACGGTGGAGGAGCATTACCAAGCTTGAACATCTTGTCTACTCCATGCTCTCTAATTAAATACTAATTAAAACGAACGCGAATCCTCTACAAAGTTAAAAGCAGAAAGTTCGGGCTCCTCAAATTACCTCAAAACTCTTGCTCCAACGATAAGATCGAGTGTTTTCAACAAGCTTTCATGGATAACCAAGTCCTTCGCAAGATCTGCGCTACCTTTCCTTGTTTCCAGACATGAAAGCAGAGCTATAAATCGGCCACGTGAAAGTTCTCGCAAGACATCTAACTCAGGAAAAGATGCACTCATTTTCTTCACCGTCTTCGAATCGAACACCCAACCCGAAAAACGTCAACAAACGACTTCTAAACAGACCTTGTCATGAATGACTCCGCCCCAAGCCCCCTCTACTCTGTAGATAGGCGCAGCGTAACCTTGCGCAGCGTACTCCGATAGAGAACATTCCTTTTCAGATTTTTGCAGTCCGGGGGATGAAATAATGAAAAATATATAAATTGATTATGCGCCAACAGGTAAAAGCCTAATACTGCAAGCATGTCAAAATCCTTAATTGTAATAACTTGAAAAACAAAACTTACATTATCAACGGGCTCTTTCGAATCCGATTCGAAAGTGGTAGAGGGGTATCGCATGCTAAGCGCGACAGCGATTTCGCCAAAATTACTTACTTTTTTGTTCTGAAATATTGACAGTAAAGTTTTGGATTGTAATATCTAGTGCACATCGTCGAGATTCTCTTAAAAATATGCTTTAAAAGCGAGTCAAATGTGAACTTTTTCGAAAAGCAATTCCGAACGTTCGATCACAAGGTTCACTAGAGCCATTTGGGAGTATTCTTTTAATGAAAAAGGAATTCAAAAACGACATTTACCTTCGGAGTCGTCACTTAGAAAAAATTAGAAAAATGTTTAGCTGATAAATCCGAAACTAAGTGGTGGATCTGAATTCTGTTTTGCCAATAAATTAGATAAAAGGTGCTTTAGTGTAGCTTGAGGTCGGATATTTAAAAATACTACAATATTTGCAAAAGAAGTTTAAATTTGATTCGCTTTCTGTAAATTGAAAAAAAAAATTAATATCGACGATGCGCACTAGATATTTTAATTCGAAAGTTTACTGTCGAGATTGTGTAAGGAAATACTGAATAGTTTCTGCGAAATCGCTGACGCCGTTTAGCATGTGATTCTCCTTTACCACAGTTAGGTGTACCGTAGCCATGTGAACTATAGAGCGGGTATTTTGTTCGTCCGAGTTAACAAAAATGCTCATGCCCGACAGTACTTCAGTAGAGCGATATTTCCCACTGTGTTCCTAAAACTTAACTGGTTAAACCCTAGAAGACCAAAACATCATACAGTGGACTGATTCAACCCTTAGGCCATGCTTTTTGATTGCGCGAACACGAAAAGTCACTGACAAGCTAAATCATTAAGGAATCGGACAATAAGACGGATTTGTACTTGTTGCTTGCAAGGCTGTGAAGTTAGGTAGGCCTACGCACGAAGTTCAATCATCCTATGCGGCAGGCGGTAGACTACTTACATACGTCTAGTGTGCTGCACTTTGAGAGTAGAGTAATCGAATAGAGGGAAATGACGTATCAATGCAGTCCAGAAAAATGACTAGTAAAACGTGGGAAAGTGTACGCTAGACCAATCGCAAATTGTTAGAATAAAAGAATGCTTTAGAGAAATGCACAACACTACTTGGTAATATTTTCTTTCCTAGCCTCGTTGTCTTCGTAGGTCAATTTCGAATGTTCGCAATGCACTTTTCACCGTAAAAATCGCCGCCTACTAATTAGTAGACTTGTTTGTAGTTCTCTGCATGCAGCAGTTTCCCATGTATCTAGGACAAATGTGTATTCCGTAATTGGTAAATGAGAACTAAGTTGTCCTACATTGAACTCACTTTACTTCATGCTTTTTGTATACGTTTTGACGAAAGACGACAATGTTTTGTGTTCAAGCTTTGATAGAATTTTTACCATAAACCGAATCTACAATTAAGGCACCTCGCAAAGTGTAATGCGTATTTCTCTACATGGCTATGGTAGCATCAGCCACAACTTTAATAGCCTCCCAAGTTTCAGTAACAGTTGGCATGATTTCACTGGGAGGTAACACGAACCCGTTTGTTCCTGTATCGCGCAATTCAACGGTATAGGAGTACGCTATACCGGCTTCGCCCTTAGCCCAGTCATCAGAGCCACCACTAGCAACGTCTAAGGAAAAAAGGGGTAATTCTAACATCCATATAGCATAGGTAACTTACATAGGACATTGGTTGATGTTCCAACTGTGTACTCAGAGCCATAGACAGCAGTCAAAGCACTAGTAGCGGACATAGCCAGGTTATTCTTTAATAACGTTCCAGATATTAAACCTCGTATCAATATTAGGTCGTCTTTACCAGTTGTTCGTAATCGTCAGGCAAATCGGACGTGAATCCCCATGGGAATAGCCAGTACTGACAAGGAAAAGATCACCAGTATTACCCAGCCCAAAGGTGAAATCGAAGTTTTACTTGTCCGTAGGAGTGGAAAGTCAGGTACACCTTGGTTTGGCTAGCAACACTCAATATAGTATCACGCACTACTTGGGACTCAGGTTCGGAGAAGGCATTAGCACCGTGATAAGTCTCCTGGCATCCGTTTGAACTCGATCCACCTTCTATAATGGAAAGTTAAACTTTTTCAAGCAACAAAGTATTTCATGCGTGCACGAACCGTTCCAATGAAATCCAAAGTTTCTATATGTGAATTTCATGTGAAAAAATAGCGTTAGAATAGTACTTTGATGTTCTTACTCACATATCACCTGTTCAAATCAGTTCCAAGGCATTTAGCGTGATTTGTAAGGCCAAGATTTTTGCGCCATAAACGATCCTAAGAAAATATTCGATGTAATTTTTTATTATTTTTTACCGTTTTAGAATTGTTTCGCTTAACGTACGTCCGAAAACGAGAACTCGTAACCATCAGGGTTAATGACGGGCATAATGTACCAATCCAAGTTATCTAAGTACTGAGGATGGGCTGCGTAGTTTTCGACTAAGTCTTGCACCAACCAAGTTACAGTAGCGGGAGAAATCCACTCACGAGCGTGAATGCCTACATATTCTTGCAATTGTCTCGAAGTGGAAAAATAAGACTGTATTGATACCTCCATCGATGAAGATAGCATTCTTTCCCGATCCACCTGTACTGAGCTTGATCAAAGTAAGATCGCGACCCTGGACACTTTTACCGGCAGAAGATACCGTAACTTTGTCGGGATAAGCGCTTGCTAAAGCGGCAGCAAATCCTTCAATCTAACATAGAAGAATCATATTTGCAGATATAGCTGCACACTAGAGCGTTTCTTACGTCAGCCAGTGGGTAATAATCATCCCAGGTAAGGTTATAAAGTGCAGAACGGGGACCGGCTTCGACACGTGGAGTGCGGGCGATGTTGTCAATCAACCTATGACGCGCGTTCGGCGTGCAAATCAATACAATATCTTGTATTTTGAGTAAAGCTATTTACGTCTGTACGTCAGGAACTGCCACTGTATAAGCAATGTTTAACTTGTCCAACCAGTTTTCCAAATATGCCACTGATTCTGCGTTGGCCATAATGTCAGTCCCTCCTAAATGAACTGGGGTCCAAAAGTCAAGCTGGCTATTATTTTCCAAATAGCGCAGATTTTCTATGTCTTGGGACGTTCCGGGAAAAGCGCGAAGAACCCGAGCGCTAGGTATGAAGAATAAATTCAGTTACAAATTTAACTGTAAAAGCATGAGCATGGAATTTCTTTTACCCGTCATAGCGTTTCGCAGCTGCTGCGAGGGCTAAGAAACTCAGGAACACAAGCCACTTCATTTTGTTACGGTAAACACGACAAAATGTAGTCCATTAGATCTCACCAGCTTTTTATTAGGAGTGACATGGTACACTGTTTCGTGTTAATCACAGGCCCGTGTGAAGTTTCCTGTAATTGGATCACACATATCGGAAACACTTGTTACTTTTCTCAGATGCGCTATCGCTTTATCGCTTACGCTCTTTAATGACTACCAATAAGTATTTCTGTAGTAATAAGAAAGTTAAGAAGAAGCTTCTGGAAGCGTGTGCTTCCGTAGTCAGATTTATAACATAGCAGACTTTTATTGGTTATATATATGGGGCTCAAAAACTCATCTTGCGAAAAAAATTGATTCTACAAAAGCTTCTTTTCACACTTCGATGTTACTCTATTGATAGGTTCTAAACAATGACGTGCCCACTTTTATTTGAGAGAGGTTTCACTTCCTTCTGTATTAGTGTTTGCGTGATAGCACGGTTTACATAGTGATGCATAGTAGTCTATTGTAAAATACTACAATATACGATAAAAGTTTCTCTCTTGATTGGGGCTGATGGATTTATTTGTTAACAGTATTCGTCAAATTTCAAATACTGTGCACAAATATAGATAGTTGACCCAACACGCCCTCTCTAAGTATGCTACGCTGCAATTCTGAAATAACCATAGACTAGTTATTTAAACATTTTAATTTTGTAGGCATACTGGGCATAAGGGATACACAGATATCGCAACTGAGAAAAGTAACAAATGTTCTAGATTTGTACGGTCCAGATATAGAAAACTTCCCACGGACCTTTGATTAAAGTGATATGACGTAATTTGTGACTTCTAATAAAAGGCCAGAAAACGGTAAGTATCATAGTTTTCTCAGTTCAGTGTGAAACAGAATGAAGTGGCTAATACTTCTGGGTTTCGTAGCCATTGCGGCTGCCACGAAGCGCTATGACGGGTAGGAGAAGTTAAAAAAAAATTCTAAAGAAAGTTGCAACTTAGAATGAATTCAATAATCTTTAAATAGCGCACGGATGTTGCGAACTTATCCTAAAACCGCTCAAGATGTCGAAAATTTACGCTATTTGGAAAACAATGGCCAGCTCGACTTTTGGACCCCAGTTCGCTTAGGAACGACCGACATTATGGCCAGTGAAGATTCGGTAGCATATTTGGAAAGCTGGTTGAACAAGTTAAACATTGCTTACAAAGTAGCAGTTCCTGATGTACAGACGTAAGTAGCTTTAATAATGATATACTAATTTAAACGCCGAACTGTTATAGGTTGATTGACAACGTCGCCCGCACTCCGCGTGTCGAAGTCGGTCCCCGTTCTGCACTTTACAATCTTACCTGGGATAATTATTACCCATTGGCTGATGTAAGTAATTCTGTAATCTGCGAAGTAATACCTTTCCTGTGTTAGATTGAAGGGTTTGCTGCCGCATTAGCAAGTGCTTATCCCGACAAAGTTACTGTATCTTCCGCCGGCAAAAGTGTTGAGGGCCGTGACCTTACTTTGATCAAGCTTAGTACAGGTGGCTCTGGGAAGAATGCTATCTTCATTGACGGAGGTTAAAAAAATCATATTTATGCTCTTACCTCAATATCAGGCAATATATAGGCATCCATGCACGTGAGTGGATTTCTCCTGCTACTGTAACATGGTTGGTGCAGGAGTTGGTAGAAAACTATGCCGCCCATCCTCAGTATTTAGACAACTTGGATTGGTACATTATGCCTGTGATTAACCCTGATGGTTACGAATTCACGTTCTCGGACGTAAGTAAAGCGAAACTACTTCAAGAGTTATTTTAAGTTTCTTTTTAGGATCGTTTGTGGCGCAAAAACCGTGGTACTACCAATCACGCTCTGTGCACTGGAACAGATATGAACAGGTAAAATTCCAAGCACTTACATTAAAAATTCTAATTTCTCTTTTTCTTATCGCATCGAAACGAAACGAACAGAAACTTTGGATTTCACTGGGATGGTTAGTATTTCGACAATTCTAGGTATATCTCATCTCTAAACTTCCGAATTTGTCAACAGAGGGAGGATCTAGCGACAATGGATGCCTCGATACCTATCACGGTCCTACTGCCTTCTCTGAACCCGAGTCGCAAGTAGTACGCGATACAATTTTAAGCGTTGCTAGCCAAACTAAGGTGTATCTGACTTTCCACTCCTACGGACAGGTAAAATCAGGTATACAACGACTTGAATGTGTATCTAAATGATCTTTTTATTCATTAGTACTGGCTGTTCCCTTGGGGGTACACTGCCGATCACTCTGACGATTACGAACAACTGGTATATACGCTAACATTAATACTATTAAAGGTTAATGCCTCGTGTCGTTTGTCTATAGAATGCTCTAGCAATGGCCGCTACTAAGGCTTTAACTGCTGTCTACGGCACTGTGTACACTGTTGGAACTTCCACCGAGACTCTATGTAAGATGTCTATATTACTGGAACAGCAGAATTAATCGCTTGTTCTTCGCAGATATTGCTAGTGGTGGCTCTGACGACTGGGCCAAGGGTGGAGCAGGTATCTCCTATTCTTACACCGTTGAACTGCGGGACACTGGAGACTATGGGTTCGTGTTGCCTCCAAGCGAAATCATGCCAACTGTTACGGAAACTTGGGAGGCCATCAAAGTTGTGGCCGATGCCACCATCAGCATGTAAACAACTATGCAGTACATAAAGGCAGACATCATGCATATACAATACAAGATTTGAAGATCGTTTTTCCCTCTTCATTGAATAATTTAAGCCAATTATAATAAATGAAAGCGAATTTTTCTGGTGCATTATACGCAACGAAGCAAAGCACAAAACATTAATAAGCAATGAAAATGAAGTTTTAGCAATATTACATGAATTACACTTTGAAACTGATGTATCAATAAGTACGTACTGAAAATTCAAGAAAAAAGGAAACAAGAAAATTGAAAGGGGCAGAAAAAAGTTGAAATTCTTTTCGTACCTCCAGTTATGAAACCTTTGCTGTACACTCTTTAGTTTCCATTATTCTTTTATAAGTATACCGAGGAATTCGTAGTTTCCGTCGAATTAGTCCTAGGTGTACCACACTCGTCCCACTGGTTCATTTGCGTATTAGATTCAATCGAAGAAGGCGTCACATTAAGTAGATGTATTTTATGTAAACAACGATAAGACAAATGGTCATTTTTTTACAAAACAGTTCGGACGTTCATCCAATAATCTTCAAGGGTCTTCCGCACAAGGCTCCTCTTCACACGGAGGCACTGTGGTCGGTTCTTCGCAAGGTGCATCTGGCATACAACCTTCGGATTCTTCACAAGGACCTTCACAAGGCTCCGGTTCTTCAGGCGCCATAGGATGCTCAGGCTTTTGCTCTTCAGTCATTGGCATGTCGTAAGGTTGAGCCTGGTACGCGGGTTTCTGCTCGTAAGGTTTCGGTTGATAAGTTTTCATTTCGTACGTTGGCATAGCCGGCATATTATATTCCATTTTCTTATAAGACGGCCTCTCTTCGTAAACAGGTTGCTTTTCATACGGTTTAGCCTCGTAAGAAGGCTTCCCATACGGTTTGGCTCCATAAGAAGATCCGCCGTACGACATGGGTTTGCCATAATACGAACCAGGGAAGGCGACAGTAGTAGCGAAGAGTGCGCAAACCGCCAAGAACTAAAATAAAGGAGAAAGAGTGAGTGTTAGCTCGGCTTCATCTTACGTAAAAGCCAAGTTTTGAAAGTTACTTACTGTGTTTGATTGCATTCTTGTTCTTTCAAAGCTTGCTTCGAAGAGATGGAGATTGACGCTTGTCTTGTCGGACGTTGAGAAGAGGATGAATTTCTGAAGCATCATGCTCGCTATTTATACTAGCTTCCACACTTCACACTGCATACCATTTCCACATTCTTGGCCTTGCATAAATTTGTATGTTTCATCCTCTTAGGTAGTAAGGCTTTTAAGCTGTTTAATTAAATACAAGTTCGACGGAAATGTTTGCGAGGTCGTGTGTCTCATACTTAAAATTTTATTCTCGCGAGGGCATTCCCCTGCGCAACAGTGACTTCAGGGTACTTGTCGTTCTCAAGTGCGCTATGGCTAAAATTTCATTAGTGGCAAGTAACAAAATATTCTGTTAATCAGCCCACAGCGCCTTCTCAAGTAACCTTCAGAATGGTTTCGTTTAATTTAAACAGATCCTACAGTTCATCGCACATCCATCGCACACGAGAGACACGTTTCAAGAGGAATTGTGAATTAAACTGCAACATTCGGGAACAGATTTTATAGCGTGTGCTTTTATGTTTGTGGACTCTATATTTCCTATTATTTTTCCCAGTGAGGCTGTCGATCGGAAACCAAGGGCATAGTCATACATAATGTCTTGGGAAAATCCTTCCGCAAAGTTTTGTTCCTCTTGAATTCGTAAGCACAAAACAGCTTCAAGCCGCCTCTTATAGAAAAACGCTCATAGAGAAAGTTCGTAAGGTTGGAGGAGAAATTGGAAAACTTATAAAAATATATTGGGTGAGGATTTGGTATCAGTTTCGATTGATGGATTTGCTTAGGCTTAAAGTTTACCACAATCTTACCTAGCTGTGCGTCTTGAGTCCATTTCTGAAATCTTTGAAAAGTGAAGATCGCCAAGTTAGTGGACGAGATCATTTCGCGGCGTCAATTAGCTAGTTTGCTGAGCCTGAATGAATTGTCTAATTTTAAAAAGAGGCAAAAATTTATATATCTAGACGATAGCGCACAGAGCATTCATTGAATCGATTAAGTTAAGTTAAATTACGTTATTTTTTTATTCTGCTATGTTAATTATTTGTAGTCTATCCCCATTCATTATAATCTGCAAAATGTTGGTTTTTTTTGGGGTGAGGGTGGGGTGGGGGGGGGAATCCCATTTCAGTTTTTTCGTAAATTATTTCTCTAACGGTTTCCCCCTGCACTAACATGCTTGTCGGATTCAACAAGCTCGATTTTACCTGCCTTACCTACTTACGATTTTACGTACTTACTACTTAGTTCGCCATTTTAGGTCCTTGATCATACAACAAAATTTCCAAATATTGTTTGTTCACGAGACTGGTGAGAAGCGTACACATGGATCTGTCTAAACGACAATTGTCGCGTCATTGTATTGATATTTAAAGCATTCTATGCACATATATAGTCTAAGCATGTAATGTACAGTGCAATCACAGTACCTAACACATGGTCAAAATAAGCTTAAGTTCTAAGCATGTATGCGTTTACCGCACGAAGCCAAACAGTCTTTTTCTGTTTCAAACAGATTGGCTGTACCATCACAGCCGCTATATGTATAACTCTCGCATTTGCGACTTGTTGAATTGAACGTATATCTAGAGAAGGCAGCAAAACACATGTCGAGTTGACTGGTTGGTGGTAAGGAGCAGATGTCCACAGCCGGCAGGCATCGTGAGTAACAGCTCTGTCGCGTTGGGAATCGATTGATGTTGCCTTTGCAGCCAGTATAGACGAACGACAGGCAATCTTTACTTGCAGAGTCAAAGTAATACGCATCTTCGCGTCCACTGCAGTCTCCCGGGCTTTTGGGTAGCGTACACTCCTTGGGCAGTGGCAAATTCGCTCCTGTGATGAAGTTCGGGCTTTGGGACAGTAGAATCGAAGCCATAATAACTAACGAGTATAAACCCTTCATGATTGAAAAGGATGAGAGAAAGAAATCAAAACCAACCACGTTTCACGCTCTGAACTGAACGGAAATCTTAGTCATCCTCTGTCTCATATCTACTAGAAATACTGTGCGGGAAGAAAGAGGGGGAAACCCCGTCCCCAAACCTGTTTAACCCAGTATTTGGTAAACTGGAGCGGGGGAAAATTGTTTTAGTGGGGATTTTTAGCTTTGCGTGTTCCTTAGACTTCGCAGAATTGTGTTATGTCGTGACTCAAGGTGTTTTGTGAATAAGACGCAAAAGAATCTGTGGAACTATTGCGTCTGGATTCATGATTTCGTAAGCATTGCACACGTGTGATAAGGGTGATTAGCTTTCCTCATACACTCGGATTACGCTCTCTATTCGCGAGAACAGTTTTTGTCCCCATTAAGGTAGAATCAAAAGTGGAAAAAAGGTTTTTTGAGACAGTCCTTGAGAAATCCCGTGAATCCTATGATTGATGCTAGGAAGTTTGTCGTTTTATAAACGTTCGACGACGCTTAATTAGTCGACATCCAAATGTCAATTTTGAATTATTTCCAACAAGAAGGAGGTTCACGAGTTAACAACGACAAATGAGAAAGCTGCAAAGGAGCATAAAGGGGCTTGTACGCATATTGTTTTCTAACAAATTGCAGGGCAAGGTAACACTTCCATCCGCCATTGCCGATCCCAATTCTTTTCCCATGTCCCAGTTTTGCCGAATCTCCAACCGCCTACGGACGCCTTCAGTCGATGGATTCTTGGAAAAGTCTACACAGGCTACAGCAACGTCACGTTTTAATTTGCATTTAATGTTCTACGCGCACTTAGCACTTGTCAAGCTCAAAGACCCCGCCAATAATTGTCAGTTCATTCTAGGACTACCCAACTGTTGATCACTGAACCAATAACTGGAACGATTAAATATTCTTTGTACCGAAAAAAGCCAAACATTTCTGTGTTTATTTTAGGGAAAACTTTCAAAATAAAAATTCGTAGGGGATTAACATACAATCGCGTCACGCAAATGCCATTATAAGAAACACTTAGATATACATAATCAGTCCTATTGCGCAAGAGGTTCGAAAATTGGTGACGAGCTTGAAAAGAAAGCATGGGTCCACTAGGCAACAAAACCTTACGTAATGCAGAGAACAACAGATTGCACAGTGCCCTGCGCATTTGGCGTGAAAGTGATATCGATCCTCGTTAAGTATATATGCCCGCGAAAGTGGGTCGTGAAACAGTCCTTGCTTCGTAAACAGCAATTTTGCTACGAATGCCTAGCATTTCTTTCGCATTAGGACGCTAGCAACAACAGTGAGATACCTACATTCTTTTTTTCGCCCAAAAAACACTCTAAAACACGCCTTGGCCTAAAAAAAAGTCCACATTTAGTCGTCCTCTGCGGACACACCTTTTGTGACACGTTACTGAACCGTCCTGAATTACTTTCTGTAACTGTCTCAGAAAAACCTCCCATCTTCAAAAGTATACGGCCTACTACCTAGCAACTGAAAGGACTCTTTCGAAATGCTAGTGTTTTATTCCAACATTTTGAATCTTTCCTCTTTATGCCGCTAATAAATTACTAAATAATAAATAAATAAATGTACCTGAGTAAAAGGAAAAAATAAAAAAAACACCGAAAAACTAGGGCTTACGTGGTAGGAGTGTATTATCAAGCAGATTTTGGACGTTCGATGAACATTTAGGTGCAAGCAATCTTTCAGCGTCCCATGGCAAAATCTGCTAATACTTTGATACTTTCCCACGTTTCGAAAGCAGTATCTTGGATCTGCTCTGGAGGCAATAAAAACCCATATTCGCCTTGGTCCCGTAGTTCAATAACGTACGTGTAGTTAATCATAGCAGCACCTTTCGACCAGTCGTCACTGCATCCTGAAGCTTTTCCTGTACCATAACCATTAACCCTTAGGCTGCGCGACAGGGAATTAAAGCATTACCTAGCAGATTAGTCGACGTTCCGATGGTGTACTGGGTACCGAAAACTGCCGATAAAGCCTGTGTCGCGTTCAATGCTAAGGCGTGCTAAATGAAACGAACATTATTGGAGACGAGAGATTAGTTTCCCAAATCCTGCGTTACTTCTGTTAGCTTGATTTATGGGTAAATAACAAACCAGTACGGATTGTTTTTCTTGTTAACCACACTAAAGCTGTCAGTAGAACGTAATCTAAGGTAAAAACACTTACCAAAGCATCATAGTCTTCTGGATAGTCAGTCGTAAAGCCCCAAGGTGTCAACCACCACTATGAGAGTTCTGTTACATTAACTACTTGCGAAGCCGGCGATATCTTTCATACCTGTCCGTACGAATGCAGAGCTATATACATTGCCGCTCTGTCCTTAATGCCGTTTATGACATCACGCATCGCACGAGATTCAGGTTCGGAAAACGCTTCCGGACCGTGATACGTTTCATAGCACTCGATGTCAGTTGAGCCACCCTCTATAACATCATTTCCTGATTAGCTTAAAACCGCTGTGCCTTCTTTTGTGGCTTACCGTCCCAGTGGAAACCAAAGTTTCGATTTAAATCAACACCCCTGCAATTACCATTGTACGACGGTGCGCGATTTTTACGCCACATACGATCCTACGGGACAAAAGACTATTATAGCGTAGTTCGCACTAAGAACACTCTTATCACTTTACCTCTGTAAACGCGTAAGTGTAACCATCAGGGTTAGCGGCAGGCATAATAACCCACTCTAGATTATCTAAGTACTGAGGATGTTGCTCATAATTTTCCACAAGCTCCCGGATGAGCCATGTCGCTACCGCCGGTGCAATAAATTCGCGGGCATGAATACCTACGAACACGACACGAGTCAAGGTTTAATTAAAGACCGAGTTAGGAAAATGAACCTCCGTCCATGTAGATGACATTCTTGCCGGTCCCTGTGCCCAACTTAACGACTGTGATATTGCGTCCTTCCACACTTTGCCCTCCAATGCTGACACTTACGCGTTCCGGGTACTCTTGGGCCAAAGCGTACGCGAATTCTTCAATCTACATTGCAAGTTAAAAAGCCACGAAATAAACTTGAGTATTTTCCCGTTCTATAATCCTTACTTCGCTGATAGAATGATAACTATCCCATGTGAAGTTATACAAAGGTGATCTGGGTCCATGTGCATTTGTGGCAACTTGGGTACTTTCGATCAAACTTTCCAAATGAAAAAATTTACGATAGATTATATTTTTTTTATCAAGCTTGTTATTTTACCTTTGGACGTTATTAATCACTGGATCAAATGCGAGCCCATTCGTCATCAAGAATGATTCCAGTCGATCGATCGTTTCCGGCGATGCCATAATATCCGTTTTATGGAGTCGAGGTGAAGTCCAAAAGTCAAACTCACCTGTTTGCTGTAAATCTTCCAACACACGAACATCTTCTAACGAATCTGGCTGTACACGCAACACTCGATACCTAGAAAACAAACGTTACACTCACATCTTGAATGTACGTATTTTAACAGAATTTACCCATCATAGCGTCGTGCACTAGCACAGCCCAGCAGCGCTAACGAAAACCAACAAACCCTAGCGAAACTCATCTTACGGGAATCGGAGGGCGACTCAAGCAAGATTTCCAATCTCACATTTGCACCCGCTGCGTTTATACCGAAATCGAACACGACGACAATGGGCTATCAGGTTTTCTATTACGCTGGTGAGAACACATGGTCAAGTTCCCATACGTAGGGATAAACCCCGCCGAACAGCGTAAAAACGAATGTCATCGCAAGCTATGCTGGTTGAGTAATGGATACAATGTGTATGGAACATGCTCCGAGCGCGTGTTGATAAGCTAGAAGTACGTGATGGAAAATGTCTTAATTCCCATCGTTCAGAGGGTTCTTCCTGCCTACTGACGTCAAAAGCTACTCGGCAATCCCTTTTGTCAGAGCACCCTTTGGGCCTTTTCTTCTCTTCCAACGGTTAACAGAGCAAAATGCCTGACGGCGTCCAAAACTTGACAACTATACAACAACAAAGGCTTTCTTTACCTTAACGTGAAACGCACTACACGTAGCTTCTGTTGTGAAGTAATGGTGTCGTTTCCCGGGAGCTGGTTTTATTCACTGGTAATCGATTTTAATTTTTAATTATGACATCTCCCTCGGTTTTGCGTTTCAAGAACGTGGGCATGATAAAGCATCCATCATCTCCCTTGGCACGTACACTTAAGCTGAATGCATGTGAAAACCTAACGAGAGCTACGCTAGCCATCCTTAGCCCACGAGTCAACAATAATCACGTCAAGAGTAAAACTCTCCTTTCGACTCCGTCTACGGAAGATATAGAGGTGCACAAAGACAGTCGGGCATCGAACGACCACTATCGCAGTGTTGCCAGGACCCTGTTCCCACACACAAGCAGCAGCCGTACAAGAGTCGTATGCAAAAGCGAAATCCCAAAATGCGACGGAAAAGTCCCAGCAATTGCGATTACAGAATCACCACAAGTAAAGCAGAATAATTTCCCTTCCCCACTACCTGGACCCTTTATGGACGTCAATAGTCCAGCCAGGTTGGATGGTACAAATTATGTCGACTACCCTGCATCATTAGTGATTGGTAAAGGCAGCTTTGGTACGGTATGTACTGGACGCTACAGAGGTAAATTGCTTCTCGTTGGTTACCCCGCTTGTTTTCCCGTATTAGTAAGTAACGAATCCACTAGGAAGAAAAGTAGCGGTGAAGATTATGGCCAATGGCAAATTGCAGCCCGGTACTATAGAGAGCGAGAAACACGCTTTGTTGCTAAATCACCAACACCTTGTCCAGGTTCTGCTGGTGGAAGAATTGACAGAATACACGATCATTGTCATGGAACACTGGGGTATTGTCAACTTGCAAAACGTTTTGGACGCAGCTCCGTTGAGTTTCTATCAAGCAGTCAAGTAAGAACAACGCATGACTAACCAAATTACGTTGACTCTGCTCTGCTGCTTTGTGCAGTTATGCCAGGCAGGTAGCGCTGGCTCTGGAGTACGTCCACGATACGGCAATTCTACATCTAGATGTCAAACCAAACAACATACTGATTAAGAACGATACGTGCAAACTGAGCGACTTTGGCTGTTCCAAGAAGCTGTCGCAACCCACTGAAATGCAACTGCAAGTAAGCCCTTTGATAATCTTGTTGCGTTCAAGATCGACACATTTCGTCTAGGCTTTAGGTACTGTGTCCTATTGTGCCCCGGAAATTTTACGTGGCCGTGCGCCTACCAGTAAAGCTGATGTTTACTCTTACGGAATTTTACTATGGCGACTGATTTCGAGCAGAAACCCTTTTGAAGGAGAAAATCAATACGTTATCATCTACGGAGTCGTTTCCCAAAAGGCTCGTCCCAAGCCTCTACCCAACGCTGATCAAAGATACACTACTTTATACAAGCAATGCTGGAATGCTGACCCTGATGTCAGACCAGAGATGTCTCAAATATTGAAAAGCCTTACTCTCCTTCAAGAAAATGTACTTGAAAATATGTGAATGATCAAGAATGATTTTGTATTTGAAAATCCGGAAGAAACAATGCGCTATAAAGAAAGCGTGTTTTATTCAGGACCTTCGCCACCGGGAACAAGCTACAGCCACGAAACAAAGGAAACATAAAATTAGAAATAAAGAAACAAGATTAGTCGAGCGAAACGCTTTTAGCTCTAAAGGAATGAAAAATTCGGCTTACCATGGTTATGTTATTGCCGTTCAATAGGATCTGATCTAACTTGGTGATTCGTCTGCCTTCGGGAGTAGATTCAAATTCTGTTACGTCTTCTAGGACCATATTCACGAAGTCATCGAATCCCAGAAGTGTGCCAACGATTTCCTTGTCATTTTTCATAATAATATGGATTCGCGAACCGATGCATTTGTCGACCAATTCTAGTATGAATACAGTGGATTAGTTATTTTTCTTAAATAAAGAAGAAAATTATATACCCAATGGTAATAAAGTAGGGGCCGCAGATATACTAGCCATTTTTGTGAGGATTTTGTATTTCACTTCGTTTGGGACACCAAGCTAAACACAAACACGCTGGAGTTCTCCCTGGCGGAGACAACGAGAAGCTATTTGAATTTTAGCGGGCAACACATGCTAAACGACGTCAGCGATTTTGCCAAACCTACTCATTTTTTCATAATAAAAGATCACAAAAGTAAAGTTTTGCAGTGTAGTATATTATGCAAATTGTCCAGAATTTCGAGAACTTTTAAACATCGAATCAAATGTCAACTTTTGTGTGTGTAAGAAATCATTTTTAAATATACGACCTCAAGGCGCAGTCGAGTACCGTTTAAACTAATTTCGAAGAGAAAACGGAATTCAAATCCATCAGTTAGATTCGGATTTAACATCTAAATAGTTTTCTGAAATACCCCTAGTGACAATTCCAAAAATAAATGTAGGATTAGAATTCCGTTTTCGTTAAAATAATACTTATAAATGGCAATCGGATGTTGGAAGTCGCTTTTCTGCAAGACATTGACACTTGACTCGCTTTTTGTGAATTTACGAAGAACTTTTTAAAGAAAATCTCGACGATGTGCACTAGACATTACGATCTAAAACTTTAACGTCGAGGTTGTTTAAGGAAATACTGAGTAATTTTAGCGAAATAGCTTAGCACGTGATTCCCCTATACCACGGTTAGGTGCACCGTAGCCATAACACAAACGGGTTAATACACACTGGTACTTATTCACATGTTCGCTTAGTATAATATTAAGTTTCTTATATTTCAAAGGTGTTTCACAAAACTCAAATATCAATATTTCTTTAGTTTAAGTTCCCGGTATACACAAACCTCTTATGGACGAATAACACGGGGAACTCTAAAAAAGGTTTCTGCGTAATGCTTTAGTATATTTCAAATCAATGCTTGCAGTAAAGTTGTCTTAATTGATATCTAGTGCCTGTGTCTAAGATCTTTTGAAAATATGTTTGTATTAAATTTAAAAACTGTAGGTGAATTTTTGCAAATTTTGAAATATAAAAAAAATTGGCTGACAAGAGCACAAGATCGCTTCTTTCTACATTTTTTGGTAAAAATACTATTCAAATCGGACGAGTAGTTTTTACGATATCATTACTAGAATTACCAAATTTTAAGTAATGATTTCTTCGTAAAAACTACTCGTCCAATTTGAATCGTATTCACCTACAGTTCTTAAATTTAATAAAAACATATTTTCAAAAGATCTCAAACACAGGCACTAGATATCAATTAAGACAACTTTACTGCAAGCATTGATTTGAAATACACTAAAGCATTACGCAGAAGCCTTTTTTAGAGTTCCCCGTGTTATTCGTCCATAAGAGGTTTGTGCATACCGGGGCCTTAAACGCGGATCTTCGTTGAAAGGTAAACTAAACTGGTTGGGAATAGAAAAGCAACGACGATTGATGAAGGAGGTTGTGTATTTTTTCAAAACGCAACTGGAGCTAGAAATCAACTCGGTTCACGCTGAATGGAACCAGCTGAACAAGTCGAGTTGAGTTGATTCGGGCGCAGAGGCTTCCAGTCCACGACAGGAAGAGATTAGCACTGCACTTTTCACTAGGAATTGACAACCTAATTCCTTCCGCTTAGTAGCTCGGGTTTGGTGAGACAATAAAAGTTAAAGTTCGGTTAGCCTATCACATTCGCCAGAAGTGACTTCTTGGCTTTAGTTCAGCCTCGCGAATGGAGTTTACGACATCCAATGAGTATGAAAAAAGCCCCGGGAAATAGATAAGTTGGAGCCCACGGCTAAAGCCAAATAGCAAACATAACGCTTATTGACATACTCCCCTATAATCTTTATAAGAATGCTCAAGAATGTTTAGTTTAATCATTAAAATCAGTTTAATCTTTATAAGCACGTTCTTCAACGAATCGCTGTTACGCAATACTTGTAAGCTTATTAGAGGCACCAACCACACGTATTTCAAAATTTAGTGAACATTTACGGAACACAAGAAGCCTCTTTGTAGAAACTTGTTTTCTAGACTATCAACCTCGCTTTGTTCGAGAGAGCCAAGTTTATCCTTTGTAGGTCTGGAAGCGACACTGAATTTCAAACATCTTTTCTACGAACTAGGCGCAAACTCATGGAACGAAAGAATGAATCTAATCCATTAATCTTTAAATTCGAAATGTTTGAAAAACTTGAACCCAAGCTCAACTCATTCATGGAAACAAATGTGCCTCTCTGTATGACGTATTTGGGTGGAGTAAGTGGTAAAAGACCAAATTACAATAGCATTCGTCAAATGTGTAACAATAATGGCTAATTAAAGCTTTCGTATGAGCGACACGTATTTCTGTACTAACGCTACGAAATGTCAGCCCCCTGCTGGTATACTGGCGCCTTATAACTCAACTGTTTATTACGTGGTACTATAAAACCGTGATCAGAGTAAACACGGTAGTTGTGTTAGCGCCATTTTTGCGCTCATCTTTGACGGTCTATTTTTTTAATGTAGCGTCACGCAGCCTGCATTTGCCACAAATGACAGTCGTGAATGCCTTAAAAAATTCTCTGGGACTATGGCCTTCCATCCAAATAGTAATACACTCGAAGACACCGTCTTAAGCTCTACTTCCAGGAGCCACAAAAGCTTGCTGCTCTCTTCCTAAGAGAAGAAACTGATCACCAATCGTAAATTCAATCTCCGAATTTCGGCGCCATTCCAGGAGGGAACTCCCTGGAGAATGTACATGCCAAAGTTGCAAATTGATACAATTTCGCTCTTGCCGTGAGTGGCGCTATTTGGAGGCATGCGAAAATTATGCTAAGAAGGTTAGAAAAGGTTTATGAACCGATAGTTACGAAAGAAATTTGCCAGGCTTAAACTGACAGGAGCTTAACACCGTACAACCTGGAAATGACCCTGTGTGTTGTACTTTTTATATTGTTTATCAAACTTACAAGCGAAAAGACAGAGGCAAACTATGGAAAAGCTTATGTCATAATCTATCTCGTATTTCATTCAAAAGAAACTGGCTGTGAAACAGGAGTCCATGGGAATAGCAAGAATAGTAGTAAACGAAGCAAAATTATAGTTCCGCGAATGTTACTAGCTGGTCATGGGTAACGCAAAATATGTGAAAGTCGTTGGCAATATGATTACAAAGGCAATTCTCATCTTTTACCCCTTTTGTTGAGTCCTGTTCACGTATGAAAAATATGCTGCGCATTACCATAACTGTCACGTGCAGAAGCAAAAAATACGCTGGACTGGCTGTAAAATTCTCAAAGAACTAAAACCTCCAGGCTCATCATATACTTTTACTGGATTTTGTTCTTGACATATAGGAAATTTACACTTCTTCAATTGTTTCCGGGTTTCTTACAGACTATTTCAAGCTTGCAATGCTTAAAGTTTTCCTGATTGCTAAAATAAAATTACCCGACGAGAATATTTGTAAAAATTCTTTTAAGCTTTTTTATCATCCGTTTTTCCTATGCATTCCTACACTGCGCTACAACGGTTTGAAAACCTGAAAGTATCCCTGATATCGTTTTATGAAATAACGTTGCTATAATCTAGAGCTACAAACTATAAAGTTCTATAAACTAATCAGTATTCACTTACAGCGATATTCTTTTAATGCAATGACGTTCATTTCGACCCGTTTCTTGACATTTGGTGGCTCATAAAAAACAGAAACGCAAAGCTTTGAGAATGGCATGGTAAATGGTTATTCATCACCATAACCAGTTTGCATTGAAATATTAACGGCCACTGGCGTCTAACGCAATAACTTAGAAAATATGTTTTTCCGATTGCCAATATATCTTCTTATTTGATGACCTTTGAATGTCGGTTATCACACCACTTTATTATTTCTCCTTTCTGTATTCATTTCGTTCCTGTATCGTTTCCTACATTAATTATTTAGAAATGTGCGAGGGCAGTGATGCTGAACTAGCATAGTAATTGCGCCCAAGCTTACATCGATTGAACTGTCACTTGTTCGGTGAAATGAAGAAGAGCCCACAATTGCTGGAGATTAACCCAATCATTAGCTAATATTTTTCAGTATGATTGATTTTAAACGCGGTATCCGACTTAATTCTTTCATCAATTCTGAATAACAGTATCCAACGAATACCTCTGCAAACGGAAAAGTACTGCATGTAAGTTACCAAATTTGATTTGGTCTTACCAGTAACCGCATATAAAAGTAAGTTATTGGTATTGGCGACAGGTGTACTGTAAATTACGTAGATTTGCTGTATAGGGCTAGAACAACTGAGTATGTTCATTCAACCGGGAAAATTTTCACTGGATATCTTTCAACTATGTAATATACATATTCGCTACTGTGGTAGAGCATATTACAACCAATTACTTTTCTAGTGAGTTCGTAGCAGGCTTTTCACATCGGCTTTTATTCCATGTCACAAGTAATCTTTTATACGTAATTTCGCTGGGTAGAGCCATCGATAAGGAAGACACTTGTCGCACGCAAAGGATCAGGACTGTTTTGTTCGTAGTAGGCAAATGGCCTTTACTGTGGCTATATTTGGTGTCTTTACTGTTGGAATTGCTGACCAGCTGGCAAGGCAAGGAGCAAGAAATCGCTAACATACTTCTCTATGTGAAACGAAAGTGCAAAATGAAGGCAGGCATCGCTCAGCTAATGTAATCCGCAAAAATATATTGCGGTATTATTCGAAGCTAGCTCTAAATATAAATTTATCGAATAGATCAGATTCACGTAAGCCTTTTAGTTCGTACAGATCAAAATTGGAACCATGTGACTTCACGGTGAAGGTAGAGAGAGGCCTGTAAAAACAATTAAGCGAACTAATTAACATGCTCTTTCTTAAAAGTGAAGTAAGCACCCTATACATCCAGGTATAATACGGGCTTCTACAACTCCACCTCGTAATTTTATTTTTATTATGGCAAGTATTGAAGTTCAGCGCCCTTAAGGCTACGATGCACCAAAGCTTGGTATAGGGCACATGCTAAACGGCTTTAGCGATTTCGTCAAAACTACTCAGTATGTCGTTAAACAATCTCGACAGTAAAGTTTTGGATCATAATATCTAGTGCACATTGTCGAATTTTCCTTCAAAAAATTCTTCGTAAATTTGTGGAAAGTGAATCAATTTTTTTTTGAAAAAGCATTTTTAGATATCCCGCCACAATGTACACTAAAACGCCGTTTACCTAATTTATTGGCGTAAACGTAATTCAAGTCCATCGGCTAGTTACGGATTTACCATCTAAAGAGTTATTTGAAACTTCCTAGGTGACTATTTTAAGTGGCTCAACTCAACCTTGCGATCGAATGTTCGAAATTGCTTCTCTGTAAAAAAAAATTAAATTGGACACTCTTTAAAAATTTACGAAGAACTTTAAAAAAACTCGACGATGTGCCCTACGTGTTATGATAAAAAATTTTACTGTCGAGATTTTTTAATAAAATACTTATCAGTTTTGACGAAGTCGCTGACTTCGTTCAGCATGTGATTCCCCTATACCAAGCTTAGGTGCGCTGTAGCCTTTAGCCCTATGGAAAGGTAGCACTTGCCCTGCGCCAAGTCGCATCTTTTTCAGTACCGAATTGCAAAGAATTCAAATGAGACCTGAAACAACGCAGTTAACTGAAGCAAGAGATCCCAAGGTGCTGTAAAGTTCGTGTACACATTTCTGACGGCGTCACCCTGCTTTGCTCCTTGTTTTCAGGCGTATTTCGTTAAACTTAGCTCTATCATTCGAGAAAAGCTTATGAAACCTAGCCAAGGATTTTGCTTAGGCAGAATAGTTCTCTGCGGCCAGAATGCGAAGAAGTGACCCTATGACAGCGATATAGCCCGGAAAAAAAACTCGCGGCATCCACAGCCCTTGCGCAGCTTAATTTAGAGGACAATTCTTTCCCGGATTTATGTCAGGCATGTTCTCTACGTAACCAAGAAGGAAGACGTCTCCTTTCCCCCAAGCCAAAAAAGTGTACCTTTACGACGTGCTTTATCCGCTACAGTCGAATGAATAGGCGTCTAGCGAAAGAGTAAAAGGGAAAAAAATTATGCTCGTTGCGTCCATTTTAGAAGGCAAATAGAGAAGCTTGTGTGGGGTATAAAGATTGGATGGTTTCAAGTATCAAGAAGGACAGAAAAAAACGAGAGCGCCACAAGAAAAAAAATAAAAAATGAAACCCTTTGCCGAAGAAAACAACTGGAAGCATTACTTCGTGAAAGACAAAATTTGCAGCTTTGCGTAGTGTAAACAGATGTTCCACCCCGAAAGTCTTAACCAGCCTCATCCCATCTTGGCACACGAGTGACGTGCACTACGTTGGCTCAGTGTTCGCGGAAGACGAATCAGTTCCTAAACGGCGTCTGCGTGTACGCTGATCCGTCCTTTCTGTGTACCCGTCGGAGACTACGGGAGACGTGGAAGATAAGGTATTCGACGCCTTAAGCCTAACCCCGAAGTGTCGAGCCTTCAGTTGAATAGCTGTCTGTCTAGGACGAAGTACATTCAATTATGTGTTTGCCTTCCCCCCAAGTTTGCGCTTTTCCATCCTCAGACTAATAAACTAACCAATGCGTTTGATCATATATTAGTGTACCACTCCAAAGCGTGCCATGTAGTTTAATTGGTTCAATTAAATTCAAAAAGGAAAACCGGTGTATGTGCAGTCCAAGGTCTTCGGCAAGAGACGAAGTGTACCTTGGGTCAAAAGTGTCTCCTTTTTTTTACGGAAGTGAAAAACATGATGCTCCAGCTGTCCTGGAACCAAAGTTGCGAAGCACAAGTCCCACACTTGAGCACGTTTGAGTAAGTTCGATTATCGATCCTATTATTGAAGGGACCGTCATGTGATTGCGAAAACATCGGATGACCGTGTGCCCTTCTGGCTTCTAGCACAATGACTTGTGCTTCCTTGCATCTTTGATAGCCAGCAATAAAACATTTACATTCGGTCAGCCAAGGTCTCCTGTACCCCGAGTTGCCGTGGCACACGGTCGCTGGCTGGGCTCAGTCGGATGAGTCCTTTAATGATGCTCACATCCGCACAGAATTATGCATCGGTGTTCTTTAAAAATAATTACAAATAAAACAGGGGGCGTCAACGACATCCTATCGATTCAAACCATTTACGATATGACCTACATAAAAGCGCTTGCCAGCCTGCGGCCAATAAAACAACTGTTTTTTTCCTCGCCGTCCTCCCCTAACTAAAAGGCTTCGTGAAGGGGGAGGTTACTCGGGGAATTGCCCCCTTGCTGATGACCGCAAGAGCGACAACCCGTGAGTCTCGCTCAGGCTACGACCTTAATGGAAAGCCATAACTACCAAAGCCAGCAATTGTCCCAGGCCTACGCTACTTCGTATTCATTAAAAACCTTTGTCTCTCGTTGTCTTGGAGAATTTCTTCCGAGACAGACATTCAGACAAATAGCTAACACCAAAGATAAAAGCAGAAAGACTTCGGGATCGCGAATGGGGGAAAAGACGTTCAATAAATTATGATTTCGCACACCTGTTCTCCGTGCCGTCTGGAACTAAACAGAGAATCGAACCGAACGCCGTTTCCACGGAGTTTATAAAACTGTCCTTCCATGTCCAGACGCGGAGAACGTTAAGCATGGGAAATTACTAAGAATACCCGTACAAGCACATTGACTACGCTCTTATTTGGCTTGGAACCCGTCCAGCTACGTGGCAGGCCACTTGCCAATACTAACTTCCTCATTCAACGGTAATGAATGAGGAAATCGCGCCGTATTGTTCATCTGCTTAATAAGCACCTTTCAAGCACTCACGCGCTACTCTTTTATATCATGTTAATATTACTTATCGCATTTTTTAAAAAAAAACGTAGCTTCGTAATATCTTTAAGTAATGCGAGAATGAAGAGAATAATCAAAAGCTTCTTGTGTGTCAGGAAGGCAAGTGGCCTTTTGCAAGAGATCGTGTGACACGTGCAAGTATATGCTTGTCACTGACTAATTATTTCAACTCGGCTTCATTTCTCAAGATTCCCTGAAAGTGCTAGTTGCTCCGGTTAAACAGTAGATATGTTCACTGATTTCTAAGGAAAAGGTCAATTCTATTTTTAGGTGAGTTCGGTCAATATCAAACATAGCATTAAAACTACGATGCATCTAAGCGTTCATTAAACAACCTCGACAATAAAGTTTTGAGTTAAAATATCTAGTGCACCATCGTTGAGAATTTAGTAAAAAAAATTCTTATTAAATTTGTAAAATGCGAGTCAAATTTTAGTACTTTTGCAGAAATGCAGTTCCGGACGTTCGATAGCAATGTACAGTAGAGCCACTTAAAAGTATTCCTTTAGCGAAAACGGACTTCAAATTAGACATTTAGTTTCAGAGTGTCACCTAGGAAATTTCAGAAAATTATTCAGGTGATAAATCTGAAACTAACGAACGGATTTGAATCCCGCTTTCGCCAAGAAATGAGGAAAACGGTGTTTTAGTGTACGTTGCGGCGGGGTATTTAAATATGATTTTTTCCCAAAAAAGTTTAAATTAGATTCATTTCTACAAATGTACGAAGAATTTTTTAAACAAACTTGACCATGTGCACTAGATATTATGATCCAAAACTTTTCGATCCTACCTTTTTTCCAAACAAAGTTGAGATTTGATTCACTTTTTAAAAACTTGACCAAAAGAATTGTAAAGAAAAACTTGACGATGCGCATTAGATATTACAATCCCAAACTTTACTGTTGTGATTTTTTAACGAAATACTGAATGGTTTTGGTAAATTCGCTGACGACATTTAACATGTGATTCCCCTATACCACGTTTAGTTGCACCGTTGCCTTAATATCAATAAAGATGAACATATACATTTCTAACACCATTATCACATACATTTTCATGAATAATAACGACAAAAACGACCCCGACGCCAGTCTTTCGCCCAAATCTAAGCGTGCGACTATTTAGATTGTACAATGGCATAGAGAGCACTCTTAATATGAAGGGATCGATAGAAGCACGCGTCCATGATAGTTTCCGTTCTGTTCTGTATACAAATACTTTTCCCCACCCTCTTAGCGTCTTTCATCCTCAACATAGTAAACTTGATACTGTTGCTCTTCCTGTCATTAGTATGCTGCTGTGTACGGGCGTTATCTCCGGCTTGCTCCCTGCCTCACATATTTATACGCTAAGGGAATTCCTTACTTTCTCGATGATTCACTGAAAATTATCGTGACATGGATGAGGAAGGCAAACCTGTTAACCTTACCTTTAACGAAGATAAAAGTTATCTAGCAAATACTCCATGTTGAATCCCTGGCTGCCACAATAAATATAAAAAAACTGAGACCCCCAACTAGCCCAAAAAGTGCGGCTATAAATAAATCTCCTAGAGCTGTTCGGCTTCATATTGCATGTTCGTACGAATGATCGACTGCAAGAATATTGGGTCGACGTTATCTTTCCCCAGCATCGCTTCACCCAGCTACCAAATTTCCAAGCTACGTAATAAGACTACTATTACTACCGTAATACGAGACGAGTTCTAATATTTGGGTACCAGAACTTCGTTATGCAACCAAAGATCCGAGAACATCGAAGATTCGACGTCATAAGTCTTAGAAATTAATATAAAAATATATAAACAGGGTCGGTCAAAGGCAACCGGAAATCTTATTTTTTTTCTAGTGGAACCTCTTGATTAATTATTAGCTTCTATCACGAGAGTAGCCTATGACTCCCAAAACAACTGAACATTGTAAGCCACGAAAGACTCTCTAGAGATGTTGAGCTATTCAGAGTATTGTACTAGAGGAGATTTCATGCTCGCGTACGTTCCGAGAAAAGCCCTACAATAGCATTAACACTCGGTCGGAGAATACCAACCGAGTATGAACGTTTAGCTATGGTTTGGTATATAGCCTAAAATTCGAAAGAACGTCATTTTTTTACCTCGTGCATTTAAATGGCCATATTGCTTGCTTCTTTAAGTTAATGGGACACGAATCCCACACTCATTACGACGAGCTTTTCTCCAAGAGTCTACATGCAAACCCTGAGCGCAAACATGACTGTGCGAATTGGCTTAAGCCGTTGCTGCGTAAAATGTGTGGTATGCTGCCGTCATCTTACCTTTTACGTTTGCAACGAAATGTGACGTACCACAGGGACTCCACCTTGACAATATTGATCTACGAGCTTCTTTAATCTCCGGAATTGGAAGTTGGGCAAATTTCAACCCAAGCAACCCTGCCCCTTTATTTAGAACATAGCGCAGGGATGCTCGCCACCTCCGTTGCAGCTCTCTCTTTCTCGCTCACCTCCGGGCAAGAGCGAGGGGAAGCAATGCCTAACTACCTTTTAGCAATTCAATTATCTCGTCGGAGATCCATTGACACTTCACACAAGGGTTTAGATTGAAAGTGCAGCCGAGCAACTTTGAAGAGGGAAAGATCGCTTCTTTTCACTTCCAGTGGGATAACCCGCATTTACCTTCGTTTTTTTCTGTACACGTAGGGCTAGATCAACACAACGTGACTTTATACGAAAGTGACTTTCAACACCAGTCTTTTTTCATTAGGATAACGATATTTGGTCATTAGGAAAACTTGGAGGGAAAAAAATTCGACGTTGTTCGCCTCTTTATACGGGTCGTTAAGCTAATAATGCATTCCGCAAGAAATAAGGATATTTGCTTCTTTTCTTCTATTATAATCTTCATTTCGGTTTCCCCTCTTATTAACAACCAGATTTACGTGTATACCAGTGGATAAAGGACTGGCATACAGCCGTGTCAATTCTTTTGTAGGTTACATCCCCTGCCTGTCCCCGGTCGATATATTGGCTTTTTTTACGTACCAAAGCTCGTCGGCTAAGACCAGATCTTGAGCTGAATTACTCTTAAGATCACGTCAGAGATTTATTGCATGTAACATGATTGATTATTTCACGGTCATTATTTCGGCTGCGAGTCTTCGAAGACAAAAGGAGCTATAATAACGGTAACATTTGTGCTCCACGTAGCTATCTTCCATTCCCTCATTGTTTAACCCGTTAGCATTCCGGGGAAGTTGCCAATGAGCCCACAATTTTCAGTTAGAGCTTCCATAAAAACGTGGCACGTCTCACGTGGAACTGGTTCATTTATCTATGAACTTCCATTACGATCCAAGGAGTGCCCTGTAGCGAGTAATATACTGACAACTACGCAAAGTAAGCGCTATTTTCGTACAAAGCTAGCCAGTAGACTATTAAGTCATTTGGGTTGAGGCAAGCAAAGCAAGAACGACCGTATGCCCAATAATCTTTGTTAATGCTATCATTAATTTTTATCCACCTTGATTACAGTCGCCATATTGTGCCTAGCACGAAAGAACCGACCAGAAAGTTAAGACTTGAACCGTATATCGATATGCCACTCTTTGTGGTGCGTGCACGTGGTCATTCTACGTTTCTATGAAAATCTTTATCGCTTTCAGTGCATCGTGCTATAAAAGTCGACCAAAATTAATGGTTCCTGCTTGCTGTGTCCAGTCGCTTTTTTTTTTGCTTGCCCTCGTTTCTGGAAGTTAATGATAGGATTGACCCTCTGGTGTGACAAATGGTCTTTACTTGCTGTAAACGGTCAATGCAAAGTGAATCTAAACCAGGAGAAGGCAAAAGCTTGTTATCTGAACACCATACTTAACAAAACAGAACTTAAAGCTTACGAAATGTGGAGAATTTAAAGACGTCATACAACACGTTAGACACGCAAACGCAGAAAGAGATTACGCAGAATAAGTTGTGTCTACAAAATATACAGTATTTTCACTGATTATTCAATTATGAATAAGGAGTGTATAACGCATTAATGATGCATCATTGTCGTAGGTACAGAAAATGTAGAGAATAATTATAAATATAATGGGAAAAATAAGAGTTACAAAAAAATAACATTTAAATAATATAAATATTAATTTTAAGAATCAAGCAGCTCGTGTATGTATATATAAACGAGTACGGCAAAGAGCGCAAGCTTACGCTGTTTACCTGTATATATAAAAAAAAAGAAAAAAACATCTTGTACTAGTCCCTATCTACGTAATACCATTTGTGTATATGACCCAGTAACAGCTACAGCCTACATTGGTTTTGAGAGAAAAAGAAAAAAGAATCAAACAAAAGAGAAAATGAGTTGAGAAATATCAGATTAGAATAAGAATTGTAATACAGTACTCATAAGCTTTTTCCGCTGACTTTCCCGGTACACAGTAGACCGAGTTATCACAAAACTAGTTCACATTTGACAATGTCACAGACTTCGTTAAGTTTTTCCTTGCGTAAGTTGCTAGTGTTTCGTGACTCCAGTTCGTGACCCAAGTCGTTCATTCACGGGACACAATGCAATTTATTTTTCCCAACATGTTTTTTCCGCAACCTTCTTCTACTTACCTTTCGGGATGTGGTTGTTACGTCAAGCTACATCGCAAACAAGCTCCGTTCATGTTCTGTGAACTCTCAACTTGGGGGGCGAATTTCCAAAACCAATTAAGAGAACAGATCAAACAGCTATTATATTATTAGCTACAGTACGCACATTTATTCCTTGCATTATGTCTACACATTAGGCTTTTTACCAGTAATGAACATAGCAGACAAACGAAAGCGGCAGAATTCAAACACTTTATCGCTGAAAATTTACAAGGGGAAATTAAAGTTTAATTTATCTCAAGTCTAGCACTACTTTGCACCTACCACACTGCATCCGGTAAGGAACATTCTACGAAGCTAATTCAATGACTCAAGTTGGCCTAAAAATGCACGTAGCCGAACCACTAAGCACTCGATACTAATCAACTATCCCTTCCGAGGAACAAAGCACGGATCCCTAAGGATTCAGCTTGCATTTCCCATTGCATCGGCCCAGTCCTCACATCAGAAGAGTTTTCTATTACTTTTCCCAATATTCTTTTTCTAGACCTTACAAGACATAATCCTGTTACATTTTCAATTCGGCAGCTATTTTCAATTCTGCAAATATCGTCGCCAATGTACACCCTTTTGCTGGCTAGTTATCACTTTGGAAATTGGTCTATCGAAATTCGTCGACCGCAAGCCACCGCAAACAAAACCAGTGGGTAATTTCTCCAAACATAAATCGACGGAAAAGTGCCGCTAAGGCCACCGTGGCAGGCACCTCAGGACAGGAAAGCTTCGAGTGGTGTTGTGGCCGCGGTTCTTCTAGTGCGTCATCTGACGCTATTTCGGAGTCCATAAACAACGTAGCGTTTTCAGCACAGTAGGGTGGACTAACCGTATCTAGGATCAAGAGCAGCAAAAAACATTGAATCGTGATCCCCGTGATCAACTGAGTGCGCTCGGAGGGTATACCTTTCCATAATGCACGCATAATCCTGTCTGTTGCTATATACCTTGCTTATTACGCATTTCCACTCCCTAAGCTTACAACAGCACTCTCAGCTCTAATGTTGAACTTCCTTTGTTATCTGGGGTTACCAAGTAACCATTCTGTTCAGCGAAGAAATGTTATTTACAAGCGTTAACAGTGCCTACTCTCTATTCTACACCCCATAAAACGCAAAGAAAGGCCGTTCGCGTAAGTGTAGGGTTTTCGTCAGTAGTGTTGGTTTTCGTCAACGGAAGCCAGTACAGGACCGTTATTATCCCGTAAATCACGGAACGTACTGAACGTCAAAGATTATTTTTTTTTCTTTCAGTGTACACTTAGTAAACATCTGTAGTAAAGTTGAATTCGCATGCACGCGAGAATTGCCTCACCGAAGTAGTAAAGTAAAAAAAGTAAGAAAAGAAGGAAGCTACTTTTCTCGTAAAGTCAGTCGTGGCTTCAAAGTCAGTCAGAATGATTTGGAGTTTCTTTTATGCCAACTAGCCCCAGGATGTTTTCTTACCATTCTAGGGAGAGAAATATACGTGTACAGTATAGGATGGGAGAATGGTCGTTTTTATCTCTTATATGGGACTTAGACGGCGATTGACGTTACACACGTTGCTGTTTTATACGTTATACGTATCAATAACATGCTTGTGTATATTGTAACTTACTTATTATGCCTACCTAGCAAGGCCGACCATTTAGTCTGAGTGATTAATTACACGAAATTAGTTACACTGTGTAATTAATTAGTTAAATGCGATGCCGTAGGCCTCAGTAAGTGAGGTTCATTTACAGAAGTACACACAATATTAATAAGATTCCGTAAGCTAAAGACCCCGATACCCAAGTCTCGTACATGCGAACTACGTGGGCGGTGCAGCCGATTATGCCATACATATTAACTGTTTAAAAAAACATATATATTGAGCGTAATGTAAACATTAACAATAAGCTTCATATATTGTCAAACTGTTTCCAACGAGTACGTTTCAAAATTTTCAAATCCAAAATGAATCCTCAAACTTTTTAACAGGAGGCAATTTAAAAATTAGGCTTCGACATATGGCAGACAATTAAAAACTAGCGAAGAAAATATTCACTTTTCGTGCACTGCTCGGGCGGTAAAAGTAAGATTTTTAGCAACTAAGGTGGTTTCCAAAAATTATTTACACGAGTTTAGACACTTTTTGAAAAAATCATGTTGGCCTCGCGACGCGAAAGTTCTGAAAGTGACATCCATTAACGGTGGAAAATTGCCTTTTTAACGGCACGTCCAGTAACAACTTGTATAAAAAGAGCTCCACAAGTTTCCAATAGCATTATTACCCTTTACAATACTATAACCACATAGTAAGGCCCAGTACACACAACTCTTACGGGCGAATAACAAGGTGAGTTTCGGGGGGTGGTTTCTTAATAATGGTTCAGTAAATTTTAAATCAATGTTGGCAGTAAAGTTGTTCTTACTAATATTTTGTGCACTTGTTCGAGACTTTAATAAATATGATTGAATTAAATTTCAAAACTCTAGGGACATTTTGATACATTTTGAAAAAGTTAAAATTCGGCTTTCATTTGCAGTAGATATATCTTTTCTTTATTTTTTGGTGAAAACAATATTTAAATCGGACGAGTAGTTTTTATGAAATTATGACTAGAATCTCCAAATTTTAGTAAATGATTTCGTAAAAACTACTAGTCCAATGTGAATCGTACTTTCACCAAACAATATAGGGAGAAGATATATAATGCTCCTGTCAGCTAGTTTTTAAATTCTTTCAGTATTTCAAAATGTGCAAAATTCGCCTAGTTTTCAAATTTAATGAAAATATATTTTTAAAAAAGTCTTAAACACTGCAATAGATATTAATAAGTGCAACTTTACTGCCAACATTGATTTGAAATTTACTGAACCATTATTAAGAAACCATCACCCGAAATTCCCCACGTTATTCGCCCATAAGAGGGGTGTATTTAACGGGGCCTTGACCTGTCACTACATATGTACTGTTAAATCAATAGTCACTCAACATGGAAAAATAAGTTTTTTATCCACATCAAAATAATTATCAATGTTAAGCTGCTTTTATAAGTTTTTTTTTAAATAATGTGCTATTAAAACAGTTGTTGAAGTAATATTTGTCGTTTGTCTAGTATTTATATTAAAAACATATTTTCGATTTCCAAATGTTACCGACGATGACCAAATTTCACAGATTCAGCTTTCTGACCAATTATTGGAGGGAGGGGGTGCACTCCCGTCGTGACGCCCGCGTGTTGCTAAACTAGCCACTGGGAAACTCTAGCTACTTAACTTACTAGCCAGTCATTTCTCTCCAGTTGGAAATATAAAGTAACAGTTTTCAAGTAATTCCTCTAGCCGTGTGTATATTTCAAAGTTCAACGCTAGGAGTGGTATACTTTGCAACAATTCAGCGGAATAATTACTTGACGAGTAGACCCCTTTCTGCTAAATCCAGTATGGTTCACCGTTTCCTGACTCTCAAAGTTACACGTTTTCAAGATCGATATTAAAGGCGGTGCATACGACAAGTGTCAGTTGCACGAAAACGAGTCTGTTCGCGAGAACGAATTACACCACACTGCTGTCTGAAGGGACTAGTGCATGTCAGGTACTTTTGGCTCCCATTCAATGCTTTTCTCAACGTTCTTTAAATCTTAGCTTTCTTCTTTTCACCAATTCACACTCGTTCCCTTTAACCCCAACATCAAGCCACGAGTGTCACAAAATTCCCGTCAAATGCTTGCAGAAAATCTTCCAGCAAACTCACTCCGAATGCGCAATCAAGATCGCAATATTGTAATTCTGTTGCAGTGATTTGCAAGTTGTCACTTTTAAGTTTTACAAATTGGGCGTGAGTCGATGGGGGAAAAAGATTCTTTCGTACTACTTTATTACCTTGCTTGAAATAAAATTTTCACTATGGCCCCTCGACTTTTTGTTCTATGCTCTGCAGTCCCACAATAAGCTTATCAACTCTTCCAATAGTTTGTTAAGGAAGAAACGTGCTTTGGACCATCTTACGAAAGCCAAGAGGGCGTTAGCGTCGCTTCTTCGGCTAAAAGATTTGTAGCCTGAAGTCTTGTGCAACATCAGACAGCTAAGCTAAGAGGTTCTTTTGGAAATAACTTTTCTCCCCTTGCAAATTTATGAGCGTCTTTCATCATGAAGAGACCTTCAAGCTTTTCTAAGCATTTCGACGCGACGCTATTTTGTTGTTGAACATAAAGGACAAAGGGCACGCAAGGTACACGTCGACAACTGCTGGCAAACAGGGATCCAATTGCTTTACTTAATCACTATTAAAAACGAGACAACGGTAAAATTCTTGCATGTTTCTGTCTTTTTCCCCCTTGCTTTTCATTTCACGTATCATTCTAAGAACGAAAAAGGAGAGAAGATGAGCGTGAACTATGGGTCACAAAATTTTCTTTACTGGCCGTTAAGAAATGATCATGTGAGTCACGCAAACGTCACAATACTTGCAGTTATTGTTACGGCGGTCGGAGGGTTATGGACAAAAAGAAGAGACAAATGCACCGAGGAAGGCTTTCACGAGCAGTAATTCCCAATTAATGACAGGAAGATGAAGTATTCATTTGATTCCGTGCAAATGGGGCACCTGACATTAGCTAAGTAAGGTACCAAAACTGCCTAGCAACCTATGCACGTTTTATTTACCTTATTAACTTCTTTAAAACATACCATGGTAAAAAAATTTTAAAATGTAAGACGGCTTAGTCTAAATGAATTTCACAAACTTAAGCTTATTAAACTTACATGCAGCATGATGGCTACGCCCCTATTTCGATTTTTTTTAATTTTTTTTTTTTGCATTTCCTGAATGCCGACTTCGCACTTGATAGTTTTGTGTGTTGATTCTATGTAAAATTTTAGGGGAGAAAAAAATCCAAAACGCAACGATGTGATCACTGAAAGTAAGACAGTTAAGAAAACTATTTTGAAAGATTGTGAAACCCAAAAAATAAAATAGTGTTTTGAAGCAGAATTATTAGCATAAGCTTTAGATCGTTTGAAGAAAAAACGAAATTTGTCACGACGCAGAAGAAATTTGCAGAACGAAGCAACATTAACTCGAAGTTCTACATTTTCGAACTTCAAAGCTGACATGACTTATTTAGATCTGCACCATACCTGTACGTAATTCATGGGCACCATCTCCTTAGACGTAAAAGCTACGTAAAGTTGAGTGTTATTGCCGTAGCGTCTTGTTTAGCAGAAGTTGAACAACTGCAATTAAAGTGTACAACTTCAAAGGCCTATGGGTCCTTCACGGTAAAAGTCGATGTGACAGCGCAAATTCCAACTAGAATAACTCCTCCAAGTTCCACCAGCTACGTTTTCCCACAAGTGCCGTTTTATGAGGTGTTCTTGACCTGAATTTTTCTCTCGTCTTCTCCAACGTGACGTGAAGTGTGACGTCAGCCAGCTCTATGGTTTCTAAGCCTATTCGGTAGGATAGAGGTATTATGTATGTGTCCACATGGAGGAAAAGCGTTTATACAGTACACTAGGTAAAGCAAGTAAACATAGTAAGTGAATTCTCACTTTCACTCGCTTTGCTTTTACCTTTCGCGCACAGATTACGAAAATTGTCCCTAAAGGTTGCACATTTCCCTATCAGGATAACCACGTCTTATCAGCGTCTATCCCCTTATACCTAAATCCTAGCGTAAGTCTGCCGCCATTACGGTAATGTTGGTCAACAACGATTTGGTTCTGTACTAGTCACATCCGTGCTGGGTTAAGCTAATGAATTCTAGAGCAGCTTGGAACTATCAATATTGTACCGAACGATCCGGAATTATGTAGTTTTTCTACAGTAGGATATCTACTAAAAAATGTATAATATAATGTACTACTAAATTTGTTATAATACTGTATACTACTAAAATTTGTATAATACTGTATACTACTAAAATTTAATGTAACATGTACTCAAATAGCTTTCCTTCAAAATACGGGAAAAACTTTTGTCCTTTTTACTGATTTTTTCTCTCCTGGTCGAAACAAGCTTAATACGTCAAAAAACCTACTAGTTATTATTAAAACAGGAAAAAGCTAACAAAAAGTGTAAAGAACGAAATAACTGAAATCAGATTATGTTCGAGACCGGATTCTTTGCGCTGCACTTCAAATTTACTGTAGCGCAACTACCTATTCTCAACTTGCGTCCGTTTAAAAGACGAATAAATGGAAGGAGGGTGACTCAACGTTTTCTTCATTCTGAACTTCAGCATTGTCGAGCGGCTTAGCATCTCTTCACACTCTGGCTATCATACCGAAAGTTACCATGGTTGCAGAACCGTCGCTTCCGAATTTCTACTTTGAAAGAAAAACAAAGACTGAGATCATTAGACAGGTTTGTTTACACTGTGGCCAAGCATCTTGCTTGCATTACGGCCTTGCATTAATAAAACTTTCAAATTATAAACGTGCACCTGCCAGTACGGTATTTATTATGCTAAACCTGCGTCTATTTATTTAGAACGAAGACGAAAAGAGAGAAAAATTGTAGCGTGACTGTGGCCTTTTCTTGGGAGCCACAAAATATGCCTAGCTCAGGAAAAAAGGCGTACGAAAAGATTGCTTTACTCTGCTGTAGCAGAAAGAAAGTAGAAGAAATCCACAAGGTTACGCCCAATGACCCCTTGTCATGATAAGATTAGGGTCGGAACTTCGTAGATGGACACTACCCACAATGGCAAAATAAAAGGGCGCCTGCAGTCAAATTGGGGCTAAGCTTTAATGAGAGTTTACTTTTCTTGCAACACCAATAACAAAAACGGAAAACTTGCTGCTCCCGCTACGCTAAATTGCTGCACGGAGGACATGCTGGTTATCGCAACTTTCGGTCTTACTTTTAACGCCTTCAACCTCAGCTAGGAACGTCCCTTCGTGTAACGTTAGCAATTGTTGGCAACTGTTCCGAGTATCACCATGGCAACATTTGTCTTTTCTGTAGCAACAGTTTGGAGACATGAAGCAGAATAATGTTTTCATTCTTGACGCAGAGACTCTAATTGACTAGATAGAATGTGATATTCATCGGGGATTCACGTTTTGTCTACTACATTACATCTGCGTGTTTTTTTCTATTACTAAGTCAATCGCCAAATAAGCGAATCTATGTTATTGGATTTCTAATATAGGAAAAGGAGAACTCCGAGAGCTTGTTAGGGCTAAGAAACATCTGTAATTGTATATTTCCAACCCAACTAAAAAATAGACAGAATTTCATTAAACTAACGAGCAAGTTTGATAGTACTCGCAAGGTCGAATTATCTCCTGTATTGACTTTCAGAACGCGACAGTAATTTGCATTGTTGACAGAACTTTGTACCTTTCCTTTCCTGTTAGAAAGTATTCCTTTTGTTTAGTGCTATGGATTCGTGATTTCTTTTTAAGAAATTTAGGTAAAAATGTTTGTATAATCTCTATCACAACTCTATCGAAAATAGACGTACATATGTCATTCATGCATAATGACATAGTCCTATACACAGCGAACCAATACAACCATGACAACAAGCAACCTTCATGCTGAGTAAAATATTTATTTTTCCAAGTGGGCAGTAACTCCGACAGAATCCGTGCACTTGGCATATACTACCTATTTTTGTCATTTTTCCTGACATACAAAAAGTGTCTTCGATTGGCTATATGGCAAACTTGCACGAATGTCGTGCAAAACATGCATTAATACAAAGTTAATTGCATTAACACTGGGCGTCGCGTATTTCTTTCAGCTAAAATTCTCTTCCATAACCTTCCACGCGAGCATTCTTTTATGGCTCTATCAATTTCATCTACTTTCTTTGGCCCTGCCCTGGGCTTGACAACGAAAAAGTTTGCAAGCAACACAAATAAATGTGACAACACCAGAGGCAACACAGTCTAAGCTCCTTATTCGCGTGGAGTGTGTTCTACAGAAAAGCCACGAATATGGAAACCGGTCACACAGGGTGGTAAAGTACAATTGAATACAGTGCAGGAATACGTTTGAAGATGTATAAAAAAGGATGAATGATAATAGAAAACTTTTATTCGAATCCACTGTCCACAACGGAAAACGTATTGGTTTGGAGAACTGCGTTACTATTTTTCTTGTTTCGCCGCCTTAAGCAGATACTTTGAATTGCATTGGCACTCAGTAATTGCATCGCAAAATTTTTGTTTAAAAATCAGAATTCATTTCGCGGATAGGTCTGTTTTCAAGAAATATCCATTTATATCATGTTAAACTAACCTTAAGGCTACGGTGAACCTAACGTGTTGTAGGGGAATCTCATGCTAAACGGCGTCACCGGTTTTGCCAAAACTATTCACTATTTCATTCAAAACATCTCAACAGTAAAGTTTACATTGTAATGTTCAAAGCACATAGTCGAGTTTTTCTTCAAACTTTTTTTGTCAATTATTAAAAACCGAATCAAATGTCAACATTTTTTGTAAAACACATTTTTGAATTTGCAACCTGAAGGTAGCGAAAAATAACACCAAAGCACCATTTACCTATTTAAAAGCGAAATCGGATTCAAATCCGTCGGTTAGTTTCGAATTTATCACGTAAGTAGTTTCCTGAAAGTTCTTCGATGACAACTCCAAAACTAAATGTTGAAGTTGAATTCCGTTTTCCGTAAAAGAATAGTCTCAAGTGGCTCTGGTGAACCTTGCCGATCGAATTTTGGAAATTGCTCCTCTAAAAAAAATATTAAATTTGACTCACTTTTTCTAAATTTACGAAGAATTCATAAAAGAATATCTCGATGATATGCACTAGACTTTACTGTTGAGATTGTTTAAGAAAATACTGAGTAGTTTTGGCGAAATCGCTGACGCCGTTTAGCATGTGATTCCCTATGCCACGGTTAGATGCACCGTAGCTTTACTCTGCCTGTGTCAAACGTTGTTAAAATGTGATAAGCCAAATCCTTACCTCAGATTTTCTTACTGTATTGGTAACCTGAAAGTTTCTATGATTCCTTCGACGGCCAAAATGTTCAGAGTTGAAGCGACTGGCCACAGCTTCTTTTCCAAGCTTGCCCTCGGTGTTTCTTGCAATTGCTTTTGCAACAATTCTTTCATGTAACCTTCGCAAATGGAAAATGTTTAATATATCAATACTACATATCAGGATGTTTATACAGAGCTGAAGATGATTGTAAATGATTTCAACTCACGCAAACAGCGACTCCCGAATGTTTCTACCGTGAATAAAGACAGAAGTCACAAACATTTCTCCGCTAATACCGAATTCACCATAGCGTACCCGCGATAGGGACTTACGTAACACACTTCTACGCTTACCTACTGTTCCGTCTTGCTTATTCTATGAATTTCGCTATTGCTAATCAGTTTCCTTTGTTTACAGGTTCTGGTCCTTCGAGGTTAACAAAGTATGCTGACAATTAGGACACACCCTTAAATTAGTTTCCCTGCACCACCAGGGAAACTTTCCCTCCGACGCCGTTCAAAATCTGCCCCCCTCGACTACGTTTGCAACCGACACACGCGGATGACATGTTAAAGACCGGTGTACGTGTCACTGGCTTAGTTATTCCTTTGATGGTCACGGCAGTGTGTACTACACCTATCCGGTGGCTCTACAGAAACTGCCCAAGTTGTTTACGTCAAGTAGTTCAAGTGGAGTGCCCAACCCCTACGCTGAATACTCAGTTTGAAGTAAAAAGCAATGAGCATTCCCTTGGAACGCAATGGTGAACGTCGGCTCCATCATTTAAACCAGTTTTCCCACAGCGAATCATCGGAGAATCTCCTCATGGATTTATCTCCTTCCGAATCCGCCACCCCAGAGAGCACAACAAAAATGAATACTTCAACATCACTGATAGCCTCGGCGGCCGCCACGATTCCGGCAACATCCGCAGTACTCTTGCCATCTGGCGGCAACCCTATGACTAATAACGTCTTGCGGAATCGTCCGGCTCTGCTTGCAGCGCCGTCTTTCGAACAAAAGCCCCCTGAATGGCGCGACAGTCCGTGGAGCTCGACGGAAACCTCACGGAGTCGCAAGAATTCTCAATGTGGCTCCACCACCAACAGTGTCGCCATCTCGCTAAAGCCGGTTGAAGACTGTGGACTAAGCCAGCACAGTAGTGTTGGTGGCGTTAGTCACTCCGCGTCGCAAGATGCCAACGACTCAGCCCGCAATCGATCCGTACCGGATATCGAATTGCATTACCGAAGAGGAAATTCAGATGATCGCGTTTGCGGCACGGGAACTATGGGAATTTCGGGCGAAGCACTTTGCCACCATCGATGCCGGCACACTTCGCCCCATAATCGCGCTCGATGCCGGTAAATGCCTTCGCCATCTCTTGTTTCTCTCGCGCGATTCCCGTAATACTTCGTAATATTTTTTCTCTAGCATAAGAAGACATTTAAGAGTTAGTTCCTTTCGGAATTGTTCCCATGGTTATCTGTTCTTTCTACTTCCTTATACGAATTTAGTCTACGTGTTTAAAATCCCTAACTTTGTACGTTTTAAGTATTACACTATTATTACAACCGAAGCTAGAACCAAAGGTAACTATACGGCTCGCCACAAAAGGCGTATATAAGTATAGCAAAACCCTTGAATAATGGTGTTATTTTGGAAATAGTTGCACGTAACATCTCTACTCGCATGATTCTTCCTATAAGAATTCATCCGCTTTTAATATTTCTAAAATCCTACAAACTTGGTCGTAACAGGAGATGTGAACACAATCAACATTTTTCGCTCTCGCTCTCCAGAGCTACATCCCGAGAGAGTGTTCGTTCAGTGCAACCAGTAGACGTAGACTGCTTGCAATTGCCCATCGTGACCGCCACACTGCATCGCGAAAAAATTCTACGTCAGCATTCTCAGCCCGAAACTTGTTACCACTGTCACATTGCCAACCCTAGTGCATCCCTTCGGCAATTACGGGAGCCAGCTGTCCTTGCGCCCTCCACTGGCGATGCTATAGCCGGTATTGCTGCAGATACTTTAAGAATTAATGGAGCAATACGGCAATTCCGTCAAGTAGGTAGACCTTACACCGTTCAATGTCACGGAAAATCACAACTTTGGGGGTTTCTTATGGTTCTTAACTATCCGAAGTCGGTTCCAGACTCGCAATCCTCAATTAATTCTTAAATTTAGACCTAATTACGCCATTCGACCGCCTGCTTCGTTTTAAGTCATTTCTACCCCTTGCTTTGCAGAAATCAACTGTACTGTACGTGTCTTACGTGTGCTCTTCGCCACCTTTATTGCGAGTTACAATAGGCAAGCCATGAAACTAACAACCCTACTTAGAGATTTTAGATGAATCCTCTGCGATGTGTTTCCTCCAGGAACTACTCGCTGTGAAGTCAAGATGGCAGTCTTATTGCTTCCCTATTTCTTTACCTACACATCCGTATATACGCGGGATCATTTAGCCTGGCCCTAGCCCGGCAGAAAATGCTGCTGCGCGGGAGCAAACATTCATGTCGTAGTGTGAGTTAGAATCAGTCGATGGCCATGCACGGGCTGGGCACTGAAAACCCTGGGTGTTGCTATCAACAATGGCGTTGATCTAGCTCATGGCCTAGTTCCTCATTCTTAAGTCTTTGTTATGATTCCGCGTCGAGAAACCGGTGAAACCCTGTTCAGCTTGCCTACAGCTTGAGCGTGATCTGAGAAACAAAAGCCCATCAGTGCAGATTGCTTCTATGGCTCAAAAGTGCCGAGCCTAGGCGCCAAACCCGACTGGGTGAGATTTAGTGCGCCCCAGCGCCAAAGTAGCCCTACAAATTGAAGCATAGTAGCAGGGCCATGTTTAGAAATTGGTGTGAATGCTGTGATCCGTGCTTGGTGGTAAGTAACGACGTTTCAGAGATGACTGGGTGCCAATGCTGTGCTCTTGTGTATGCTATCGTAGCGTCGCCGCCGTGAGCGGGTAAAAACGGAATATTCCTTTTTTTATAGCTTTGGGTGCTACCACATTCTAATGCCACTTCACTCTATTGACTTTCTGTTTCGCCTTTTTACAAGAGTGTTACCCGAACGGAAAAGGCGGCAAGAGGTATCTAAGGGACAGTAGCGAGAGAAAATTGGTAGAGGGGTGAGACCCCTATGCTTTCGAACGGGGCGTGGGCGTAAAATTAGGGGCGACTTTATCCTTGTTTCCTATTAAGGTCCCAAGTTTATGAACCCCAGGGGAGAAGAAAAGCGATGTCAGAGGAGGTCAAAGATTACACATAGCAGCAGTATACCAGGTTACAAGTGTGGCGGTCATAATTCACTACTAATACAGCCACTGACTTTGAGCGTTCCGCGGATGTTTCGCGGTATCTCTGAGAGCCAGATTGTGCTTGGGGCTTGGATTACATTACTGTGGTGCGCACGTTACTACCATGTCTTGCGAGTCTGTCCTTCTAATTGACGTGCGGTCACATCTTTTTTCTTATCTTCCTAATGAACGCTGGTCACCATAGCGCTTGTACTCCCTACAATAGACTACACGGTCGTTGTTCTTTTAATGCGTGTTCCGAACTTTTAGTGTTGGATACACTTTATCCGTGTGTGCCAGGGTGGATTTATTGGGACTAGCTCTTATTCTTTTCCGTGCCAGGGCTGGACACTTCTGTAAGGCCAAACGCAAGGCGAACCTTATTGATGTGAGCGAATGGGTGGTCTTTAGCTCTTGTCAAACTCTTTGACGGATTACTTTGCCAGCCTATACACTTTCGATTGTCCCCTCATCCATATTTAGCCCATTGGAAGTTCTGCGCTGCTACGTGCCCTTCTATTGCTAAAATCTTCATTGCTGGAGTGAAAATAAATGAATTTTATGCAAGTCTGCTATAAAGAAGGTTACAAATGGCCTGCTTTTGTCATTTAACCGCGCAGCATTTACTAGCAAACTGCTGAAACGCTCGAGAAGTCACCTCCTTGAAAACCATAAAAGTGTGGCAAATCCTTCGTCCTAACCCTTTGATCTTAATTACTCTATTCTTCGCCGAACGCCCATGCATACAAAGCCACTGTGAGCGAACTATTTAGCATAAAATGACGATCCATTTTTAATTCTTTTTTAACAAAGCAAGCGAACAACATTAAAAAAACTGGTAGGGTAAAAAGGAAAAGAAAATATTCAATGCAAGCCCTACCAGATGAAATAAAACGTTTCAACTGAGATAACGTGGGCTTGTTTGCATACAGAAAAGAAAAGAGCTGGGAGTTCGACAAAGATTTAGTGCAAGCAATGCGATCGGGATTCTCAAATCGTATTGCTGCAGCATAATAGGCACGTTCAAAATGCGGACTCAGCAAGCTCTTCTACGACTTGAGTGTAACCTTTCCACCCCTCCCCAGGCTCCCTCAACACTGTCCCAGTCGCGATTTCGTCCAGCAGCATCGCAGTTGCCCCCCAGCAGTACAACTGCTGCTCTGTGCTGGCCCAGTGGCTTCCAAGTGCTTTTAGCGAAGACAGAAATCTGCGAAACCGAGCCTTCCTCGCTTACGAGCCAGACAAGGCAGAGCAAAGAGGGGAAAGTATCCGATGGAAATCACGAGTTAGAGTAAAGTGACGACCAGCATTAAGTTGCCATCCAATCTAGTGTACGGTCATTTCCGAACCGACACTGCTGCCATTTCCACGGCGGTCTGGGGTGGGGGAAACGGGCCCGACAGGATTTCTGCGCCTTCCGCGACCCACTTTCGCTCTCGAAACCGCTCTCTTGATTAGAGACGAGCCCGTGGTAATTAAACGCCTCTTTCGTAAGTGAAGCTTCGTTATTACCCTGCCTCACGCTCAAATGGGGCAGGAATGCAAACTAACGACGTAACTTCACTTCCATAAGGGCGAACTGTTTATTCCTCGAAAAAACAGCATTTAGCGTTTGGCGTGCACGGGCACACATACAATAGCTAGCAGTCATCAGCTTGATGAAGGCTTGCTTTAGGTCTCATTTGTCTGACAACGCTCTTCGGGAGTCAGTCGCCAAGTTTTACTCTTTTTGTCCCGACTACCATTAAAACAACAGCTGTTCGAGGTATAACGCTAGGCGAAAAACTTACGAGCCCATTTTTCATCCACTTTCTCTTGCAGTTTGTCGGGTGCTCGCTTATTTATGTGCATTTATTTTGGGTTTATTTTTAGCTTCTTTCTTTTATTCGTTGTTTTTCAATTTTTAATACGTATTGCTTATTCGTTACGAACCGCAAGTATCGTTCGTTGCCAAGAGCCAAACCCAAGCAAAGCAGAAAATTAGGTTTATCGAGTATTAGCTTGGGTTCATGTTAGCCATTCTCTTTTATTTTTATCTTTTTAATTTTAATACGTATCGCTTATTAGTTAGGAACCCCAAGCATTGTACGTTGACAAGAGCCAAACCTAAGCGAAGCAGAAAATTAAGTGTTCCGACTGTTCCACAAATTGAAAGCACAATTCTCTTGTACATATCAGTCAACATTTTAAAGAAAAACTGGCCATCACAAAACTCTCTTCTGGGCCATTTCCAGTCCATTTCGGTCGTCAAGTGTTTTGCATCTTAACATGTTTTTCTTTTGTCTCCAAGACAGTCCCACGTCAAATAAAAAAGTCGACTGTACTCGGCTCGTAAAACAAAATAGCAAAAAAAAATGAATTGGACTGTAACTTATCTTCCTTGGTTGAATAAGCACCATATGGAGAAAAAAAAGTTTAAAAAGAGCTCTCGAAGCATCCTGACCAACTCGGGTTTTTGATTACTATGCAAAGCATGAGAAGGCGTGCATAGACTGACATGTGATTGTGTCACCCAGGCAGGCTTGTTTAGCCCGGAGTCGCTTGGGTTTATCCTTTCTTTAGCCTTGGTTTAATTTCCAGCCTGCTCGTTCGACAGAACGGGGACTCGAGTTCGCTTTATGTCCTGGGTATTCAACAGTCCCACAAACATCAAGCAAAGTGGACGGGGAAAAAGTGGGCGCGGGCAGACCTTTTTAAAACCCGGTTTGGTAGACAGAAGTCAGCAGCAATCTTCCGCCAGTCTTGCTTCTTTTTCCAACCAGCACACGACGTAATGTGAGGTCGGTGTTTGCCCCCCTTCCCCCCCGGCCGCCTTGAGTTTCCAATGGCTTTTAGCCCGAAACTCGCCCCCTGTCTGGGCGTCAGAGTGAAAAAAGGTGTGCGCAATGTACCGAACAAACGTTCGTCTTGCTAGTGTTCACTCGAATCCTTCTGGGAAGAACTCCTTATCAAATTAACATTACTGGATCGAACCTTGAAAGGCTTGACAACATGTGCCGTGTCCAAGTTGGCAGGTTTTCATAAGCATTCCATACCGAATTACCATGTCTTCCACGGTAACGCCTTTCTGTTTTTCTTATTGATTGATGACCTGCTTTAGCGTTAATGATTCATCGGAGTGCTTTGTCGACCTAATTGAATTGAAGTGGAGCTCAATAGCTTACCCTTGATTTACTCCTTTTGGAATCATGTCAAGTTGTCGTGCTAATTTTGAAACCTTTAACTACCGAAAGCACGATTTTCCGAACAGACAGTATCATGATGGGTTGGTATTGTGTTCTCAGTTGCAATCTACCAAAGTCCGCCGTTCGCGATTTCGTCGTGCCTATACGGATGCTGCCTCGGAAACTATTACGCCTTTGCCAGTTCCCCCAGTCTTAGTCACGGTGGGTTCTTGGGGACTTCATTGCACCGTGTCAATTATAACACAAGCCATAAAAACCGTTGTCTAGTAGCCACCCACCTCTCAAATTCCCGTATTCTGCTGTACATACACACAAAAAAAAGCTTTCTCGCGACTGATCCAATCACTGCCTGTGTAATTTCGCGCGGTAGTTTTCTGCTATCTCCACGTAGGTCAAGCGAAAATGCTAACTAAAATTTTTCGGGCACAACGTTAACCCAATGTGGAATAGTTAGTTCCAGCGTATCTCTGATAATTTTTGTTTCGCACTCAAGTTTTATGTCCTAAGTAGCTTGTTATATTTTATTGGTGTTGTGTCCGTTGGTTGTAATCCACGCCATTAGCATGGTATGTAAAGTTCTCATGACACGTTTCCCTTCATTCAACATAGAAAGATTACATCGGGTCGTTGCGTACAACAGAGAGGCGGAAAAAGGGGTAGCAGAGGTAGCATGCACGAGCTTATTTGACATTTAAGTCGAACAGCAGATTTATTAAAACGTGCCTAACCTCTTTTGACGACCAGAAATAGTAAAGTGCGGAAAGGCTGTCGTGTTGATCAAATAAGGGAACGAAAATGTTCTTCCTTAAAAAAAAATGAAAATAAAAAGAAGCTATCTTACTCAAAGCGATGCGCGTCGCTGTAGCAGCAAAGCAGCTTCACTTGATTCTTGATTGCAACTAAAAGTTTGAGGCCATGTGGCTTCCCGTGGCTTTTCCGGAGGAGGGAGGATAAAGCCCTTATTTTAAAGGCCATAAGCAAATGTAAGGAAACGCAGTGTTATTCTGGCGTTGTAGCTTAACGGACTGCCGTAGCATAGACCCGTGCAAAAAGACAAACGTACGTATCATGTCTACTTTTCATAACGTCCTAACGTGAAGGAATGGAAGCAATCATGTAAGTTGAGGAAGAATGTGAATGACATAGCAATGCAGTTTTCTACAGCGACCATTAAAAGAACTTAAGTTTCTCCTTATCCGTAGTCTCCTTCGAAAGCTTCTAACCCTTGCACAAGTAAAAAGTAACCCTCACAACTTTTGCCGCCTTATATCACCCCAATTCTGAGCTAGTTTCTTTTTTTAGCATGCCGCGGCTACCTTTTCTACATGTGTTTCGGCACTTGAAACTCGTTACACTTCTCAAGTGTGACGAGCATATTCGTGTTATGTTGGCGTTGTCACCTCGTAGTGTACACATACGGCGATTCACTTCAATATGTCATGTCAAACAAGCAAACTATCACGTTTTGTACCCTGAGACGATGAACCTTGCTGATTGGAACTAAGGAACTTTGTTCGCAATATCCGACGGAGCTCGCTGACTTACAAAGTTGTATCTACCAAACAATTAGCCAAACTTTTGGAATGCAAACCGGTGCAGTTGACTGCACCGAGTCAGCTAACATGACCACGCCCTTCTTGCAAAAACAGAGTAAAAAAGAAAACTGAAAAGGTCAAGCGGACGAAAAACCTTTGACAAACGTTAATTATGTTTTCAACTTGAGTCTAACAAAGGTCAGTATAACGAGACCCAGAAAAAAAAAGATTGGATATGATCAGATGCTACTTTGTATGTTCCTGCGAGAAACTGTCCTCAGCCTGGGAAGCTCAATTTTATCACATATGGACGTGACTGGGCTCACAATATCCCTTAACTTTTTTTTATTAAGTTGTATCTTTCTTTCTTTTTTTTCTGCCGCATGGAGCCCTTTTGTCTAACCCGCTTTATTGCTTTCCTCCACACAGCTAAGAAAGCCTGTTTCTACGTTGTCAATCCCGTCGTCAATGAAAGTGCAAAGCACCAAAGACGCTGGTCATGAAGAAGCTTCCACAGCGCTGGTCGGCGTCCACGCCGAATACCCTCGTTACACAGAAGAGAAGAAAAATTCGCAAGGCCAGCTGGGTAAAAGTAAACCGAACGTCGGTTATCGCCTCGGTCGTCGGAAAGCCCTTTTCGAAAAGCGGAAACGCATTAGCGACTATGCACTTGTTATGGGCATGTTCGGCATCGTCGTCATGGTGCTCGAGAACGAACTCGCAAGTGCCGGAGTCTACACTAAAGTATGTCATCACACTTGTGTCATCTTGGCGTTCCGCATTAACGCGATTTTTTTGTGTCTCGCCCCGATCGCTTTTCTAGGCATCTTTTTATTCCTCTGCCTTGAAAACTTTGATTTCCGTTTCGACTGTTATTCTACTAGGATTAATTATAGCCTACCATGCGTTGGAAGTCCAGGTAGTTGGTTTGGGTTCATTACGACCGACATGAACTCTTCAACTAACTCGGTTTCGCATGTGTCTTTTTCGTTAGTTATTTTTAATTGACAACAGCGCCGACGACTGGCGGATAGCTATGACTTGGCAGCGGATGGCGCACATTGCGTTCGAGCTCGTGATATGCGCCGTCCATCCTATTCCCGGCGAATATTATTTCTTATGGACTACCAAACTAGCCAACCATGGGGGTGTGATCCATTCCAAATGGGTGCCCGTCGATGTGGCCCTCAGTTTACCCATGTTCCTCCGCCTCTACCTCATCTGTCGAGTGATGTTGCTGCACAGCAAACTTTTTACAGATGCCTCTTCCCGAAGCATTGGCGCACTGAATCGGATCAATTTCAATACGCGTTTTGTACTCAAAACTCTAATGACCATTTGCCCGGGCACGATACTCCTGGTTGTCATGGTTTCTTTATGGATTATTGCCAGCTGGACTCTCCGTCAATGCGAACGGTATGTGTTGGCGCTTTTAAACCTCAATATTACTATTATCTTTATGTGGGAACAGATTAAAAATTAACCATAAAACATACAAGTATGAACTTACGCATTTTTCCTCGCAGGTACCACGACGAAGAGCACGCCAACCTACTCAATACTATGTGGTTAATCGCCATTACATTTCTGAGCGTCGGCTATGGTGATATTGTTCCCAACACTTACTGCGGCAGGGGCATAGCTGTGACTACGGGGATTATGGTAAAGAAGAAAGGCTGTACTTTTTGTTATTACTTTAAGATCCATAACTAACTACCCTTTCTTCCAGGGAGCGGGCTGTACAGCTTTGTTGGTAGCAGTCGTTTCTCGCAAACTGGAGTTAACCCGAGCTGAAAAGCACGTCCATAACTTCATGATGGATACACAACTTACTAAAAGGGTAAACCACACTCATCGTAGCACACAAAGTACCCAAGGCTTATAATGCTTCTACCGGGAACGATTTAGCTGAAAAATGCGGCGGCCAACGTATTAAGGGAGACGTGGTTAATCTACAAGCACACGAAACTCGTTAAACGGGTGTCGCCAAGCCGGGTTCGTACTCACCAAAGAAAATTCCTCCTCGCGATATACGCGTAAGTATAATCAAGGAGTTACTCTTTTATACTGTCTTTCGTCCAGTGTTCCGGATCCTTTCTTTGGGCGGATCGTCGATCACTATGGAATCATTTGTCAACTTCAATCGATCCGACCCGATCACATTCTGCAAAACTAAAAGAAAAATCCAGATGGGAAAAGTTTCCGATCAGATCTTGATCATTTCGTTAATGATCAAACTTACTACAATTATTAAGAAACTTGTTCTTCTTTCTTCTTTGATTTTAAAGTCGTCTGAGCCGTCTTATTAAGAAACTTAAATGATAAAAAGATGTTAAAAGTTTTAAGTTACGCCCAATGGTGGCCTGAATTTGATCGGTAATAGATCGGCAAAAAATAGATCCGATTCCTGCCATTTTACGGTAACACGCCAATCTGATCAGATCCAATCAAATCATTGGATCGGATCGGATCTGTTCGAAAGATCCGGAGCACTGCTTTCGGCATGAGCACTGTTCCTAGCGTTAGAGTTTTACTCAGTTTGTTAGCTAGTGTCAGCTATCCTGGGCCGCTTTTTCAAGTTCTACGGATATAAATTGAAAAGTTTTCGGTTGAATTTTTTTTTTTAGATATTGCAACGGGTTGAGTCAGGTGGTTCACGTACACCCCTTGCACTCCGCACACATGCCAACACTGCAGTGTTCCCGCTTTATAACGACTGCACTGCTTTGTTCGAGCCAACTAATATGTTTTTGTCTTGAAGGTTACGGAAGGTGAAAATGGACCAGCGTAAGCTCTTGGACAACGCTAATACTATAACCGATATGGCCAAAGTAAGTTAGAGATTATTGGAAGAGTCGTTCTCATGATTCACTTTCGAGCTTAGACACAAAACACGGTTTATGAGATTGTTTCTGACATGAGTACTCGCCAAGATACTTTGGATGAGCGGCTATCAGCCTTGGAAGATAAATTGGCCCTTATGCAAGACACGCTTGATTCCTTGCCTGATGTTCTTACGCGATGTTTGCAACATCATTCTGAAACCGTTGAACAACGAAGACAATTTCTGCATCCTGAAACTGCGGCAACCATTGCGACAAACCTTGGCGGTTTTGGAGGGAACCCTACTGCCATCTCGCATTCGAAAAGTGTACCTTCTACCACGTGGGGAAACTCGAGTAGTAATGCCGGTCCAGCGACTTCTCAACCGCCCATGACTCATTCACTAACTCCTACTCTTAGTACTACGCCGAATATTCGACCTAAGCTTAGTTAAATCTCGCATTTTTGACCTTCTCTTATGTCACGCAAACTCCCGACCAAAAGTAAAAGTTTCCTAGTCAACACAAGTTTTTTGCAAGTCCATAATTGATTTTAAAAGCAAACTCCAGACGTTCGCATAGGTAGTGATATTGTACTCGTTTTAATTCGACCTTTTGATACACCAGTGCTTAAGCAAAATCGCGTGCAGGCATATCGTGTCTGCCAAAGTACAATGCATTTATGGTTTGGGGAAGGGAGTAAAAGGACGTTACGTTTCAAATGGCCTGACATAAAAATACTGTAGATAGATGAATGAAACACCTTGTAGTGACTTGATAGCGAGATGCCTTTGTACACCCTTGTATAAAGGGTACACTATATAGTCAGAAGGAATGAATTGCTAAAAAAAATACCGGTGAGAAGTTACCCATTATTGGGATTTTATTTATTACTTACAAAAGTCTATATATAAATGCCTGCTGACTCGTTGACAAAATTTTGTTTAAGAAATTATTATGACAACTTTGTAAAGTAATGCTCGATTTTGGCTCTCTTGACCATTTTTTCCACCGCAACTGTCTGCTAAAAAACCTCAAAGTTTCACAATTGTCATTTTACACAAGCCTTAATGATAGCATTGAAGGACACTGAATGAGACGTTGTTGTGACGGATTAGTTGGTAGAAGCAAAACAGCGAAGGATGTATAATACAGTGCAAAATCTGTACCCACCGTTAAATGAAATGACTACCATAATTAATGAGCTGTTTTTATTTTTTAGGAAAACGCTTTTTACATTCCTGCTGAGAATAACAATGCGTTTTCGTTGACGAAACTATTTCGTAAATAAATTTGTTTTCTTCGGAAATCAGCTGAATACTTTTAACTTTAAAAACGCAGAGAGTACGTAGGTGACTAACGCCTACCTGACCAGTAACATACCTCTTCCAGATCCATACCTTGACTTGGAACCAAGAAGCACTGCGTATAGTGCCAGCTGCCAATTATGATTGACACGTCTGATAAAGACGGGAAGTAACCCTAATTGGCTAAGGCTGACATCCATCAGACAGCTACTTTGTCTACCTGAACACCTTAACATGCATTAACTCAAGTTTCTCGTACATTCTGTTGTCGTGAAAATTAAAAGAAAAGGTAGCTTGGCTGTCCACGACGGTCTGAATCTGCAGCAGTAGCTGCGCAGAATATGCCAGGGATAAAGTGTGCCTCAAACATCTCCCCAACAAGCCTCTTTTCGTCACACCATTTGCATATGACGTGAGGTTTGACGATGAGAAGTTGTCACGCCTTGAAACACATGCTTATCGTTAATCGGATTTAAATTAACGACGACATGAACGGAAAGCTTTTGCGCAGGGAGCTAACGTTTGTATGAATGATTTGTCTTGCAGATAGCTTACATTCTAACGCCAGACCTAATTTGTATAACAAGCCATTAGCATTTCTTAAATCCTTTCTGACAAGCACCGTTAGCCAAACAAACTACTCAATGTGATGACTGCTACTTGTGATTAGCCTTGAAAAACCCAACTGCAGTTCAATTGATGGAGTCGTAACAAGCAATTCATGTCAGGAACAAACCCGACGAATCCAATGAAGCATTTTTGTTACATAAACAGGTTCTTGTCAGAAAGGCATTTCAGAGATGATTGTCTTGACACCCTTGTTGCCGTAATGGACACATAAATATGAACTGGCTATGTAGACTCCTAGTTCACGATTTTCTGCAAAGCCCCACAAGAGACGTAAACTTGACTGCGTTATGCATTACAGAAGGCATTTGCCCTAGGATATTTGTTGCACATGTTTACATACTGTAAACAAAAACTGAAACTATATTGAAAAAAAGATTTCATAGGATCCCGACTTTTAAAGCTATAGTTTCTTTCGTTGTAGTTATTTGACCCAAAACACTTTTTTAGTTTAATTTGGCGTAAGCATAGCTCGCTGCCGACTTTGTGTTTTTGTGGATGATTCTACATGCGAGTTTCGTATATCACTATTACGGATAAACTACACGGAAAGCTAATGTTAACGATTAATCGAGAATTGTTAGAATTGCTTCAAATCCTTTCTGACAGTAAAGCTATAGAATAATACTTGACTAACGCTGTTTAAATATTTTTAAATAAACGTCATAAATAATTGAGAGTGATTCGACATACTTTTTTACTTACTGGTAGTATCAACAAAAGAAAATTTTTATGGACGAGCTGGTTCGAATTCTTTGTTAAATATTTCTTTAAGTCTTTCTCATTCGTTCTTAAGTCTTTTGATTCATTTAAATCTTCTTTCAGCACCTGTGTATGAGAGTTTCAGAAACTCAGCTCCTGAAATAGCCCGGCCGCAATAAAAAAACGGGCAAAAACATTTTTGGGATAAACACCAATTTAGCAGACACACTGAACAAAGACTTTAATGTCGAAAATTTATTTGAGAAACACATCACGATGTTCTTATGAAAATGTTAATTCTTATGAAACAAGTTGCTATACAGCGGCTGTCATGCATGCTATGTGTGACCGCGCGGAATTCATTTGTGGGTGATCAAGAATCCTCCCTTCACAGTGTAGTTCAAAATCTCCAGAACTTTTTATTGAACCTCCAATAGCTGAATGAAAACTTGAAAAGTTCCAAGGATTTTATTGACTGGATACGATAGTATAAGCTATATTTGATAGTGGCATTCTTGCCATATTTCCCATCTCAAATACCAATGGCTAAATTTTTGTACGTGCGCAGGCTCGTCAAGAGATCATGCACACATACGTTGGAAAGTTATACAAGTAGAACCAAAGGGCAGCTGTTACCACGCAATCGCCCCGGAATTGTTAGCGCAACAATGGAATTGTTACCATTACAAGTGGGTCTTTGAGGATCAAGCGCTTCAACCTACTTGAATTTTCAAGAGCGTGTTATGACCATGCAATATAATATCGGATAAGCTCTGTTTCGAAACCTACCCTGCTTACGTCAAAGACATCCATTCCACGACTCCCTTTCAGCTGCTTTTCAAACGTGAAGGGCTTTCCCCCCGTTTTAATGCAACGGGGACCAAAATTCACGCTTGATTAACAACCGTCCGTACCCACAAGATTTGTGATTTTTTTACAACTCCAAGAATCAATCACACTCTGCTTCAGGGAAGAGTACTATAAGCACCCAATAAATGCGAAAGGACGAAGTTAACTTGCAACTGACAGAATGATTGGTCAGGTTTGATAAGACAGAGGACGGCTGTTATCATTAATGGGAATCGAGGTGGAAGGCGTGAAAGTCTTGAACTGGGCCCTTGTAAGCCTGTCAAGCTGGGCACAGCATCTTATATTCCTTCTCCAATTCCTCCAGAACTAACAGGAAACGAGATTGTCCGAGCAGATCGCTAAGAGGCTTAACTTGCGCCTAAGTCGCCGCTAATTGGACCCATATACTTCAAAAACCTTACTTGAGCTATGCTTCCAAAGTAAACCAGAACCTGAGCTAGGAGCCCGAAACTGTGAAAAACTTGGACAATGCCATGTGCCATAAGCACACATTCTTTCGCTTTCCAACAGGTAAACACATTAAGTACATGTAACACCACTGGCAAGCTCTTCCCAGGTGCCAAATTCACTTGTGGGCTAAGCCGTAGAAAAATGTTAGAGTTTTACCCGTTCCTAACTCATGAAACTTTCCTGTGATCTTGTTTACCAAAACTCAGGGTGAACATCATTCGTTTGCCTCTCCTTTTACAAGTCTTTCTGCTATCGATGAAACGGCATGAAAACATCTTTAAATGAAAGAAATGAAAACAAAGGTCCTTTTCAACAGATTTTTTTTCCCCAACCACTCGCAGTTTCTCTGTATAAATGTTTATCAAATTATTGACTCAATCAAAAGCCAATCTAGAGCTTGTCAATCCCCAGGCCTCTTTTTTTTCTGTGTCCACAAAAGCATTGCATATATAGAGCGGCGTTGGGCGTCTCTTCTTTCCAACCGATTGCCTTTGGGTCAACGGCCATTAGCATGATATGAGGCTAGCATCAAAGATTTTCTTTGTCAATCCGATCATGATCAAGGGAAAAGAGATACCCACTTCGCTCAGTCCCTGCACCCTGTCCCCACCCTCCTTATTTTCCTTCTTTGGCACTGTTGCTGTAAAGCGGGTCCCTTTTTACCCCTCACTTCACTTTACTTCCACGTCTATTGAAACGTAACTCAATAGACTTGGGTGGAGACATCAAAAGCGTGCGAAACCAAACAGTTTACAGACGAGAGGATAATGAATCCTGCTATAAAAGCTTCACTTGTCCGCTATTATGGCGGGCTAAAAGCTATCAAAGCCATGGACATACAAGGCACTGTAACAGAGGCATGTGAAGCCCCAATAGCGGAAGAGAGCTGCGACAGCACCAAACAAAAAAAAAGGGAGACAACTCCATTCTCCCGTCTGTGTACAGATTGGATAAAGCAAATAACGAACGACGATGGAAACAATTTTGTTATTTTTCGCTGGCAATACAAATGGAAATGCGATGGAGCTTCATCGTTACAACGACACAATGATTAAGGATGACAATGTGGGTTAAATGAAAAACTCTATTTAGACAAACCCCTGGCTCTTGATAGATTGGAAAAAAAATACGGATTAAGGAACCTCATTTCCTCGTAGTCATTTTACGTCGATGAAGACAAACTCGTGACGTGCTCTTTGGCTTTGGCCCTCAGTGAAGCGATACTAAAACCCCGCGAATCTTCGTCAAGCTTATGAGACTCGCTGTCGGAGTGAACGGGCGACTGGCGTTGGGAAGTGCTAGGTAACTGGTGGACATTTGCGCCACTACCGGCCGTCAACAAAGATGGCGACGGCTTGCTGAGGTGCGACAGTAAGGAACTGGTCATGAAATGCGTTCCTAAGTTAGGAATCATCATAGCCGAATAGTTGTAATTGGCCGGATGGGCCAGCAACAATGGATTCAGGTGAAGCAGGTTCCCACCCGAGCTTCCGCCAGACGGAGTCACCATCGACGGATTGAGCCAAGGATCCAATGCCAGAGGAATAGAAGGATTGGCCCGGTGTAAGACGGAGGGCGGCGTGGGGAACGAGTAATCATTTTGTAGTTTGCGTAATTGATGCGAAGCTTCCATTTTTTCCTGGCGTCGCCATTTGGCTCTCCGGTTTTGGAACCATACCTGCGTAAGAGAAACAAGACTAGTGAGTCTTTAATATAATACACAACAAGACTATTGAGAACTACGCTCACAACTGTTCACAATTAAGTGCGATGTTGTTACAAAGCTCACGCTCAGGTCTTTCACAATGCAGCATTAACCATTATATAACAATCCAAAGCGATAAACATCGAAGGTTTATCCAGCAGATCGGTAAGAGGGAGCAAGGGGGAACGCTTGTTAATAGAATGGACAATCTCAATTTTAAAAGGGAAAAGTAAACGAGGGGAACCAAATCAGTTCCTTAATCTGATTTGGTCCCATCACAAAACAGCGCGGGTAATAAAAAAGGCAAATTTATCGCGATCGATCAAAAGACCTTATACGCTGTTAACCAAATCATCGGCGTTTTTGCGTTGAGTACGGGTCCTCTCGCTTTACGTTGTCTGGGGTTAGTTATTTTGGGATTGCGACTTTTCGCTTAAACAGCTGTGACCCTGTCAAAAATCAACTTCGTTTCGGAGGGAAGTGCATTTGCCACCCCATTCTCTTCTCTCGTCTTGTATTAGTAACCCCTTGTTGAGCGCTTGTTACAACCTATCAACTCCTCCCTCCACCCCGTCCCAGAAAAGCTATTACCGCTCTTAAACGACTAATATGATAGAAAATTGCCCTATAGCGACCAAAAGTTTTAAATTTTTTTTTTTACAGGGGAGTGGTGCAGGGTTGTAGGCAGTCCATAGGTTGCTTTGAAAGGAGGGGTGCTTGTCACAGTACACTGATGTCTGACACCCTGGATTTGTACAAGAGAACCTATAATAACTCAGCAACAAGAGGGACGCGAAGCTAATATCCCAACAAGAATAGTCCCTGGTCGCGATTACATTGTTCGATTCTCAACGCTTGTCTTCAAAAGCTTCGCCCGGATGTTTGAAACCGTGTTGGTTGTTACATGCTGCTGAATTCTATGTTCCAAAATCGCAGTGTTCTACACACTCGCAAAGTTGACCTGAAATTTGCTTAGTTTTGTTTCGATTTGTCTAAACAACTTTAGTTTTTTTTTGTAATTATAGCATGAACAAATTATTTTTCTGTCGGTAATTGATACAATTAACAATTTATTCACAAAACCGTCTAGATATAGAAGCTCTTTTATCCACCCTCCCTTTGGATCGGCTTTTATGTTGCCTATTTAAGGGAAAAAACAAAGTACCAATTTCCTAAAAGCGCACTTATGGTACATGTGGAAGTAAGGAAAGAAATAAGAGAAAGCTGAAGACGATAATGCGTCGCTACCGCGACGTAGTTCGTCTATAAAACCAACAACTAACTAAGTAACCATTTCTCAAAGACAACGTCAAAAAATATTCATTAAATTCGCCCCTAAATTTCGAAATGTACGCATACTGTGTATTCTAATTTACTATCTGTATTCAGGTTTATTATTTTTTCTCTGATTAACGCAGCCTTTTTTTTGTGAGCCTAGGCTTAAGTCCTAAACAGAGGCTGTATAATAGGGCTTTTACTGTACTAGAATTTTGCCAAAGGAAAATTTGCTTGGCTGGTCAATATTACCGTGAAAACTTCCAAGTATCACAAGAAACTTACTGAACAACAAACAGATTTCGCTTTCTTCTCGCGTAAAGTGATAAAACTTATTTATATTGTCTTGTAGGTAAACAACAAATGCACAAGATGCAAACACTGGTGAATTATGTGATGAACCTGCTCGGAACATGGATCCTATCTTCTTCATTTTACGGCCAAAATTAATTTATAATTGACAACACAAATTAGATATTTTCTGTTTGGAAGCAAAGCAGAGCTTAAGATTTGCAGCGTCAAACAATCGTATGAAACAAATCACGATTAGCTTTTACAAAACATAACACGTGACGCAGATTAATTACGACTTTCATTGCACTTAGCACACAATGACGTTAAGGAGCAATTAGTACTTTGTCTTTTAGGGTCAACGTTTGCCTTTTCAAATATTTCACGCAGTTCTTCTAATTTCCTGTTGCCAGTGTCCCCTCTTGTGAAGTTACTTGGACAAATTTTGTACTGATACGATTTTTTTGGCACATTTACTCTCTTTTGTGAGCAGCTCCGAGGAGTTCGCAACTTTATGTGGACCTTCTAGTACAATTGTAGTACATTTTCGTTTTATAACTTTGTAAAATGAAAATGAAGTTACTGTAGAATCTTCTTCAAGTAAAGTCTGTGCAGTGTTCGGAGAATGTCTCTTGTACTCGTACGGTACGAAAGACACGTAATGGGTAAATCGAAGTGGTGTTTCATAATGGGCAATTGCCCTGAGAATGAGTTCATATGTTTGGATCTATCTTTTACGCCAAATTATCCTCTTTTCCCCTCCATTTTGCCTCATAAGGCAGATATTTTTGCTCTAATACCTTCTCACCCTATTGCAACCTTTCTCGGGCCCCCTATTACAGTTCCGCATGAACGCGTCAATTTGGACAATTGACAGATCTCACTACTCACAGTGCGACGCTAATATAAATAACTTGGACGAATACTCAACTGCCTCTTTTCCCAGAAGCAGAAAAAATGTTAATAGCCTTTCTACCCGAAAAATACGCTTCCCAATTTCTTACTTAAGCTTAACTAAGCGGCGACGCCACTTCAGAATATTAAACTCTACAAAATTTCGCAGAATTCTACTTTCCCAAATTTTAACTCACAAATCATAGCACGTAACACACGTCTTATTGTTTATTGATTTATTTTATTTTATGTAAAAGTTTAAAGACGAAACACGTCGATTTTTCGACGTTTTCTTGTCTGTGGCGTTCTTGCGCTATATACACTTGTTTAATAAAAAGGATTAGCTCTTATTGCAAAGGCCCTGAGCCTAACGTAACCAGTAATACAAATATGCGAAATAAAGTTCGGGCAATGCAAGAAAATGCCTATGGAGTTAGCTCTTACCTGAACTCGTACTTCTGGCAAGTTAACTTTCATGGCCAACTCTTCCCTCGAGTATACGTCCGGGTAGTGCGATTTCTCGAAGGCTCGTTCTAGCTCGTGCAATTGGTAAGTAGTAAACGTTGTCCGGTTCCTTCGGTGCTTTTTGTTTTTTGAGTCGTCTGTGCTGTCATCCGACGCTAGTAGACAGTCGGGGGAAAATTTGTCGCGCTCTATTCCTTCCCGTTTTAAATACTGCTCCTCGGCGGTATCAATGTCGCTTTCCGACGGACTCGAACTCAAGTCTTCTCTTACTACAAAGCCATACCACGAAATTGAAATTGCTTGCGAAAAATCTCGTATTATAGTTAGATTAAAACAGAACGAAATAACTACTAATTTCTATATTGACTTTGAGATTAATTTTATATTGAGATTGATTTTCAATAACGAACTATTTTAAAAAATTGTCATACCTTTTGGTGAGTTCTTCATCACTCCCTTGCCGACACACACAGGTTTGGGGCGAAATTTGTCGTCGGTATTAGATTTATTCCCAAGCCCCAGAATGGCATCAATGGTGTACTGGTGATGGCTGGGACTTTCCACTTTTACCATCGCTGGATTCTTGGACAACGCTGTTAAATTTGGAATAATGACGCTGTCGTTGGAATTGTCCGTTGCACAGGTTAATTTAACGGGAAACAACACACTTTCAAACACGGAAGCCTGACTATGAACCACCGCTTCTTTTTGGGACGGTGATGGACTGCTCACGGAGGTAGGTGTCATGGTGACATTCACTGGTGCGGGACTGTTGGTCGCGTAACTGCTAAGATCCATGTCGGATTACCAATTGCCTATGACAGGTTGATCAACCACGCTTTTATCTTTCCGAAGCAATGTTTTATGCGTTAAGACGGTTATAACCAAGTTGGGACATCCACTTGTGCCACCTCGGCCCAGACACCTTAGTCCCTATGTACTGTAAAGTATGTGGCATAGGACGTGCAAGTTTCACGCTCGCGCTGATGCTGGGGCATACAAGTTTGACAATTACGGGCGGAGCTTCCCTACTGCGGGTCCGGAAAGATGGGACGGACCAATGTTCAGCCAAGGTGCGTGAACGACGCAGACCTAAGCTCTTTTGCAGTAATAAATAGCACTCTATCCCTTGGATTGGCTGTAATAGCCTTCCCCGAGCTTTCACTTCCCAACGAGGGACCACCCGAAAACGCCATCAGCAACATTCAATAGCGAAGAATTATTCACTCAACTATCAACCCCTCTCCAAAAGAAAGCTTCCTGGAACCAAACACTCGGCCGATAAACGAATTGTTTATTGTTCCCTTCACATTACTTAACGGACCAGTAAACCTCCAAATTAATCGGTTTCTAGCATTCAGTTGCGGGAACACTTGCGAGCAAATAACACCGTAACTGGCTTGGTGCAAGGTAATTATCCATTTTTAACCCCGAACACGGTATCACTGTAACAATCGCACAACGGAAGAATTGACCAATTGACACACGTATTTCCAATCCCTAGTAGCGGGGCTAATGCGATTTTCAAGACAATGTCGTTTTCGGCTGTTCTCGAAGCTTGATCACGGTCTACACGGTACTCGTTCGCCTGGTGAATTTAGCTTATATATGAGTACGAATATTCGCCCTTGTCTAGCGTTAAAATAATATATTAAAAAAACAGTACACGAAAAATCAAACAAATAAACAAAGTACAGTGGAAATTGTTAAGACAAAAACTGTTAAGACTAAAAATCGGTTAAAAGGAAATAATGTTCCGGTCCCGACAAAATCTTGTCTCACTGTATTGCAATACAGTGGAAATCGGTTAAGACAAAAAAAATCCGGTTCCTTCGATTTCGTCTTAACGCGATTTCTACTGTAAAACAAAACCTTAAGTAAAGCTAAGAAAGTAGGTAACGGTAGGCCTATTGTGTTAATTAGATGATAGTAAATGAAATAAACAACAAAATGAATAGAATAATATAAAAAATAGATGAATGCAATTAAATGGTTATCAAATACAAATAAACAAATAAAAATAAGTAAAATAAAAGCTTAAGTAAAAGCTAAGAAAATATGTAACGGTACTGTGTTAATGAGACCATGTGTTGAGGAAACCACGTAACAAAGATGATGTTTTTCTCTATCAGGAAGGCCTACGCGATGAGCAACAAGAAAACAAATTTGGAAGCATGATCCGATTTGCGAGACAAGTTTTTCATCCGTTTTATTTGTAAAAATGTAAACGTTCAGAAAGACACTTAATACCAATTTGGGCCCAGCGTTGTTGTGAGATGAAAGAGTGTTTCCAACGGACATTTGTGTGGTTAAGGGAGAAGTGGGGGAGGAAAATTGCTCTTGCATCTCTTTTGTTCACTCATCTCTTTTTTTTTTCAAATGGTAAACTGCAGCAATATAACAAACCAAAAACGGCGGTAATGCTGGTCAAAGCCCTTCAAATGATGGTGGCTTCGAGAAGTTAACTTCGTTTGGGAATCGAGGTACGGCCCATCGTGAGCTGTGAATGCTCGGCAAATGATGCTATCAAAAGCCGGAAATTTGTTTCGTTTGCGAGCAAAAGGCTGGCTCAGCATAGGAAATCGGAAAAATAGGCAGGCAGCCTTGGCAGTTTCGCGCTGCAGTCGAAGGTGCCTCTTGGGAGACCGAGAACCTGGCGGAGATTCAATTGCCTGCATCTACCTGGCACTCGTGAACCCGTGTTCGCTTATGTGTAAAAATGAAATATGTTTCAACAAATCAACAACTCAGCTTGAACTAACCGAATAGATCCCATCTAAGCCATTCCATACCCGTTTCCTCCGTTCCGTAGCGGAGTTTCTGGCGTCATATTTTCCGTGAAGAAAAAATTAGTTCATTAAGTTACTTCATACATTATGAACTTACAAGAGTTTTGGGACGGCAAAAGTTTTCAGAATGCTTTTGGTTTCCTTTGATTTAATAAAAGCGCACTGATGAGCGTTATTTCGTTGAAAATCTATTACAGCAATGAAAAATCAAATCAATCATTATAGCAATCAAAAGCTATTAACTAACCATTATGAATTCAAGAACATTTTAAGGAATTGGGGCAATTTTTTTAGAATTCTTTTGTTAAGTTCCCTTCTCTGAAATACAAGTGTATACGGACAAACTCTTTCACACTGTAAAGCTACTACAGCAATGATATAAACGAAAGTGTCAAGGAAATCGAAGCAGAGAGAAATGTTGCCTAAACTGCTCCAGAAGTACTCGCAAGTTTTCTGTCGTAAATAGCTCGCTCAGAAGGACACAAAGCAGCTTTGCTATGTTCCCAATGAAAAGTTGCTCCCAAATTGACCCAAAGCCTATTAGCCAAAGCTGACAGACTCTGACGTATCAACCTTTTCGGATTCTTTTAAATAGGTAACGTGAAACCCAACTGCGCTTAGTTTAATCACTGAGAGCAGGGTTTGTTAATCCAATTTTAATTAGCCTCTGGCATAGTCACTAAGCCGAAGTTTGACTTGTTCTTAATTGAGAGCGCAGTGCCCTTTAAGCCAAGAGATTCTTTAAAAAAAAAAGTTTCAATAAACCTTCTATAACAGTCTCACCACAGCCTTTATCATCTGGGCGAGTTAGTTCTACTAAGTAAATTACCCATTACGAGATTGTTGGGGGTGCAAAAGCGTGAAAGAACGCGTTGAGGGGCGGCTATCCGGCCATGTCATTCGTACAAAGCCACCATCATTACAGATGACATGGGCACATCTGTTTTTTTCCCAAGACCTTAGCAGTATTTCTTTGTTATCCTGACATTATAGCACTCACCCAACTTTATTCTCTAATACGCTATTAATCCGCAGTACAGTACACGACGGAACACAACTAGCACGGGAGGCTCCGCCTATTGGTTTCCAATAAAGCGATCAGCTAATGAAGGCAAGTGCGGATGACACATGCCATGCTTCGGTACTCATTACAAGCCCGGGAGCTACAATGAATCGGTACCGAACAGTCCCTGGAGAAAACCTTAATACGTGCCATAACATTAACTCTATATAATGTGACGTATAACATGTCCAATTAGAGACCGATTAAGAGAACTCGGAAAGCTAGAGAGATTGTCAGATATTCGGTGCCAATTAGGATCGTACTGCAACTTTCCAGGGATTAAGAATTTACAAAATGCATTTCCTTTCAGATCTTGATCATAGTACACTGTAAAAAGAAAACTGAATTTACAGTGCAGCAAAAAATTGATAAGGACTTTGCTGCAAAAATAATTTAAGAATGTTCTTCTACCACAAATCGAGTTTTTTTTTTAAAAAATAAGTATTTTTACAATGAAGTCCTTGTAATTTTTTTGCTGTACAAGGAATCATTGTAGATTTACAAAATATTTTTTTACAGTGTAGTAACTATTGGAAAATATTTTTAACAGTGTAGTAACTGTTGGAAACGCATCAAAAACAGCTTGTGATAGCATTAATTTTGACAAAAGTACTTTAAAAAGAGATCAAGGCGTAAAATTACTAACCTAGTCAAATGCTGAGGTGACTATAGGGTCAACCAGAACATACGCCAATTACAAAAAAATATAGCTGATGAAGTACAGTAAGGTAGGGACTGGAAAAAGAGGAAAATTAATTAACATAAAATACTACCATGAAAAATTTCACACGAAAACGAAGATTCGTTTTAACCTAACGGTAATAAAATAAGAAATAGCAATAACACAAAATAAAATATTACTCATGCGCAAAACAAAGACTTCACGTCAAAATAATAGAAATCCAATTTCGTTACTTTTCGTACCAGAAAAGAGTTATTTTTACTGTCAAAACAATTCAATAATGATTGAGGATATGCTTGTAAGTATTCATGACTATACTGTACGTTAGTCAGAAAATACAGTAAAGGTTATAGTATTTTTATTTATGACAATAAATACTAAACATAATTATAAGGTTACCGAAGTTAATTGTTAAGCATTAAGTTTATTATAAAATAACAAGAACAAAATCAGTTTAGTTATGCAAATATTGCAATACGAAGATACACTCCTAGGAGCAAATACAAAAACGAAGACTATTTAATTTGGACTTGTTTATCCTTATTGTTTGTTACGTCAGCTCACAAAGTAGCTCGACGATAAATATGACATCTTCTATTCTCATGAATATTATTTCGGATTACAGTACGGTTTGTGCTCTTTTGTGATTTAAAAAAAATAATATAACTAGTTACTTAGATTAATACTGACAATAACGATGCCTGGTTATAACGAACCAGCGAGTACTAGGAAAAATGTTGAGACGACATGTGTAAATGAACGGTATAAACGCATAATATATGAATAAATTGAGAAAAAGTTCAATATACCGAACTCCTGTTCCGCTGAACAGTTTGCAGGCGGAGCGTTTGTTATACGGAGATTTTACTGTCTAGCAGTACGTTGTTTCCTCTATACAAGATTCGGATCGTCAGTGACAACTATCGGATCGTCTTTGACAACTAACACTGCACTCACTGAATACAAATGATTGCTCCCTATACTACTCACATTATTATCGCACAAACCTGCCCCAATAGAAAATTCTATGCAAGTATGTTTAACATGTTCAAGACTATTGTAAACAATTCATGTACTTTTTATTTTTGGCTCGGAGCCAATAATAACTTTTATTGCGATTAACGATTAAAAAGTGCAGGAGTATGAGTTCAACAGCCCTATACCAAAAATGCTAGCTTCTTTATCCTGGTTGCCCTACTAAAGTTTGCACGAATACATTCCGCTTCATTTCAACAACATTTGTATTCATCTTCAATGTGAAACTCATGTTCAACTGGATTTCAAACCGTAGTTGTTGTAAAACTCAGCCTAAAGCCCTGCGTCCAGCAACAGAAAGCTTGAAGACCTGTAATTTTCAGTTTAGACACAAAGTAGCTTCCAATATCCCAGCCTACTCTCCCTTGTCTGGGACAGTGTCTCATTATCCCCATGGGACATCACACTCTGCGTGTGAAACTTATCGCGTTTTTTTCCCTTTTACTACAACATCCAACTTAACAAAAGGGATCAGCTTATTTTCGCTTTAACGAGGAATGACAATACCCACCGAGTGCCTGCACATTAAATGCTCTAACAACTTAATGAAACACACAGTATTTGGTGCGAAATCCAACACAGGCAGAGGAAGTTACCAGAATCCACGGAATGTGGTATTAAGAGCTTTAGCATTTCATAATGGACCACAGACTGGGATAATTTACCACACTTACAGGCTAGTTATCCAGGCGCACAAAAGGAGACCCAATCAGACCATCACTTATCCCTACAAAAAAAGGAAAATTGAAAGAGACGATTACTGCTACCACATATTAGGTGTTATGGGATATTTATAGTGAGAAAAAAACTGTTACTGGTCACACCTAGTGCGCTAGTCGTATTCAAAGCTGGCTGCTACTATACTCTTCTCACACTTAACGCTATATGCACGAACGTGCGTTACAATGCAGGAAAACCACAGGCGCTGTTATTGTTACTCGCTAGCTAATCCGGATATCGGATGGTCCGACACCCCAAGTCTTCTTTTGGCTCGAGTATTGTTCAAAGATAGATCCGTGTCAATTTTCAGCCGTTTCCAACAAAGCTTGTAGTGCTCTTATAAAACACAATGAGAGCACAGTTGGGTAGAAAGAAAGGGAAACCTCCTGACTGAAAGACGCGCCCAAAGAGAAAAGTTGTTTGCAGATGTTTTACCGAAACTCCAAGGCACAGCAGGTACGACGAAAAGACCAGGAAAAGTGTCATTTCTCTAAAGTTCTTTGTTTCCGGTTGTCTTTCGCGGCAACCTTTAAAAAAAATGGCGAAATAATGTCAACCCCCCGAAAATTTCGCTATATTCCGTCGAGAACAGTTTGGATTGCTTTTGTTTATCTACTAAAGACCCCTACTGACAAGGAAATCAAACAACTTAAGGCTCCTAACAAGGCGGAGCTTAGATCCCAATCTGCCATTCAGCTGGCTGGGAAGGTTTCCAAAGCGGCTCTTGCTACCGCCCCGAGATTGAAAATGTAATGGAGCGTTAAATGTGGCCGGCAGCTCTAATCCGAACTTAAAACGTATGACGCTCCCCTTTTTAGGTGTCGCTATGTGTAGTAGGCAAAGGGACCCGAATGAGGAACTTCATTATGAGCCACTTCAAAGCGTACTCGATCCTCCATCTCAATCGACCGAATTCAATGCCTTTGCACTTTGTAAAGCTAAGGCAGTCTGTTTTCATTCGAATACAAGGGACAAAGTTCAAATTGAAATTGGGACGTTTTGCATATTACAAGTTTCATATCCACGCTACCCTCATCGAACTGTGTAGGAGCGCTTAAGCCAGGCTTTTGATGTAGGTGGTCACCTACTTTTATAGGTTAACAAACATGCGAGTCTTTTGAAGGGTTCTACCTCATTAAGAGGACAGATCTCCATTGCACCGCACACGCTTCTGTGCGTACCATGATATTGATACTGAAGTGAACCGAGAGAGTTAGAGAAAAAAGGGGGCGATTAAAGTCCTCTTTGAAATTCAACCATTAATCACCAGAATGGTTGTACTTTACGCAAAAGGATGGTATTTAAGTCGCAATGAGTGAAAATCTTTTTGGATGGGCAGCTCCTTTAGACAAAAGCATCCTTGAGCCGGTTCGGCTGCTGCTGTAGAGATTTTAAGGGTCCTTTCTTTTCAGCAGCTATCCCACTCCCCGAAGTGCAATCAAAGATGAATTATGGTGTTCTCTGTTGGGCGACGGAACAGAAAGAACTCGAGAATTGAAGTGTGCTTGTAATGAAAGGGTTCTGGACCCGAGGATCATGCTCGCGGTACCGAGTGTAGAACGGTAAGGAGTGTTACCAACGATGGAGGCTAAATGGACTCACCCAGGCGTTATTATTCACATACACTGGCAAAAAGTACGCAATAGAGACGCTCAATAATTGTTAAGGTCGAGGAGGCAAGACGCAATAAGTCCAACTTTAGCCGATACAACCGTCCTCTCACCCCACAACGACCCTAATAAGTCCTGCGATATTAAGCCTGGTTACGCACCCGGAACGCGTAGTAAGAAGGGCTATCATTTGATGATTCTCATATCGACTTATTTACTCCTCCAGTAAAGTCTTAAGGAGCCAGATTTTCAGTAATCCTTCCCTTAGAAACCCTTCACATCCGCTTACGCGCTCTTCCCTGCGTATACCGGTAATCAACGTCACAGTCCTCGTGTCCGACTCCATTATGAAGAATTATACCCAGTCATCGACTTTCTTAGAAACGTGTAGTTCAAACTTCGAGCTCGTCTGGGCTAACTTTCCAAAATTTGCGCCCAACATTTTTTTAATTATGATTCCAAACCACGTGTGTAAGCCAAACGGCGTGTGCCTTAAGCGGTTTGCCTGAATATTAATAACTCGGAATGAGTCTAATCGCGAAGCTCAACTGAAAGGAAAGGCTTAAGATGTTGGCTTTGAAGCTTTTGCGATTTGATTTTGCGGTATGGACTAGATATGACACATTAGCACGTGTCATCGTAATTAGTACAAATCAGATGGAATATAATACTCTCAATATGGGATGTTTGGCTTCTTAAGCGATCTTTCGCGAAATAAATTATTTTTAAAAAACTGCGTGCCACACATAACATGTGAAACTTAACCAGGCTCAGAGCCTTCAAAAGCAAGGTTAATCCGTCTACACTAGTTACTTGCTAATTAGCTGCAAGGAGGCTTAAATGCATGCCTCCCCAGTTTCCTCACCCCTGTAGAGACCTTAATCTGGATATAAAGGGAGAGATCCTATGGACAGTACATTTGTACTAAAACTCCGATAGATCCTTTCCTCGAAAAATCCTGCCCTTTCTTCCACATTGGAACACTTCGCTTCACACCTTGGGACATCTTACGCCCATCTCCTTCTTTTAGGCATATCAAACACCAATTAACGTTGTCACTTTCTACCGTCTGCGTCTTTAAACATGTAAAACACCAATTAACGTGGTCAGTTTCTAGGGAAAACTTGACAGCACTAGGTCTGCATTGCACTGGGCGACATACGGGATATTCTAATTGTCTTTATTAACCATTACGTAAGACTTGTTAACCATACCGCTGGAATGGGCTCTTTTTGAAACAGCCTCTTACGCCGAATTGATGGAGAATTTGGTTAGACTCAATAGAATGAATTGTAATTAAAATCCGTCTACTTAACGAGCCCCTTCCCGACAGCTCGTTCTCACTCATGACTTGGCACCCCGTTTCCCCCTCCCTTTTTGATTGTCCCGTGGGGTAGCTGAAGCTAAGGTGATCTCCAGCCTTCAGCGTAGTTCAGAGTGACAGAAAGCAGCACATCTATCACATCTCCCCGCACCTCAAGCCGAAGTCGAACTCTATGGACCAGTTGCTTGGAAGTCTAACGCTCGTACGGACGTAGTTGCCAGATCCGTTCGTCGTAGAGAGACGAGCTTTGCGGAACAGTCGTGGGCCAGTGCTAGTGGATAGTGGTTCAATATTGATATGCACATAATGCAAGTTGCCAAAGACACCAGCGTGAGCCTACAACGCACTCGAAATGCGTATTCCATCGAAGACATTCTGGGCCACAAAACCGCCACTTTCACGGATCAGTCTCCGCCAAAAGAAAGCGCGGACCGAGGCGCTATTGTGAACACAAGTAATTTGCAAGACCTATTCCCTTTTGAAAACAACACTTTGCGTTGGGACAGAGCGCTATTTCCTATATTTTTCCGTGAAAAAAATTAATTTAAATTCCTATATCACTTTCAGTCTGTGAATCTGGCGTGCGCGAAGACCAGGAGTCCTCGTCGAGCTCTTCAGAGTCGGAAATGACTCATTCAAAGAAAAAAGTGAATGGATCACCAACTACGCATCAAGAGCCAAACGAAACGATTTCTCCGGTAAGTTGCATTAAAAAAATAATAATAATACATCTTTTCCCGTTAGTACACTAGCCTTGTATCAAATGCTAAAGTGTTTATGATTTAAGGAATTCTCCCACTTCGATCCTGACAGTGGTCGGCCTAGCCGCAAAAATCGCCGAAGTCGGACATCCTTCTCGACTTTGCAGCTTCATGAATTAGAAAGAGCGTTTGAAAAGACTCAATACCCCGACGTGTTCACCAGGGAAGAGCTCGCCATGCGTTTAGATCTAAGCGAAGCACGCGTGCAGGTAAACTTTCTGAATTCTTAAGTTCGATTACTCTACGCATTGGGTCGCTAGAAGAAGCTCGATAGCTCCACGCTGAACGCTTGAATTGTTAGCGAAAAAAGGGGGATTTTATTAAAAATACAGGCTTGGAAAGACTATACAGGCGTCCGAGAAAAAAAGTTTTTTCCCCCTATTCAAAACGTGAAATCGCTGAATTAGATTACATTGATATGGTTTTTCAGACAGGGAAGTTTAATAAGAGAATGCGAGACGATTCAATTAGTGTCTATAATAGGAAGGATTATCGAGCAAAGCGTCGCTAATCATCAGCAATTGATCTCCCCTTTTCCTGCATCCGTTCAGTTCACTTTTGCTGGGCGACAAGGCCAATTTGGCGGAAGTTCATCAGTCCTTTGACAGGTCTAGTGCATTGGGGAACACGCTAGCGACACGTCGATTACCCACGTTGCCTTTTGTTCCCTTCGTTAGCTCCAACGAGAGGATAATTACTATTCATTATACCAGTTCAACTCCCATAAAATCTTCCATCCCCAAAAATTGCTATTATTAGCTTCTAACACGCACTCAACCGGCGAATACTCCTGTTTTACGCATTTCCAATAGTAAAAGAAGAAAGAAGAAACCCCAAGAGTAAAAAGGACCTAAAGAAAAGAATCAGAAAGCTCGTGCCGCCTTTAAATGCGCTTGTTTCCGATTTGTTATCACACAGCAATGGAAAAGCAGTTTTCTTGATCTCCGACTCTGATACAACACTATTATACTCTCTTGAATAGCCTTATATGCGAAAACTTCCCATCGGCCAGTCCCATAGCTCACGTATCAAGACATCTTTTACCGCGTAGTTATATGCTCGATACTCCTATGACAATACCGGGGGTTTCGAATTACGCGCGGTGAACCGCAAACGTTTGAGAAGGCTCCAGCCATTGTTCGGTGCACAAAGCCAGACCTCGGCTATTGTTGCACGCCCATCGTATTCCGTGTCTTAATCCCAACTTGCCTATCACTTAAACCATGTCTACTTGGCCTTTTATACTTCTATAACTCCATCCCTCTTTTCTTTCCAAGGTATGGTTCCAAAACCGGCGGGCGAAATGGCGTAAACGCGAAAAATGCTTCGGCCGAACCGATTCGCCCCCTAACCCCTCCCTATCACCCATTACCGGTAAGAGGTATAATTCTTGCTTGCCTGTAAATACAATGTATTTTTTTTATATAGCCAAGTCAAGTCCAACAATGCCTTCGTCGCCCTATCTGTCGGTTGCCGAAAACTTTTGGAATAGTTCTGCGGCCGCCGCTGCTGCTGCCTCTTTGCAGACTTTGACGCATCCATTTTTGGCTACGCCGCAGCACCTACGCTTTCCCAACATGAATTTCCCTGGTTTCGTCCCTTACCCTCACCTTCAATCCGCGTATCCCAACATAGGATGGCCGCCTAGTAAATCTCATTTGAATCTCCTGTCCCCTTACATCGGACGCGCTCCACCAGCCTTTTTCGCCCCGCCGGCTTACCTGCCAACATATACGGCTAACTGTGCCCCCCTGAATCTTGAAGTTTGCAAAAAGAGTTGCGAGTCCGACAGTGAGTCGTCCCAGTCTGAACCTTTACTTGCAGAGGGTAGCGAAGAAAATGTGGCCAAGCCTGGCAGAAATACAGACGCCACAGAAAATACTCGACTTCCGTCAAGTAGCCAAAATTCCCCCTGTAGCTCAAGTTAAAACTGTTACTTCCGTGGATTATTATAGTGAGCGTTGAATCATTCTCTTCTAGTGTGTTCTGTGTACATTTGAATAAATAAATAAATCTGGACTGACAAACTTGTAGTAATTTAATTTACGACGACGAACTACGTCGAACTAACTGAAGACGCACTTACGTCGATTGTTCGACGTACAAACTGGTACTAAAAACGACTATTACTTCCTATGACATTTTTATTGGGTTTATATTGGCCTAAGTCCTTATACATTTTATTAAAACGTGGATGTCAGTCTCGTGGACAGTTTCTCGCAAACACCCGTAGCGTTGAAATGCCGACGATCCTAAAAGGAGGCTTTAAGCGGGCAAGTCAACTCATTAAACGTTTAACCTTTATGCAAAGCAATATTTCCATTGAGTGAAAGGAAGCATGCCCAGCAAATCCCTTCCACGCACATGCAAGACACCAACAGACACCGTTATTAATACTGCTCCCTGTCCATAAAGAGGGAAAGCATGAAAAGTTCGTTTAGCTCATATTGCCTTCCTTTCTGCCATCTCTCCGTATTTATGCCAGTCAGGCGCTTAATCCCTATGTTTGACAACGTTACAAATCAGCTACCAGCGGAGCTTTTCAATTCCACGCAAAGTACGCGATGCAGTAGGAAAATTGTATGCAGAGAAACAGACTTAGCTATGATCGACTGAGTCGGTAAAGCTTTCCACGGTTTGGCTCAGCGTGTGGCATTGCTTGTTCCTCGCTAATAAAACCCGGTTACAGTACACAACCCTATATTTGAATGTGGAGTAAACTCTCGAATACGAATCCCCCCTTGTGCGACAGACCCCCGATAGCCAGACCACCTGACGAGATGGAAGGGATGCCGACAAGTTGTTGCTGAGCTGCAAACCCAATCGAACGTGATTAATTGACTTACACCTTTACTTTTGGTCAAAGAGAACCCCTTTTTCCCAACAAAAAATGCTTACTCCACTTGCCAACACACTATCTAGAAAAGACTGCATTCAGCGAGGAAGAAAAGGAACGCTTAAAAATTGCAGTAATGCAATAAAGGAAACATTGATTTTCATTTGGGACACAAAAGACGTACCCAGTGCAAACTTTCTAAATAACGTTATAATGGGAACAAAAGGAGAATTGATATTGGTCAAAGGATACTGCGTTTTGCCTTGGTTAATAAAAAGAGGGGGGATTCGGAGGAGGAAACGACGCGACACAAGGGTGGTAAAACGGACATTTCCGTGTCCAAACAGGGATACCCCTCTCCGAAATGAAATGTGTGCTGCACGGGTACAAGGGACCCTAGCTTTAGCCTTTCTCACTTAGAAGAGTTTCTCACCCACATTACAGACTCCGACTCCCGGATATTGGTCACCTTGTTTTTGCCCACTCCAAGAGCGGCGCAAAATCTAACAAACTAACATCCTCGTTCATTAAGAGAGCTGGTGCCCACCGCCTTGTGCCGCTCTTCCTTGTCTCCTTTCACGGATTTCAATGGGTAGCCAAATTATGGGACATGAGCTCCAGGAAATTGTACTCAATCTTCCATCCGTTGTTTACATGCCTTTTGCAGGAGCTGTCAACAGAGGCAAATACGAGTTCCAATTAAACTCTCCTTTATAGGTTCTTAGCCTAAGGACCGCGCTTCTTCCAGCGTCTCAGGCAAAGGTTTGTTCGCCGTTTCGGGAAGGAAGAAGGAAGTTAGTGCGCCAAACAAAGACAGGAGGCCAAATATGAAATACGGCAGTGAAACATGGGCTCGACCCTAAGGAATCGTCAATGTCAAATAAGAGCAAATACAAAGCAATTGCAATCTACCAGATTGGCTACGTAGGGTGACGCTATGGCTCCAAATTTGCCGACTGCTATGCAGAGACCCATGGTTGCACTTCGGTTGGCAGTTGGAAATAACTCGGTCGTGAAGTTGTAGACAGCTCCGAAAGCTACTGTGATGAAAAATTTGCCAACCAGTGCTAGAACAAGCGTAAGGGCTGGAAAATCTTTTCAAAAGAAAACTATATAATTAAGAACTGAACCGGTGAATCTCAAGCTTCTTACTGTGCGTTAGACCGGCTCCGCAACAACCGATTCCAGCTAGCAATAAAGAGCCGGATAAAGTAAATCGCCGGCCGATTTTGTCCAGCGCGAAAATGCCAAACAGGTAGGAAGGAATTTCTACTATTACGGAGAGCTCGTAATTCATGTAAAAATTGCCACTTAAATTGGCGGATGCAAAAGAGAGGCCGTAGTACGCCATACAACAAGCCAACCTACAACCATACGAGTATATATGTGCAGATCACAGTATTTCTTGCGTTAAGGCCACTGCATACTCTTAATCTTATTTTACATTGACTAAAGGGAGAAACGAGAAAATTGCCTGGACGCTTTCGTCATAATTGCTGCATATTTTTCGACAATTGTTTCAAGCCAAATTTACACAATTATTGACTACGACACAATTAATGATACCTGGAACCTAACGCGGAGAAATTTTCGAAATTCAGAATTTTGGAAAAAAAAGTAGACACATTTCTTGAACAACTGTAAATTGTCTTTACCTTTTTTCAAAAATGTCTCTTCGTAAAATTCTAGGGATTATCAATTGAAACTTTATTGTCAACACTACTTTTCGGGAAACATTGAGTGTTAAATGCAAAATCGCCACACAAGTTTTCCATGGAATCGTCCGTAAGAGAAGGACGGTATACAGTGGCCTTAATTGACATCCCTCACCATGCAAATACTATCAACAGCATACGGCGACGTAACAGAGGTATGCGAATCACGTCTATGAAATTTGACTTCAGCTTAACTTCCGCTTTTTCCTTCATGCTCTCCGAATTTGATGGATAGGTCTGGTCCTATCCGATTATTGAAAAAAAATATGACTGTAAGCATATTATACAAAGTACTTTAGGTGATCCCGGAAGGTTTGTTCCTAACAACAAGTCTGCAGGGATGGTTTTTTTGTTGACCTTGGCAGTATGCAGCATAACTCCTTCCGCTTCACTTAATCTCCCTTGGCTAATGAGCCATCTTACCGATTCTGGCATAATCCTATACATGCGTGAGACTTGCTAATGCAGATTACCTCAAAAACCAAACACTGAATGAGCTTACCACCAATACGCAAGGAAAAACAGATAAGGCAGTGAAATGACCAGTTGACAAAGTCGCCAACTTCGAATAAAGTACGCAACCAGGCCCATAATGATCAGTCCTAGCGAAAAGAAGCACTGAAGCAAGAAACCGGCCATTGTCCTATATTTAGGTCCAACTAACTCCACGCCTTGTAAGAGGGAAACAATTTTTTTAAAAAACAGTATACTCAAAATAATTTTGGGCGTACTTATAACGAACCCGGTTTGGTACAATGCCATGCCTCCAAATCCGCTAAGGAAGCGCAAGAGTCCAAAAGTTACGTAGTTAGGAGCAAATGCGCTTCCGATTGTGCATATAGCCATCCAGGCTGACAGTATTTCAAAGCTTAATCTCCTGCCGATTCTACAATACCAAGCAAAACAGTATGAAAAATTGAGAATGGTGGGATTTTGTAATTCAAGTAGATGTGAAACAGAACGCTGAATAACCTGTCGCAAATGTTCCCGAACGTTAAACTGCCAAAAAACACTCCGGCCATATAAAGTGAATTAGCTAAGGGTTGTTTCCATTCTTCCTCGCAAGTAAGGCTGAACTATTGATACATGAAATAATTGACAAAAAAATGTATTTCAAGTATATATTTACCTCCGTAACTACAGTGGTTTCAAATAAACTATCGTCGAACACCCACGCATTGCAGGCTGTCGTATCCCAATCGGAGGGTATGTCAGTAGGACAATCGGTTTTAGAATCATTGTACGGGACGTATATCAAGCAAGAACTAGGTTGACCATCCACGTCCCATGGGACACTGCTATTAATCCGTACGTCTCCGTACTTCGAAGTTTCGTTATCACAGCCCGGTACAGCACATCTATAATTATTGTATACACTGGTCTAAACAGAGGTCTAATTATGCCTTTCGAGGCTGATTTACTTTCACGAAGGGGCGAACGGGCTTTACCAATCGGTTACGAAGTGAAAGGTTGACCGCGAATTTTGAAAGCGAATTTCGCCTTGTGAGCAAAAATTATGACTGACACATCTGAATTGGTTGGAAGAATAGAGCAATATTCACTAAGCAAATCAACTATATTTTAGAAAGGCCACATCAACTCAGTAAATAGCAAAAAGGCTTAGCTGACGAACTAAAATGCCCCGTCTATCTTTACAAGAATTACAAGAACTGTAACCGTCAATACTTCTATATCTTTACTGTATTGTTTGTACAGGGTGGCCCGAAAGTCCTATAACACCTGGGTTCTTTTGCCTGTAAAAAAAAGTTGCATGAAAAAAAAATCGGTGACGCCTGTTTAACATTCAGGACTCATCCCGGCATGTGACCGGGACAGTTGCCATCTTGCGGACCCTTAGGGAACCGCAACAATGAAAAAAAAGTCAGACCACTTTCGCTTCCAATTCTC
>JAHZNP010000014.1:186257-336172 GCA_020615345.1 Triops cancriformis | reverse complement strand
CGAATAATGGATGTTTGTGCTAGTATGCTGAAAGGATTTATATAGTTGCTTTTAGGGTTTGGATGCTGAATGCATTATTCCTTTTTTTATTTTGTAAGAAATTTTTTAGATTATTTTACTATTGTGACTCTCTCTCCCTAACACTCTTACCCTCACACACGCACACATGGACGATCTTTTTCCTGCTCTGTCTCTTTTCCCGACTTTTCCCCTTTATCTCTTGGACTCGCTAGTTACCTTGTTACTCTACTACACTAACTCACACTTACTTTTCTCTCCCTTGCTGTACTTCTGTACTGATCTTTACTTTACGGACTAAAAAGCGTTGCATGGGGTTGCCAATTCGGCTTCCCCTACGTGCAGAGACGAGCCGACTCAGCAGTCTCTTGTCTTCCTACTCGGGGCATCCGGAGCCAGCTTGCAGTTGGACGCCAGATAGCAGGTGTAGATGACGGGAGCCCCATGTAGTCACCATGCAAGCATAACTTGTTAGCTTAAGCAAATTGTTTCGTCTCAATACATCGAAAGCTACATTGTAAAAAAAATTTAAATTTACAATTGCAGCAAAAAATTATAAGGACTTTACTGTAAAAGTACTTTGAAAATGTTTTTCTACAACAAATTCGTGGTTAAAAAATCATTTTTTAAAGTATTTTTACAGTGAAGTCCTTGTATTTTTTTGCTGCACAACGAATCATTGTAAATTCACAAAATATTTTTTACAGTGTAGCCACCATGTTCTCTAAGCTCATTGACAGATATAAAAAGCTGAAAGGGATGTTGCGATAGCAATAAAATAGAAGCTTTTTATGAGAACAATTAAATTGAGCTGACGCCTGTTCATCTTCATAAAGGTATAGTAGGTTGACTGTATGGTAATAAATGTACAAAACTTTTCAGCTAATGTGCCAAACACGTGAATTAATGTACCAAACCGTGACATTTAAATTGTCCTAGTAAGGATTCGTTTGAAGCAAATGAGCAATATCTAGTTTTACTTATCGATTACACCAATGCTTCTTTTCTTCCAAGCTTACAGTAAGCTTGTTATAGAACCAAGTTAATTTTCACCGTGTTTCGCTTTTTTTGGTCTAAGGAAAAGAAGCACTGCAGATAATATCAGAATTATCAAGTTCATTCGAAGTTCGATGTTTTGCTAACCATAAGTACTTCAATTTAGCTCCAAGTTAATATGTTATTTCAATGGATTTAAACAGATATGTATTCGCTTTAGTCAGAACAAGCGAAACTTCTAATTTTATTAAGTTGTGGATTGACGATGCAGTGTCCGTGATCCCGGACAGACTGTCAACTGTTTCCGAGCACTTCTGGATTTAATGAGCATAACTCGCAAAGATGTTTGCGTGTGCAATTGTATAGTAAAATACCTAATGCCACGACAAATTTCTTAATTCATGCCAAGTGCTTCTGTACGTACGCTTCAAACGCCACGAGATATAAGAGAAAAGGAAGTTCGACCTTTTGAATGGAGTAGCTTGTTCTTGTAAGAGGCAAAAGTTTTCGAGTTCGTCGTAATTTACGTTGAGTATAAGACGACTTTCAAAGCATTCAAGCTATTTGCACATTAAAGTATTTTTTTCTTAAGGGTGGTATTTTCCCTCAACATTACGCCAGATTTGTCAAAGCAAGTGGTGAAAATTTCTTTCGAAGTTGTCAATCATGTGTGCACTTTTTATTGCTTTAATGAAATGCATTTTGTGCCATAGAAACCGCCGAGAATTTATTTCAGATTTATCTTTCGCTTTGTGGTCTTTCCTTTGCATAACGAAAAGCGATTTTTAACCCATGTGAAATGGTGCGACCTGCTCATTCGTAAAGTGACAATCTCACCAAATAAAATAATAAGAAACGGTAAAGTGAACATTTCAAGGTGGCACTTGCGGAATTGGCAACCGATAAATATGAAACCAATGAACTCGCTCTTATAAAGCGATCAGTGTAAAGTGTTTTGTACCCAAAAAAACGAATGATAGTTAGGAGAATAAGGAATTGTTGCGCTTCATTCAAGCCTCAATAAGCCGAACCTCTTGTGAGAGAAAAATACGTTAGAGAAACCTGACACAAGTGTCGTAAAAATAGTTCAGAAGTTTAGCAGAACTCGTAGTAACCGTACGAAAAAGTTGAATGCTCGAAACTGAGGTTAACCTTTTAATCTGCAGTTTATTGCGGATAATTCCAGCCCGATTTTAACCGCAATTTCGCTTGAGCAGAACATGATTTGTAATACCGTTAATTTCGACCCAAGCAGTATTTCTTGGCGAAGTTTCCCTACATCCTCTGTAACATGATGTTTAACTGAGCTGAAAATGAGTCTTGAACTGACCGAATAAAAATGTTGTGTTAACGTGCGGTTGTCTTCATTGACTTGCGGTAAATCAGTGGTTATTATTAACCCCAAACTAACCGCTTCCTTTTTCGTACGGGTAGCAAAGTTTCTTTTGCCTGTTTCTTTTTACGAAATTAGAAACACTGTATTCGAAAAGCACCACACTTGTTGCAATGAACGGACTCGAGTTAGTACTTTGTACAGTATAGAGATTTAATTCTTTGCAACTGTACAGCTAAACTGCCACCATAAAATGAATCGTTGCCCTTCAAGTCGGTAAATTTTATCTATTGTGGTCCTTCCATCTGGCTGCGGCAGTTTGGCAACTTTTCATTACGCTGTAGTCAAGCTCCCTTTGGTAGATTTCAAGACTTCCTGTAACGAGACTAGAAAAGCGAATAAACGTCCGTCCCAATGGCCGATTTCTTCCTACCATCTCGATCTTGTATCAGTCAGGACGGACAAAAGAAGAAAAGTGCAGGTCCTCCTGTTCGAGCCTGTATCGTAAAACCTGACCTCGGTATGTGTCACACGGTGTACTGATCCCAAATCATTACTGGCACTAGTAGAAGAAAAGAAAAAAAATCACTTGCCTCAAATTGCTTCTGTCATTCTTGTCAACATGCTACTAACGTGCAACTTTGCCGACCAGAATTTCTTTTCGTCTATTTTCCGCGGTTTTCTCTTCTGCTCCTATTCATTTTAGCCCACGAGGATACAGGTTTTCGCTTTTATTTAACTTTTTCTCTTACCTTGTTCGTCTCCTCAACCGCCTATAGATTCCAAGAATGGAAAAGTTGGAAACTACCCCCCGTACACATGCGCAATGTCATCACTCTTGTCCACACATGCCTTTCACCCGCGTAAAATCGCTCTTCCTCGACGGAAGACGAACAGTCATTCAGCTTCCGACCAAGATTACAGTATTGTGTCTGTGTTTAGAGGTCCAGTGTTCCTCAATACTTGCCCTGAGTCATTGTTAGCTTCTCGAGGTGCTTTTTCTGACTCGTTCCGAAAAAAGAAACGACACAGTGCTTCTCCGGACTGCTAGCGTTCGAAGGTTTTAATTTTCAAGGTAATTCTCTGTTTGGTGCTCAGACGTTAATTTAATTAAGGCCCTTCATCTTGAGACATCGAGGAAGGTAGTTTTTCTTTAAACCAAAGGCTAGAACCCTTCCCAGCATTTCTTCCAAACGTCAATTACCAAGACAAGAAAACAAGAAAAAAAATACATCTGTACGAAAAGCCGGATCACTTTCTGTGTATTACCAGGAGAGCTAGGTACTTTTGGTGGGTCGCTTTTAATTATTGGCTGGGAGCATCCGAAGGAAAGGCAATCCAATGTGAAGCGGCGCAATTAAGAAAGCTCAGTACAATGGCAGATGTCCTTTTCTTTTCTGTCATACTTTGTATTTTTTATTTTTTTCCTTCCTCCATAGAACGTACTCGAAAGGAAATCAAGCAGAGAGTAGTTAAAAATAAAGGCATGATGTCATGTCGAAACTTATCTACGTTATAAAAGTTTTAATTTCATTTGAGTGTTGTGCATGCTGGATGTTGGTATAATGTATTAGATTGCTAGCGCAGGTGTTGTTTTCTTAAAACAAGTCAAATATTGACAAGACTAACCGAACAATATCCTCACACTTGACAAGTTTCTTTTCCCTTGCCAGAGACAGGCTCAGCTCAAGGTATTGTGCACGTATTCATGAGGAAAGAAAAGACTGAAGCTTTCGCACAGTGTGTGGCATGTTTAAGGAGGGAAACACGTTTTTTTTAATATATACACATACGTCGCTATGGCGAGTTTTTCTCCTTTATTTCCCGGAAGACAGTTTTGCAGAAGTTTAGCAATAGTTACTTTGCCAACTTTATGGCCCGGAAGAATCTAATTTTGTCAAGCGGCACTGTTCCGCGCGTCAGTTGCAAAGCATGCACGCGTTTTACAAGAATTGTGTCCAAGTTTGTTCCTCCTTGAATAACAGCGAGAAAAATAGTGAAATGCCTATGAAAGTCCCTTGTTCTGCAGAACGTTTGGACAGAACTTGGTTGGTACAGAATAGAGAACTTAATACGGTAATGCCAGCGAATAAACCACCCATCGAGGAACGAGCCATGGGACAGTTCATGCTGGTTTTCTTGATAGCTTGTTTACGGTTCCCCAACAAACCTAACTTGCTAGCAATACTTTCCCAATACCCGCCGCAACCCCCTACCTTACGCTGTGCATATATACACACTCGCCGCTTCCCTTGTATGGTATAGGTGTAATTGAGTACAATTTCGCACCACACGATCCTTTTTCTGTTTGGGGTGGCCGCATCAAGTTCTGAAGGCCAAACGAGGCCTAAGTGGATTAGCATTGTTGGCTTGTGTTCCCCCATCTAAGCCACAGAATACATAAGAAAAACTGCGGGGACTCTCTCTCATCGCCAGGATGCTCTTGTTGGCTACTGTGGAACATATTCCTTCGAATCTTCCGTAAATTGCTTGTTTCATAGAAACTTATCTTCAACGCATGCAGATGTCACGCAATAAGCGATCAAGCTTTAAATTTAAAAGATTGAAGCTATAAGAGTGAAGAAGTTTGATAAGCTGAAGTAGTTTAGATTTGAGAAGCAAAGAGTCTTGTTTCCTTGGTCGAGTACGAAAAGCAGCCAAATAAAAAACAAGTTTTTCTGTGAGAAGATCCTGAAAGGGTGAAAGTTATAGAGAGCGTTACATAATGATCAGATTAAGAATCAATATATAGCCTACGATGATAACTATGGCATGCTAAGAGGATCTTCCCCTTTTGCCCTTTTAATGATGAGTAGAAGAATATTTATAGAAACTCTGCCATATGCTCGCTACCAGGCCTTTGAGTCTGATTCCTCTAGTTAGGGGAGGGCACTGCAAAATTCTATACTGTCCGAACCCATTTATCACGTTTAATATTCAAAGGCTTCAATAGAACGACGGGATAGCACAGAAGCATTCGACCCATTATGCAAATTACTTAATTAAGCACAGCATGTACCCATAAGACGGAAGGTCACTGTGTCTAGATCGTCCTCTGTGACAGGTTTCTTGAGGTTACGAAACTCACCAGAGAGAAATGAGGCAAATTTTGCTTAAGACCTTACGCAGTAATGGCGAGGGTGCGTTTCATGTCGCGCAGGGTACACCAACTGGGTTTCTGGTCGGCTTTATGCTGTAGTTTTAAGCTCTGGAAGTGACACTTTGAGAGATAAGTCGCTCATTTGTGCGAGAGCGATATTTTTTCTCTTCCGTGGCTCGCCATTCAGAACTCTGAGGCAATTTGTGAGGTGAGACGATTAAGTTGACTGCCGTTTCGGAATAAATCAATAGTTAGAATACTTAAGGGAGTGACTACTGTGGAAAAAGCACTGTATTATGGGTCAATCGTTGTCTTAACTAAGAACACAATCGTTAGCCACTTATTTGCGACTTTAGCTTTGCGGGGCGGTAGGCCTAGAGGTTCAAAAGATTTGGGCACATTCCTAGTACACGACCGCGGTGCGAGCGTCATTTTCAGGTCTTGTGACCGGAATTCCAAGCTCTCAACGGAGGATTCTCATTTCCTCTATTTTCAGTCACTGCCGCTGATTTTCAGCTTCATTTGCCTCTCGTGGTGATGACGGGCACCAAGCAATTTGCACATTAGGGGATGCAAAGGGGGATAGCACGATTTGGGGTAAGTTCGTCGGAGTATTATATATAGACTAAGCAATATGTTAAGTAGCAAGTAATCCGAGTGACAATCCCTACCAAAAGCTAAACCAGTTGTGTACGCCAAAGCCACTAATGCATAAAACCCCTGGGATGAGGATCTCAGCCTCCTGACATTCTCTCGTATCCTGTACACTAGACTTGACTCCTTTTTATGACAGAAGGGGATTGTTGTGGGGTATAGACAACGAACCCTTCTGACAATAACAACAAACATGAAGGGTTATTAAGCTTAAGGGAAAGAATAACATGCTTCCTCATTTTCGGCATAAATAGGAGAGTTTTTTTGGTTCAGACTTGGGGTCGTTTCTTTGGTACGTGTACCGTGGTGTGCTTATGATTTAACGAATAGCTACACAATGGTGCTATCTGTCAGAATCAAAACTGCAGAATGGCGATAGTTCCGCTGTGCTGATTTCGCTCGTCTGCTAACACTATTAGACGGCTGCAAGCTTCACGGAACTTTGACAAGACAACCTTCCCTTTTCAGAGCGGCTCTTCGCTGTTGTCAACCTCACCTTTCCTTTTTCTTCACTCACTCTCTACCTCGTTTTCAGGAAAAATGAAATGTAAGGGTACACTAGCTTTGATGTTAAGCGTAAAAATTTCGTCCTCATGTCTGGACAGAAACGATTGCACTTGGCGGCGTCTTCAAGTTTCTTTTACAGGTTGGGTAATGCAGTCCTTGTCCTCCTCATTTTGGGGGGTAACAAGCGCTCTCTATATGTGAACGTATGAAGCAGATCTGAAGTAACCCAGCCAGTTGGCATTACTAGAAACCCTCAACTACGCCAAAAGGTCGAACAAGATTTGGAAGACTTGTGTGGTTCTATTAACGACTTGGATACGCATAGGTGGGAGTTAAAGTGCACTTAATAGAACGAAGGTACACGAGAACACCAGTCTCTCCGGAAGCTAATGAAAGGATCAAAGGAGATCAAACTTGATATTCGTCACATAGGAGAGAAACAAGGCTGCCATATTAGTGAACTTTCCGCCAAACTCTTGTTGACGTCACCCTAGGATAGTAACCTCCAAACATGCGTATATATCCCTACGTTAATTTCTTCTGTAAAAGGGTAGACAACTGTTTCCTGACCGCTTCTGACCGGTTACCAACTCTTGTCAGTATCTAAAGACGGAATACTTCAAATTTCCGGCTGGATCCATTAGTGGCGAAGGCTCTGTTACTAATACTTTGCCAAAGTAGAGAAATAATGGGTTTTATGTGTCATCCCATCTCAGTTATATTGCTTCACCTTCACGAGAAAGAGTTTCGCATTAAGATGGAGCGATCCGTGCAGATTTTTCTTTTTCCAACCGTCTTCAAGTCCTTATAATGTCAGGGCTGTTCTGCTGATGCGCCCCGGAATCATTTAGGCGTTGTGGTGTTCGGGATCCGCTTGACGTATTGACTAGGCAAGTTTCCAGATAATGGAGAGATTCCTCTCTTAAACGAGTTGGGGAGAAGTAATGCATAAGTTATGGCCCAATAAGAATTCTGTCAGCATCGAGCAATGCATTCGGGCTTTTTTTCTCAGGGGTCGCTTTAAACCTTCCTCTATAACATTGTTATCAAAAACCAATCCTCTACTTCGGTTTTCGTTCATACACTTGGCTCAGGATACATTGTTTGGTTGAGGTTAGGAAGAAAAATGTTTCGCTTCCGAGTGCTGTTGACTTCTGACAAACACTTTCTTCTTCTATGATTAGATTACAAGCAGTGTTTCAAGCAACCTGTTTCTAGCCGCAAATGTATAGGTAGTTTTCTTGTTAGGACGAAATGACTTAGTTCGTGGAACTCGTAACCGAAACTTATGGAGTGGACCTCTAAGAAATATATTGAAAGAAAATGACATCCAGTTTGGGGATTGCTGGGGATCCATCGTAAAAGGACAGTAAAATGTAATCTTCTTCTCACACTGCACAACAATATGTTGACCTGGGTACCACACTCACGCCGTCGTAAAATGTGCTAGTGGTGCCGTTGGGGAAATCGGTAACATTTTTGTATTGAATTTGCGCGTACAATTGCACATAATATTGTAGGAAGGGCAACTTTAGATTAGGTGCTTCAAGTCTCGCTTTCAGAAGGGTGCGATGGCTTTTACTGTCCGTCGTTTGTCGGGAAATCTGTAGCCATGTTGAGGCTGGTGTGAACTTCCGTGAGTCTACGTCGCGAGTTTGGTAGAAAAAGACACAATGGTCTGCATTGAATGAACTTAACTATTCGGATGGTTTCGGGCCAATCTTTCAGAGCAAGTTTAGGATTTGGGGCTATACAAAGTTTTGTGGCTGCCGTAGCTTGTTTTCTGGGATTACTGGTACCACGTACGAATGGGTCTTAGTGTCTAACACACTTGAAAAAGGAGCGAGGGCACTCTAAATAGCAAAAGAAGAAACGGCAATAGCTTCCAAGCTATAAGCCCGACAGGCCAACTCTATCTTTCTATACAAAAGCTTACATGGCTGGAGATAGACAAATAAACCTGCTTACTGTAGTATCTCAAGATGTTACAAAACGATCAGTCCCCTTTCAACCCGGCAGGAGATTTCCATGTTTTGATACGCATTCACGGAAATAGATACCCAACCTACAGGAATACCCCATGCCTCGCCCTCTTTCTTTCAGCTCATAAGACAAATAGTAACTTCGTAGAATTTGCACTTTGTCTCTGATTCGTATTCAGAACTTGCGGCATCTATTTCTGCCCAAACACACTGGTACCCGTATGTAGGTTACCAACGCATTGCCAATTGTATTGCTTAGCACTTACAGAGCTTGTTTGCCATCTCAGGTTAGTATGTGTATACGTTGAGCGAGGAGTTCGTCTAACGTTTGTTCGAAAGACAAACAAGCAAGAGGATTTTTTTAATCCTGTTGATTTAACCGCCCCCAAAAGGCAGGTTTCCTATCCACGGCCAAATTTGACCAGGTTGGACCTTGAGAGAAAGCGCAGATGAGTTTGTGCCATGCCAAACGGTGAAATAACTTTTCGCTTTTTTTCTCTCTCTCTTTCCTTTCTAGATGTCATGGCGCATCAAGCTGCTGCTACTTTTGGCTTGCTGGTCTCCAATCGAAATAAGAGCTAGTTATGTTTCCGTTATGGCTGCCACGACTACACCGGCTGCTCGAAGTAGAAGCAATAAAAACACCCATGCTGATGTACAGCTATTGCTACATGACGTGGATGCCCACAGGCAATGGTTAACGGTGCCCTCCGGCTCACCGTCTCCTGCTGTCGTTCTGCAAGGGAATGGCGGTGGGTCATTAGGCCTCTATCAAGCTGCGGTCAATGGGTCTCCCTTGTTAGCCGACTTGTGCCGCGTGCAAGGTCGTTATTTACCGCCCGAACTTTTCGACTTGGACACGTGTGCACTTTGCTACTTCTACATACCAGATCAACCCGCATTCTTCAAACCTGGCAACAAATTGAACTTGACCGCCAGACCTCTAGTGGTCAATCAGACTTCTTTTCATGTCAATTTCCTAGGGAACGGATCAGTAGCTGTAAGTAACCCAATTTTTATGAGTCTTTCTTTCGTGTTACTCTATCTGTTCTATGTCTTTGTTTTACTAATGAAGGGAGACACAGCTCAAATACTTTTATTGGCTTTTCTTTGAAGTGGGGTATAACGACGAATAAATGAGGGGCTGTCCCGAAGCAACGCACTGCTAGCGCTAGTTCCTTATTCGTGATTTTCTCCAAATCGGATCACATGAAATCAAATGTTTTCTTTAATGTCGACTTTTTATTAAACGAATATTGCGTACAAGGTCCAGCTGTGGTCCTCTTTAAGGTGAGTTCTAAGTATGGAATGAGGGTTTCTGATACTTTCGGTCGGTCTTACTGTAGTAGCATAAAAACTTCAATCTAGGTAGTTATTTTATATTTTACACAGTACTGGGGTAGCCTAGTATCTTCTGAGATTATTTTGCGTCAAACAATAAGCTAACGTCATTTACTGCCAGCTAGTAGTCTAAAGATGTTTATGCACAAATGGACTACGTAACACCAAATCGTATTGTTCGTTGAATCGAGGGTCTAGGTGTACTTTGTTACTGGAAGATAATTATGTAACGACTGAATCTCCAACGCGTGTGTAGCTCTCAATGCGACCGGGTGAACCGGGCTTTTGCCGACCTGTGGAGAATTGTAAAAAAAAAATAAAAATCTGTTTTTTATCCGCTTGCTAAATTAAGAATCGATTTTTTCTCACTATTTTCTTGAGCTATAAGACAAGATTAAACAAAAAACGGAGCTATTGCTCTAGACGTGCTGGAAATTGCCGTCTGGGACTTCGCTAACAAGTTTTCATTTGCAATTTCTTAGATGATTGCCCTTCGCTTTCATGGGTATGGGAAAAAATCTCCCTCACAGATTTGAAGACAAGCGTTACCGTACCACAAATTAAAATAACTTTGTTGTGTGCGCTGAAATCCTACCTGATAGACTGACTTGGCTTTCTTATAGCGTTAATTAGACAACTCGCAATTTCACAAATAAGAACTTGACGGGCAAATTACCAAGCAATCTTCATTGTAGCTATACGTGTAGATATTGGTGGGATGCAAATTTGAGGGAAGCTTATAATGAAAGTAGAAATGAAAAACGGTTTAGTCGTACAGTTGCATCAGCATCTGGCGTGTTCATTGTTGTATTAATAATACTTCAAATAGTTTGTGGAAGTTCAAAGGCAAGGTTGATAAACAGTATTGAAAAGTTTCCATTCTCAATAACTCCGTTATAATAAAAACGTTTGCATAGCTCTTTATCAAGAGTAAGTGGAAGCAAGCATCTAATATAGGAATAAGAAGCAGCTTTTTTACGTATTTTGTTTATTGTATAAACCTGCTTGATGCTTTGCTAACAAACTTCCGTGAAAAGGATGCTTGATTTTCATCACGCCATGAAGTTTATATTATTAATATGCGCATCGTAATCGCGTCTTTCCGTCAACAACAGCTCAGGGGCAGAGGAAATTACTCGGCATGGTAATTTCCGCCAGTCAATCTGTCCCGTGTAAAAAGGTCTGTCCGGTAGGAGAAAAGGTTGACGTTTCTTGTCTTTTAATGGACATGTGTAAGAAATTCAACACAGGCACTGCAGCACGTAGAGTTTGTGTCGTAAATTCTGCGTAAAGAAAAGTTATGTAAACCCTACGTTCGAATTTCTTTCGTGTGCAGTAGCTCTTTCTGTGAAGTAACTCTTCAGAATGTATTCTCGTAGAATTCATTTCTGAGTCTTATTATCTTTCAGTACTGTAGACAACACTCTATTAACCCCAAAAAGCCAACAGAAGGAGCAAGCACGTTTACGATTACCAACTTTGATATTATTGTATTGTACATCAAGGCTTCCCTTCGACCTTTTTGCCTTGCTTTTGGTGGTTCTCTTCAGAACATCGCTCAGGAACAGCTTCGTGTTCATAATGATAGAAAAAAAAGAAGGGCCCCTTGCCTGGACGTAGGAAATCTTCCTAAAATTGAACACTCAAAACTTCCCCCACACCTAGCCGATTCTTATACTGGCTCCTTCTTATATAAAGGCTTCCGTGGCTCCTTAATTTCTCCAATTATCTGTTTTTGCTTTTCTGTTGTTTTATCTCCCATTATTGTAAAGACGGCGAGCCTTTTATGTGAGCAGAAATGTTCAATGATTGTTGCGTTAGCCTAGGGAAAAGCTTTCTTCAGTTCGTTGGTGTAAACACAGACCTCTGTATAGAAAAAAGGGCAGAAGTTTCTAACGAGTTTCGCAAGTTGCCTAGGAAAAAGCAGAGCCATGCGTATTTTTCTCCCTTCTACGTTTTCGCCTTGTAAAAACGCTCTGTCAATCCGAGCTACCTTATTACTAAACAAAGCTTGTAAATCAAGAGCAAAATCTGTTCTTGTGTCGAAGAAAGCTTTAGCTAGGATATAAAGGCTGCTGTAAATAGATTCATCTTATGTTATAAGAGCGTAGTCGAATCGGTTTGCAAACTTGAAATACTTGACTTGATTACCAAGTTGTTTATAGCATGATCTATCCTAGATGCAATATTTTTACGGCCCAACTTTGTTATACTACCAAACAAGAGAGGAAAACAAAAGAGTTGGGAAGGAAAAGGAGACGGCAACAATACTGGGACGACATAAAAGATGGACTTCGTAATTTGTCTCAACTAATTGAGTGGTTAATTAAATCTGGAGAATGCCGCGCCCCAAGCCTCCTAAGCACAGTGCATCTATTTCTGCTACATAGATACCTTGATCTTTGGTTTCATTCCTCGATTATTGACCCAAAATGAACAATAAAATTTTCTTGCTTGCCTCGGAAGCTTTTATTTTCCTGACACGTGTGAATCTCAAGACAAATAATTTTTGCACTTCGAAGGGGAAATAGAGCGAGAGAAAAATAGAGAAACTTTAAAGTGGTCTTTTTCCTCGGTGTTAAGCGCGGACATTCGTTATGTGCTTCAGTACTTGGTAGCTGTCTTCTTTATTTTTTTCCCCTTCTTTGTCTTCTTTCCGATAGTGTTTGCCCTTGCTTGGTTTTTTAAGGAGGGTTAAGCATTGGTGCATGCTAGGAACTAAAGTGTCGGCGATAAATGTTTGTTTGTTTTCTTTTTCTATATTCGGGTGGACAGGAAGCGGCCAACGCGACAGTGGAAGTGAGTTTAATTCGCGCGTCTTTCAGTTCCGAGTTTGGGGCATCATATTGGCGCTCGTGTTGCCAGAAAGCTTCGGAATGCTGCCAAACGATGCGTAGCATGAAGTCTCTTTCGGGTAATTATGCAATTCTGTGATGATAGATTATGGCATTTAGAAACCTTACACCCCTTGGGTGACAAGAAGATGGACCGAGGCGAGCTCAGTTTACGAGACTCCGTTTACGCTGCTGAGTAAATTGCTCGACAGTTAGCACTCCGAAATCAGCCCTAGCTCGGTTGGCTAGCGACTGAGTACAACCCTTGTTGTAACCCATCGTTCTAACAATTTTTCTAACAGTCGTGAACCAAATTTTGTATTGAATGCTTCAATCTTTAGTGAAGATGTGTTCCTTTACACGTAGACGAAGAAGTCACGCGGCAAAGGAAACAGACGCCGAGGAGATAAAAGCACTTAATTTTAGGTCACTATAGAATCTGTCAATAAAAGTTTAAGGATAAGTGCATCCTTCAGATAAAGAACATGTGAAGACAAGTTTATTATATCGTGAGGCTAGTCTGGCTATGATTTGCTAACTAACAATCAACTGGTGGTCGCTTTTCTGTAAATTTAGGGGTCCTGCCATTGCAGTTTAGCTAGCGAGAATCGTAAGCCTATGTAGGCCTGAACAGAAATGTTGAAAAGGTTTCGGCTTACCCCATATAGCATTTGCTCTAGCCTAACTGAACTAATCGTTACTGGACCTTCATTGCAAAGAAAAAGGATACTAGCAGAGAAGTGAGGTCTACGGGGCCGTGCTCTTCAAACTTCTGGCTTTCATTCTTTGATGAAGTTCTCTTCGTCTGTTAATTGCTTCCGTTAGTGTGACTCGTTTCTTCTCGGGTGTACAGTATTATTTCGTTGCTAGTCCTGAGTGTGTATAAAACCTTGTTACTAAGGTGATTCCGCTTTCCTCGCGTACCTCAAGACACCTTTCAAAACGTCGCGCAATAGCAAGAGCGAAAACTTGGGACTCTCACTTTTCAGCACAACGGAGCGCCAAATAAGCTTTGAAAGATCGCGTCGAACAGTGTGTCGGGTAGTTAAAGGTTCGCCATGCGAACATATCAACGGGTACTGACAGTTTGTGAAGAAATACGGACGCGCTCCGCCCACCCAACCCCGGCCTTTCACCAGAAAATAAAATAAAACAAAACAAGGAGGAAATTTGCGAGTTACATATAAATTGGTCCCAGCTATTGAAAGAATACGAAACATCTTTCGCTTGATAATTTGTTCGCTTTCGTGAGAGAGGCACTCTTACTCCCTAAATGTGACATTGACATTATGTGAAAAAATTCGATAGCTTACACGTAGAGACACTGTTTTCTGTGGAAAATAAAGCTAGAAGCTAGTCGTTACCATACTACCAAATTCTGTGTATTGTTCCATATAGGCTCACTATATATTTCATTTTACTGTACATCCGTAAATTCATGAGAAGACAAACTGTCAGAAGTTCCCATTGACCTCAGGTTTCTAAAGTCTTTGAGATTTCTCCAATCTTTTGACATGTAAAAATATTTCAGCCTGCTCTATCACACGTATTTTTTAAGCAGCTCTCGTCCTATTTTTCACCTTAGAAGTTTGTAACGTAAAGTCTGGCAGCTTGTTATTCATGGTAACGAAAGTCCGTTCGACTTGCTCGCAATGCAAGTATGAGCTCACAGAAGCAATAAGGCGTGCTGACATGGCTCACAACGAACCGCTGGTTAATGCATATTTTCCGTGTAGGTAACGAAATATGTCCTCGCACTTGGGATGGCTGGCAATGCTTCCCAGACGCACTTCCGAACGAAGTCGTCCACGCTTCATGCCCCCATTACATTTATTTCGGCACTGATCCGCCTTCCTGCACTCGTAAGGAGATTGTTCGACAGCTTTTTTTTGCTCAATTTTCACTTTTTTATTTCGTTAGCAAAAGAGTAAGAAAAAATCACGACCCTCAAATAATTTTCTTTGTGAACAGGACAAGCCAGTAAAGTTTGTATGGCCGATGGACGCTGGTTTAGAAAGAATGGCGTAGAAAAAAGTAATTACACCACTTGCAGCCCCGTGGGACTCATGCAGCAACGCACGCACGTCCATGTTGCAGCTTACGGAATTTCTATCGCCGCCTTGTTACCAGCCTTATTCATTTTTATGACCTACAAGTAACTGCCAGTTTGCAACCACGTTTTCCGCTCTTTCGCCACGTTTTCTCCTCATTTAAGATATTTTTTAAAACAGTTTTCTCTTTCTTTAAAGGCAACTGAACGTACATCGCATTCGCCTGCATAAGAACATGTTTCTCTCCATATTGTTAAACAGTATTATGGTCATTACTTTCAAGACGGTCATCATTTTGCCGGAACTCGTAGCCATAAACGTCAAAGATTCGTACATTAAACAAGTAATGACTCAGAATATCTCTCATTTTCTTATTACGTTGAGATTTTTTTTCTGGGGGTAGAACGGCTACTGGTGCAAGCTGTTGTTCATGTTGACTAAGTATTTCCGGTTGACCAACTATATGTGGATGTTCTGCGAAAGTTTCTATTTACATCGTTTGATCTGGTCCGCTTTTGCAGAGCAGAAAAGTCTCGTGATCTTTTATATCATTGGATGGGGTAAGCTTATTAGTCATGCTAACTTCAGACAAAAAAGAATTCTAAAAACGTTCTGCTTCTCCTCCAGTTTTTCCGTTGATACCCACAATCGCTTATGCTTTAATTCGTGAATTTACAGCCAATGATAACTGTTGGGTTGTCCCTATCGAAATTTATGAATGGATTCTGAACACGCCTTGTTTGGTTAGCCTTGTGGTAAGCCTTGCATAACGTCAGTTTATTAATTCATGAAGATTAAATCAAGAAATTGATCGAGAGCTCAAGACAGGTTTCATTGAGCCTCGGAATATTACTTTCCTTATTATATGTAATGATTAGCTTCACTGATTGTCGTTCGTGTTCTAGGTAAACATGGTATTCCTGGTGAATATTATTCGTATCCTGGTCATCAAATTAAGAACTGCCCAAAATCCAAACGAACCTAGTCAATACAGGTATACAGTCATTCGATTAGGGAACCGCTCATTAGCGTTCACTTTTAGACCGGCAATGACGTATCTTAAACTAATTTTCTATGCAGGAAAGCTGTCCGGGCTACATTGGTACTCGTCCCATTGTTCGGTCTTCATTTCATTGTAACTATCTACCGCCCGCCGACAGCTGGCTGTGAATGGATTGAAGTATATTACTATTTGAATTACTTGCTGGACGGTTTGCAAGGATTCCTGGTAGCCATCATTTTCTGCTATGCCAACGGAGAGGTAGAGAGTTTACTCAAAACCCACTGACGTTTAACCCCTAAAATGCGCTTGTTGCCAAGGCTTGTAATTCACGGCTTTTTACGCCAATTGCCTCTCGTGCTAATCGGAAAATAACTTACGTGTTTGTCTCATTTACCAGGTCCATTATTTGCTCAAAAGGACTTACGACCGAATTGTAGACCAGTACTTCCCGCGACGGAACTTTCGTCCAAGGGGATCTATCTTCCTGGGACGAAGTACGGCGTCAACCCACTTCAGTTTAGTCGACTCGCCTAACCCACAGAAAAGAGCCCGAATTTTAAGCAATGTGTCGCAAATTCAAGAAATGGGCAGACCAGCCTTCGAGGCACAACCCACGTTAGGAACGGTTCAAGAGTCAAGTTTTGACCAGCACTCGTAGAGAAAATTTACATACGTATTGTGTTCTTGTATACTTCAGATTTCTATTTGAGTTTTAAGGCAAAACCGTGGGGTTACTGTGTTTGTGGGAAAAAAGAGCGCTTACATGTTATTTTGTACTTCATGGCTTAGATTGCCAAAATATATATCCGATCGCAAAACGTCCGGTATCATTCTTGAAATAAATTTGGCAATCTTATCAACCGTCTCCATTTTACCATGCTACGCAATAATTAATAGTGTTTACTTGTCAACTATACCAAAATTGCGTTTTCATTAAAAGCAAAGGAAGAAATTTGGAAAAAACGACTTTCTCCCCCTTTTTTTCGCTTTATGAGCGCAGCTTGCAATACACGAATCGTCGAACCATCCCCGTTCTGCTGAATGTTTGTAACACCTAACGATGGTGTCCGGTATTGGTGGGTTTTTGCCAATTTTCGGTCTAAATTTTGTTGAGCACAGTGATTTAGTTAGCGTTTCCGTGTAACACAAGACAGAAACACCTTCTGGGCGTGTGACGAAACGTTTGTCTATTACCCGTTTACGGGATTTGCGTGTTCAATCGCCCATTTAAGAAATGTGGCGCTTACAATCGGAACTAGATGGGAGGAGAGAGATCTTCTTCTATTCACTTATGATGACTCCTAAAACGATATTTTCTGATATAAATGGAAAGTTGGAGGGATAAGCTTTCGATAAATACCGTTCTTACCATACGAAAGAATTAGTTAGTTTAGTCGAAGACCTAAAGTTGTTGTATAAAGACTTTTGTCTAATTCTATATAATCCATATGGCGTATCTTATATCTAAGAGTTAGACGCTGCTCCTTTGCATCATATCGTTTGAAACTAATAAAAATTAGTCTTCATGGTGCTATAACCAATTAATTTGCTTTTTACGACCTCACGAGGTTTCCGTAACAGCAACGCATTGGAAAACCCTTGGATTTACTTATCAACAGAAAAATATTAAGCCAATTCACTTCCGTAACTCTTTAAACATACTTAATTCAGTAATTCCTGGAAAGGGTTCACTGATTAACAGAAAATGTTCAAGAAAAACTTTAAAACCATTGTTAAACATGTTAATACTCTAGTCGATATATTAAAAGTATGACTAAAGATCTATAGTGTAAGGTATAATGTTCGAAGTCAAGGAGATCAATGAGTATCATTTACAATACCGTCTAGAGTCCAAAAGATTATAAACGACGTTTTCCGCAAATTCCACCGGACGACTTTCCACGTAGCTCGTCCCGGAAGACCTTGGCTGCGTTGGTCAGTAAACAAAAACTATATCAGGTGGCAGCACTAACTAGCTAAAGGTGAAGTTACAAACAGTGCAAATCAACCAACTTCAATCAGCTGTTCAGTACGTGTATGTTTAGTGTGTTGTGAAAAAAGAAGTTGTCATCGTTTCTCTCCACCATTGAAATTAAGCAATGAGCGAACTTAGTCCGGATGAGGTTTGTACTTTTTTCAGATGCGGAGCGAAAGGAACTTACTGACACAACTTTTGTAAATTAATTGCGTTTTCCTTTTCAGATTCGTCGAAGACGACTGGCTAGATTAGCTGGACTGGGAGTATCTTCCAACAATCAGACCCTGAATGCCGCTGCCGCAACCACTTCTATTGTTTCAGAACCGAAAACTTTTTCGGCAGATCCGCCTGATAACAGTATGGAATTAGCGTCGCCGACGAAGTCTGTTTGTAGCAGTAGGTATCTGTCCTTGAACTGTAACAGTTTTTAATTATTTTTTTTGTCCCCTGGTAATAGACGCTATAAATCGTCCACAAGAATCTCCCGTGAAGCAATCACCGCTAGTATCTCCCATGGAAACTGAACAGTTGCAGTTATCGAAAGCCCCATCTCAAAGCGATGTTGATTCAGGCATTGAAACCATGGAAGTGGAAGACAACAACCAAAAGCCCTCAGAACCTCGCCCACGAGAACGAGTATGTATTTTTGCTTTACACCGAATTTAATATAGGCAAAAAACTATTATACGCGTAATAAGAAAACAATAGCATTTTTAAACATTGCAATAATTTTTTTTATTTTTTTTTATTAAAGACAACAAGTTCCTCGGCTGACTTATCAGAGGATTTTCTCAGAAGACTAATAACACGTGTACTACGCGTTAGCGGACCAGGAGAATACCCGTCCCATCAACACCTATCGCTAATTGAGCACTATCCCGAGCATCCTTTAATTACAACTCGGGAGTTTCACCCGAAGGAATACATCAACCAGCTTCTCTTCGTACCTTTGTACTACTTGTTGGAAAAAGAAGCCGACTTTCTTTTTGGGGTTAATTCCTCCAAACCCTTTCTAGAAGAAAGTCTAGCTTCCGCGTTAGAATTAGTCAAATCCTTGCCAGGCTGTCAAATTGGCCCGTGCAGAGCATTAGGGTATGTCCTAGACGCGTACAATCGCGTTGGAGTGGAAGAGCGAGCCCATTACAAGGTAAATATATTGTATGATTTATACGCCGCGTTAATCTTTCGAAATGGAACGTGTTAGCGCGCCGCTTTGCCCCCAATGGCCGAAGTCTTGCATCAGCTAAGAACGCAGCTTGCTGGTCACTTTGTTCAGCTGATCGATACCGATGAAACTCCAGTTTTCCGTTTGGTTTTTGAAACTTTTTACCAAGGTAGATACCCATATGGTTTCATGGCCGATTTTGCTGCAGTTTTAGTGTCTTGTCCGACACCTATTAAAGAAAGGGTAGGCATTACTGTCCAGTTTTTCGCAATAAATCTAATACTTTTCATTTAGGTTGGAAGAAGATTGCTTCTAAAGCTGCAGAACGAAATGATGGGGTGCTCGTTGGCAAACGATTTCGGACGAAGGCCGTTAAGGGTCTTGGCAGAGTTGTGTGAGTTGAGAGAAGTCAGTTCAACAGCTTCTCGATTGTTTTGCAATCTAATTGTCAACTTGGTAAGTGCCCGTAGTTGAAGTATACGTTTTTTGGAATGCGTTTAAATATTGTCTTACTTCTGAAAAGGAAAACTGGCAACCCGTACCAATCACGGGTGCAGCTGGCAAAGAGTTTGCCAGGACTTCCTTTCTGGGAACATTCCTGAGTCCATCTTTGTTTGCAGAGGATGATTTAAGCTTAGCAGACAAGTTTACGGAAGCGACCGCCAATGGAGAATCCCATCGTGTGTTAGCTCAAGCTTTGCAGCACGACTTAGGCCTCCTGAGAGTACATTTCTTTTGTCTTCATATGATCTTGAATAAATTCATCGTTAGTATACGGGATGTCATCAAACTTCCCCTGTTTTAGGTCGTCTTACATCAAATTTTCCACGCTTTATTGGTGGGTGCACGGTCAAGGGCACCGACGCTTCAATACTTAGCTGAGGCTTTGCAGAGAAACGAGAAACGATCCATGCTGAACGTAGAAACGAGACTAGTAGCCGGCGATGGATGGATGCTCAATTTGTTAGCTGTCCTACAGCAGCTCTCTTTGAAAGTAAGCAATGATTTGAAAATGTTTCCTGTGAAACGAAACTTCACCAACCTGGAATGGGTAACAACACATAGGAATATACGTTGAAATATTTTCTGTGTAGCGAGTGCTTTATTTATAAAGTAATTCAATTATTCATATTAATTCTTCATTTATTTCCTTTTAAGTGTTTTGTAATTGTTCTTTGTTGTATTTTGATTGAGTCTTTCTTTATACTTCAAGGTCAAGTTAGATAAAGTGGATCCCTATTACCCTTTCAATCACCAAGCGCGCGTGTCAATAAAAAACGATACTCGCATTAAGTCTACTTCGCAGCAAGCCACAGATTGGCTAGAGACCTTAAGTAAGGAGAGAAGTTGACAAATAATCCCCATAAGTTTTACTTTAACTTGTGCTTGTCAACTTGTCTAGATAAGAGTGGCCATCCTTGGCAAGAACCAAAATTTCCCACTGAGTGCTGGTTTTTTACCTTGCATTGCCACCATTTGTCAATCTTACCAGCCATTCGTCGTCACCAGCGTCGAATGCGGGCCCTGAAAGATTACCAGAAGCTGGTACGGGAAATGCAAGAAAGTGAATCAGCTTGGGCATCCACACCCGCCGCTTCGCGTAACCGGGAATTGATTAGGACATGGAACCAGCAAATTAAGGCATGACCTTCAGGAATATCCTCTAAAAATGCATTGACTGTTGGTTTTTGGGGACGGGATAGAAATTGGAAAGTTTCAAACCATGCGCAGAAGCTGGCTTGTTTGATGAAGTTCAGTTACAGCGTTGTATCCACTTCTACGCGTCGGTAGCCGCATGGCAGCTGAAAATTATCTTACCTGACATCTCCGAGCCATGGACGGGGCTTGGTTCAGTCAATTCTATTACCTTACCCCTACCCGTGACTCCGCCAACATTGTGGTCCAATTTACCTGAGTGGTATGTGGAAGACATTGCGGAGTTTATCCTATTTGTCTTGCAGTAAGTGTTGGAAACCTTTCTTTTTTGGACCGATTTTTAGAAACTTCTAATTTTTTATTATCTTAAATTGTAGGCATGCGCCGAGCGTTTTGAGTGATACATTTGAGGATGTGTTGATGACGTGGCTATTGTGTCTATTTTGTTCGCCAAAGTATTTCAACAATCCTTATTTGGTTGCGAAGTTAGTGGAAGTCCTGTTTCTAATGAATCCGAATGTCCAAGCGAAAACGGAAAATTTGCATCGAAGACTGTTGGAACATCCCATAAGTCATAAGCATTTTCCGGCAGCACTTATGAATTTCTACGCCGGTAAAGAAAAAGTTTTCTAAAGTCTTTATTTCGTAAGCGTTTATAATTATATTACCATTAATTGTGAGTGTTTTTACTTTTTCCTAGATGTTGAATCAACTGGTGCGACATCCGAGTTTTATGACAAATTCACTATCCGTTTCCATATTAGCATTATTCTCAAAGTTTTGTGGGAAAGTTCGCTCCACAAAGAATCTGTGATTAATGAGTTAAGGTAAGAAAAACAGAACTGTCAAATTGATGAAAAGTTGTTTAATGATTACGATTTAAAGGTCTGGCAAACAATTTGTCAAGTTTATAAACATGTTAATGAACGATACCACCTACTTGCTCGATGAAAGCTTAGAATCGTTGAAAGTAAGTTGATTTATTATTGTGTTTACTACTTCTGTGACAGCGTTTATTTTGCAGCGAATTCACGAAGTGCAAGAAGCACAAACTGATAGAAAAACTTGGGAGGAGCAGACTCAAGAACAGCAGCAAACTCGGCTAAGACAGTTAGCCTCTGACGAGCGTCTTTGCAGGTAACTTTCATTATGTTTTTATTAGCTTTCTAGCATTAAAATACTTTTTTCTGTTATAGGTCTTATTTAACGCTAGCCCGGGAAACTGTGGACATGTTGCACTACTTAACGAAGGGTGTTCCAGAAGCGTTTTTACGACCGGAATTGGCTGACAGATTAGCGGCCATGTTAAATTTCAATTTGCAGCAACTTTGTGGACCGAAATGTAATTTAAATTAATGAATAATTTGACAAATGCACTAGCTGCTTGCTGTACATTGTATATTCTAGATATATAAAAAAAATCTTTTTTAATTATTATTTACTCTATTCGTAGTTGTCGTGATACTTTCTCTGAAAAAAGTAACGGAGTTTGTGTAGCCGTTTTGCCGTCTTCCATAGCTGTTCATGAAATTTTATTTTCGCTGTTTTCTCCTTGTTTTCCCTATTTGTAACCGAACTTATTTTACTTTTTAGGGATTTAATCTTCGGTTGCAATTACACTATGCTTACATAACATCGTAAATCAATGTTTGTTATTGTATACGCATTTGTTTATTATATTTCTTTATTTTCCAGTTAAGTGACTTGCGAAATTTGTTTTATAATTCATGTTTTGATTAGGCAAGAACCTGAAAGTAAAAAACCCAGAAGCATATGGCTGGGAACCGAGACGAGTGTTAGGTCAACTGACGGATATTTATTTGCATTTGGATTGTGATAAGTTCGCCGACGCTTTGGCAAACGATGAGGTACTTCATACTGCAAATTGTTTGTTGAGAGCTATGTAAAAAATGGCTCTTTCCATAGCGATCTTTCCGTCCATCTTTGTTTGAGGACGCAGCTGTGCGATTGGAAAAGGCACTTCTAAAAGTTCCTATGCAAATTGCGCAATGGCGCGAGCTATCCGCCAAAGCACAGCGCGTAGCCAGTCAGAAACAGAAAGAGGATGTAGACTACAGCGATGCTCCTGATGAGTTCAAAGGTAACCGCAATCGTTCCTATAACTACTCTTACTAGTGATGTTCAGTCGATTCGACTTGACGAGAAAAAAACGAAGTTTCCAACCTTCATTAGTCTTTGCCATGTTTGTAATATGTGGTGTGTGCGTTTTACATTGTGCTCCTGTTTCTACTTGAGTCTTTCTTATAGACTTACGATTGATAAGTTTTTATCTTTTGTGTTTGAAATCCGTTCGAATTATTCTGACTGAACTTACCACTCCTTTAGACCATTTATGATCTATGCATGGAAATTCATGTTTGTATTTATGTTCTTCAGATCCCTTAATGGATACGTTGATGGAAGAGCCAGTACTCTTACCGTCGGGTCATGCGATGGATCGCGCCATTATTATGCGACATTTATTGAACTCCAACACGGATCCATTTAATCGTCAACGTCTCACGGAAGACATGCTCAAACCAGGTATGATTTCATACAGTTCATGCAGGCAGTTTTATTGACGTGCTTTTTCTGTTAAACCCTATAGCTGACGACTTGAAGCGTCGTATTCAAGAATGGAAACGGGGGAAGGAGATAAATCATAGCAGGAATAGCGAATAATGTGCGAATAGTGGGTCTGACATTGCGGAACAAAAAAATAAGGGTTCTCAAACAACTTTTTTTTTTACTATTCAATATCAAAATTCTCCGTTGTATGATATCATTTTGAAGCACTTTTGATAATTAGTTTGCCGATAAAAAAATGAAAAGTGAAAAGTTCTTTGTCCCAAGTCTTTAGGTGTACGGACCGAAAAATGAAGCGAAATCGTAATTGCGGAAAATATGTTGTTTTATTAAGTCAGTTCTCTTTACAGTACGCCAGCAATAGGTTGAGGCGTTCGAAACGCTCTGGTTCTAATCCGAATTTACTTAATTTGTCTAGAAATTCTTTTTGAGTATGGTCTGATTCGTATCGAGTAGCCCAAAAGGCCAAGTACATCAGCTTTTGGTGAAAATCTTCATCCCGTTCTCCAGCTACGGCAACCTCAGTGCCCCGGTCTAAAATGAAAATAAAACATTAATATAGTAATGCTAAGTTTTGGCACATTACTCTAATTAAGAATAACAATAAATGACAAAGCTGCTCCAGCACGACATTAGGTTAGGAACGTTACTAAAAGCGATTTTTTTTATTGACTTACCTAAGAAGCTCGACAGATACTGTCGCAAGTTGTAAACAAATTTGGAACTTCCTTGTTGGGCAACTTGGCACAAACCGTGGACAAACGTAGAAGGAATCTTTCCGCCTTTGCAATTTTTCAGGAGTAGAGGGATCTCATCACGAAATTTACACAAAGCGGGAATCCTAAGAACTCCCAACATTAATCACAAATTAATGTTCTGTCCATACGCAAGCCTTACTTCTCATACTGAAACGATTTTTGCGTAATTGTTCGCACTAGGCCGCCTAATAACATTAGGCTGTCTTTTCTCGGAAAGTTGTTGGTAGCATACTGAATCACAGAAGGAACGACGCGTTGTGCAAACGATGAATTCTCGAGTTGGCATAGTGTAGATAACACTTCGTTGAATTTGACGGCTTCTTCCGCATTCAGGGTCGTGCAAACTTCTACATCGAAAAATTATCGTAGTTGTAATTACCCGCGGTAATCACAAACAATTAACTAATTATATAGGTAGGAAACTTTACTTGAAAGGAAGTCTACGATCAAATTTTCATTTCCTTGAGGACGAATACTCCACAATAAGCAAATGTTCAAGTTGGCCGCATTCAGCGAGCCTTTATATTGGGAGTAGGGAAATCCTTTCAGAAAGCGACTCATAAATTCCGTGTTATACTCTCCCTACAATTGTTCGTTTTCAGGTTACAGTGTAGACAGATATGTTAGCAACATTACTCTTGAAGATACGTTAGTGTTGTTGATGTAGTTATGGAGTTTGAAAGTCAGCAAATACAATTCCAGAACACAATGGAGCATGTCCGCGGTTTCAGCAATTAGTAAGCTCCCTGTGACGGCAACAGGAAAAGGAAAGACTTTAGCTTGCGTAAAATTTCGAGACTTGCATACCATTTTCTCTTATTTGTTCTACTGAAGCTTCAACCCAGGTTTCCAGTAAAACGGGGTTAAGCAAGTCAATAAACTCGTTCACCATTTTTTCATTCCCCAAAAGCCCATCTTCACCGACGTGTAATGATGCTTCTGCTTGAGTGTAGTAAATAGGAATATACGTAGCTCCTGCTTCATTTATTGAAACCTAAATAAGTAGTTTTTTAAAATTGGAAATATGTTGCAAAAGTAAACCAAAGATACGGAGAAATAAAAACACTGACATAGTAATGATATTAGAAACCGAATGAAAAGTAAAAGAAATATGATCCCTCGACTTCAAAGAGGTTTTTTCAAAGAAACACTCGAAGTAATTTTAGTTAAGGGCAACAAACGTTTTGGAGGACGAAATGTAAGTTAAAATTGACGTTAATGATGCGATCGAAAGTATTTTTGAAACGAAAAGAAAAGAGTTTAGTGAATGTCAGCTCGTCAAATCCCGACACAGGGAAATTGTTTAGTGTGGGTCCTATTTAGTTGCTTGCAGACATTCTGTTGCACAATTTCTTGAGAAAATCTAATCACAAACTGTGTCCTCATGGTTTCCAACTGTTGGAAACCTGTTTTCTAGCAAAAGTCCGTCGTAGGACGGGCGTATGTTTAGCCTAGGTTTCACTGTGATGCAAACTTTTCTACCAAATGTTTACCGTAGTTGCTGCACTTTCGCTTTGTTTGTCCAACGGAAGCAATGTGAGCACTTTCCATATTCGAGTGAGGACTTGGTAACGCCATTTCAAAGAAGTCATTTTCTGACTTGGGTTGACGACCAGTATTCGGCTTCCATCTGAAACTCATTTCATGGGTGAAATATTCATATACACATATTATAATCAGACTGAATACCTTTGCCTTTGCCGCCCTCACTCTTTCGAGAAATCTGCTCTAGGAAGTTGGGCAAAAGGCGACTTTCAGCTGCGGCCTTTGCAAGCAAGTTCGGCATAGTCTCGGTCAACGCGTCTAATAATGACAATGCATCTTGTTGGATCGCAGCATGAATGTGACTGAGTCCCATGCTTAGATAAGCCATAATTAGGGAGAAAAAGGGAACTATGTCCGATTCAGAAACCTAAAGAACAGAGACATTCGCTATGGAATAAAAGAAAATGTTAACTTAAGGTACCTGCTTAAGAATGTAATGCATCTCCTTGACGGCAGCAGTTCGGAGAGATGATTCTTTCCCAACTATTAGCTCTCCTAATCTTTCCAGGATTGTATTTAGATGGTTAGGAATAATTGTTGCATCTATTTTTATAAGCTCTTTTAGTCCTTTTAAACCGTCTTGCCGGACATTCGAATTGAAATGTTGCAAGTGTGAAAATACTTCCTACAATGGAAAAGGGAATTAACGTCTTGTGACAATCAAGAATGTAAGTAAATATGTGTATGCAAGAAATCGGTAAATATACTTTTAAGTTGTGTTTCTTTGAAGTTGAGGGCTGCCCTGATGAATCTTCATCTCTCAAGTGAGTCGGAATAACAATCTTCCGTGTTTTAAAGCTTGTGTCAGTAATGTTCAATCCTTTGGGGAGCTTCTTGCCTCCTTTCGTTTTACTCGCTTGGGCTGCGAGCTTGAGCTTAATTTTGTTTTTCTCCCTGCGTACGGTCTGCTTGTGTTTTGAACTTTTCGTCATTTTCTGTAAGAACTGACGTACGTCTGAGCTGTTTTCTTGTTTTTCGAACTGTCCACGTGGTTTAGTGTTAGTTTACAGAACCCGGATAACGAAACGCGAACTACTAGTACTTCAGAACTTCGTTATTCTGCTCCCAAGTAGCATCTAGCGGTGTCTCGTCAGTCTACCGAATATCCTTTACGACGTACCGGCGAATATCCATTTTTGAATTCGCGTGACGTTGAAATCCCGTTGGCATAAAATATTTACACTGTTCGACGCTTTTATCGTCAAGTTTGCCTTGTATGAGGGCTTTAGCAGAAATATAAACAGCTGTTTATATTTCGCGAGAACGCTTCACTAGTGAAGCGTTCTCCCGCCAAACGATGCTCGCGGCATAATCCAAGCAGAAGGCGATTTTCTGTTTGCAAGGAGGAATCGAAAGTACAAAAGCATAATGCTTCACATAAGGCATAAGGCATAAGGCATAACGTTAGAAGAATGTATGCCAGATAGTGTCGGAAGTGTCAATCACGGTCGTGTTAAGGCTCCGGCATACACAAACGTTTTATGGGAGGATAACATGAGGGACTGGTTCAGGTGATAATTCAGGAATATCACCATATTCCAAAGAACGAATTTGACAGCAATGTTAGCAACGACGATGTCTACTGCACCTGGAAAGTAGTTTTTCTCAAGATCTCAAAACAAATTCAAAACATCTCAGTGTATATTTCCGTGTTTTAAATAAAAGAAAAATAACTCGGGCGTACAGGTGCGGTAAATATATTTTACGAAGGTGTTACTGTAAAAAAAAGCTACGTGTAGAGTTCCACATGGAGCTGCGGTACCGCATCACAGGCAACTGAAATCTTAAATTTAAATGACAAGCCCTTCGCCAGCGTGATTTTTTAGTTTAATTTCAGGTCCTCTGCACCAAGCGCAAAAGTTTAATCATATTGGAAGAAATGCCCCAGAAATCATATCCATTAGCTCTGCAGAAGGTAACGCCTCCTTTATGGAAACTCTATTCGTAGTAGTATTTATACTCGTATTGCGTAGACATCTAGAGGCGGAGTTCAAACATTCGTCTCCGGTCCCAAGAAGAAGAAAAAGTGCTGTCCCCAAGTAGTCAAGTTCTTAAGTGGGAGAGTGTTTATTGGAATTGGGTCGTCGCTTGTCTTTGTCCTCTTTGTTTACAGTACCAGGAAAAATATATTTCACAAACTTATAATCCAGCTTTTTGTCCAATCGTGAGTAATTCCAGCTTCAAAACGAGCTCCTCGTCCAGAAAACGAGCTATGGCTGCTAGTTGTTGTGGGACCAAAAGACAAAAGACAGGCAATGGAGCACCTTGTTCGTGTCATGCGAGTACCAGCAACGGTTACAGCCATCTCAATGGTCATTCTTCGTCATCATCCTCTTCGCATAGCCATAATGGCCTAGTGCCTGTGAAAAATAACCATTTATCTTTACTTCCGAGCCCTTCCAATGGCTTGAAAAATGATTACGTAGCTCATCCTGAAATGTGTTTTTTCTGCTTTGACATCCTATACTGCCATTTACATAATCTGGACCCGCCGAAAGCTCCGAGATTCTCCAATGATGAACAGTAAAGAAAAAAATACACTACAGACAGGGATCGTAAAATAAAGTGGATTCGGATTAGGCGGGACGAAAAGGTACTACGCCGAAATGTCTAAATTCGAAGGAACATCTCGAATTTCAAATGTATTTCTTTCTTTGAGATTTTGTTCCGATCAAAATGTCGCAGTAGTAAGCAGAATCCACTTTATTTGTCTATGTTTCCCGTATCTTCCTTCACATGTTGTTATTCTTTGTCTTTACGAAAGAATATTTCTTTTCAGTCCTTTGTTCGTTACATGGAAAGTTGGCAAAGACAAGCGACTGCGAGGATGCATCGGAACTTTCAATGCGATGAGTTTGCACACTGGATTGAGGGAATATGCAATCACTAGGTAAACCTTTCTTGCGTTTTCGGATGAAACGGTCATCGTTAAACTGGTCTGTTTTTCTCTCCCTCCTTTAGTGCTTTAAAGGATTCCCGGTTTAGTCCCATAACTGTCGATGAGCTTGCCAAGCTCCACGTCTCTGTATCTGTGTTACGTCACTTCGAAGAAGCGACTGATTTTTTGGACTGGGAGATAGGAGTGCATGGAATTCGTATCGAGTATACAAATGAACGGGGTAGCAAACGCACTGCTACGTACTTGCCCGAAGTTGCTGTAGAACAAGGTAAATGCTACCAGAAACATCCCCGTCCTAAGGGAAAAGACACAAATAGAATTGCATGCAATTAGCTGCTTGGCTACTTTGAAATTATCCGTCCACGCATCTGTATTAAATTCGTTTAAGGCCACTATATACCCTTTCTCTGATTTTGCATTGAGTGAATAGTAGAAACAAGAAACTTGCATTGACGATTTTCCCGTAACTGTTGCGTATTTTTCGATAATTTTTGTGCTAAAGTTTTGACATTGATAATGTCTAGAATGTAACTTGGCGAAATGTTCGAAATCAGAATTTTGGAAATAAGCAAACAAATTCCTTGAACAATTGTAAGTTATGTTTGCCTTTTTTTAAAGATATCTCTTCGTTAGATTCTAAGGATAATCAATTAAAACTTTACTGTCAAGATTACTTCGAGAAACATTGAGTGGTTACTGCAAAATGGACCATGCAATTTTTCCATGTATCGTTCATAAGAGAAGGGCGGTACACAGTGGCCTTAATAGAAATGTCGAGGGATTAAAAGGTACCATTGCATGTTAGTTTTCTATTACTGTGTTTTGTTTTATTGTTTATTTAACGATCAGTGAGCCGGATTCCTTTGGACCACAACATTTGTAACGATCTTTTTATGAATATTGTTACACATTACATATTTTCAGATGATGTCCCTATTATTTCTCCTTCGAATATTTCCGCTTTTTCTTATTTCTGCCCTCCGAACTTGCTGACGTTTTCTTTTTCGATTTCAATAGGATGGGACAGAATTCAAACTATTGACTCATTGGTTCGTAAAGGCGGCTATAAAGGCAGCGTTACTGCCGATTTTCGCCGCAGCATCAAACTTGTTCGTTACCAGAGCGAGAAAATCACTGTCGGTTGGCAAGAGTACGTGTGCCAATGGCGGAATGGACAGAGCTAGCAAATGTACAACTGCCCGTTATCACGATGCTGCTACATATTCTTGGGACTTTGGATGAAGTAAACAAAAAAGAGAAAAATTACATTTCCTATCCCTCTCTCCTACCCTTAACCCACCTCTTTCTTTATTTGTCGTGTCAAAAAGGCGTAGGAAACGAAAAACTTCTTATAAGAAAAAAATAGTGACTGCAGAAGCCACTGCTTCTTGAACAATTCTTTTGTTTTTAAAATGTGTTACAGGTTGTCATATGATGACCTTTTATGGTGAACGTATTCTGATTAAGTAAGCATGCATCCATTGTGGAAATTTTTGTTCAAATGCATGTACGTTCAATTTTCCGTCAAATGATCTTAGTAATTCGGTGGGAAGATAACTGGTAATTTGAGGGTGGAGTCTTATAGAAAATGGTTGATTTTGGCTATGACAAGTGCCTGCCATTTAGCAAGGACCATTACACCTTGAAAAAAAGAAATAAATTTTGGGCTCTCAGGGAACAACAGCCCCCTCACCCCATCGGTATAAAAATCCTATTTTTTTCGTATCGGAAGTTAAGCTTTCTTTTTGCGTTTCTGTGATTTCTCTCTTTGAAAGAAGCGTCAAACACATTTTTAATTATGTATGAAACTTTGCGGATGTCAGTATCATGTTTATTGAATTTTTCGAGTAAAAAAAGCGGCCATTTTTATGAAGGTAGAAATGGAGTGTTGATTGTTGGTCTCTTGTTTTCTTGTTCATGTGAACTTGTAGGCGTAGGTTGTGATCTGTTTGCGCTTATTTGGCTCGTTAAAGTTCTTATGGTATGTTTTAGGCAGTTTCCCGTGGTGGCGAAATAACAAGTTTATCAGCATTTCACTATGCGAATTGACGACTATGTATTTCCAATTTCTGCGTTTGCCTGACTTAATTAACTTGGTACAGAAGGCTTTTCATACAGTTTAAACAAAGCGTCGATCTCAAAATGTGCCAAAGCGGCTCCCAAAGCAAACTGAGAGCAGAGGAGCACCGCCAGTTGGGGAGAAAGTGGTCGAATAAACTTCCTACAAAGCTGAACAATTTTCCGCGGTTCGCTTATAGGAGGAACGTCGTAAGTAAAATGTCGCACAGCCACCTGCAATACAAACACGTACGTTTTCCGAGAAATTCCAAGAAGGCAAATGAAATTACCATGAATCCGGCGAAAGGGGCGAGAAGCATCGGCAATCCAATACTAACGGCGGCTTGCACAACGCCCGACCGCGTATACGTACACACCGGACAGTGATTTCTTAGCAGCACAATGTCTCTCTGAACTACCTATAGAGAATGCGATTCCTAAAAATGTGTTACCGACGTTAGTGGGACTTAAAATTACCGCAATGTGTACGATGGTAGCTATAGCCGTGGGGATAAATACAGTAGGAAGAAAGGTACTGAATCGTCCGTAATTCATAAGCTTCAATTTCTTTCTGTATTGCTGTTGCAGAAGTACGGCGGGCACTGCACCTCCCAGCATGCAAATAGCTGGTGCATTTCTGAAGATCCACCTATTGAAAGTTAGATACTTGTTTGTACCAGTATCGGCCGATATGTGAGGAAAAGTGCAAGTCATACAGTAAACGGGAAACAACCTTTTTAGATCAAGAGCTAGCAAATACAGAAATATAAAAATAAAAGAATAAAGTTTTAGCTATTAGAATTCTTACATAACTTTATGAAAACTTCTTGGAAAAACAGTCTAAGGCAATGCTCGCAAGCAGATATCTGTTATTCTCTTTTCCCAAGAGTAGTAAGACCGCTCTTAAGTGTTTGGACGAAGTTTCAGTTCGCATTCCAGAAGTCGCAAATCCTTTCGAATTTGGCTGCAACTAGATTGGTTCCCACTTCCCAAACTACGTAGTTCATGAGATATGTACTGTACAATACATGGCCTTAATGGATGTTGTCCACAACGTGTAGAATAAAATTATTCTTCGCAAATCTTGTCTTCTGCTTTGTGCTAACAAATTTGAAATGTAAAGGTGTAACGTAAAAACATGTAACTATACATATTTTGAGAAAATTATGCTTCGAAGCACGAAACAGCGAGCAAAATGCGTCGTGCCAGCGATTTAAGTAATCCACAACGCGTTGTTGAAGACGATGTGCGGTTAATAATAAAATTTGACATTGTTCCTCAAGAGACTGCATTCCAATTTTATTAGGCGTTTGTGTGTAACTCAGTACCGCTGTGAGGGTTCCTTGCGAAATGCAATTAAAAAAGTTAACGATGTTATGGGGACTCAGAACCAAAAGAATGCAAACATTTTCTTCACGTACTACTACAGGTACTATTATTTACCAGTTACGTTTACGTTGAATAAAATGGTACCTTAGGAATTCTTCATAATACAAGGTACGGAAGTTACGTTAGGTTAGCTTTAGTTATGTTAGATTTTATAGTTTAGCTTAATCCCTACTCACACGATACCGCAATACGCAAGTCTTTGGAGTATGGAAGAAAAGTACCAAAATGGATATCACAGTACATGTCAGACTCAGGTTTGTGCTCCTTGATGGCTTTCATTTGAAAAGCAAACGCTTCGCCTTCCGACATTGCTACCGCACCTTTCGGTACGGGACCTTTGGTTGTTAGAGCCATTTTTTCGTCCTCTAGTCCAAATGTCTGTTTTTTAATTCATCCAAACGGCTTTGACCTAGCCGGATCTAGGTTTAAAGCACGCGCTTACTTGGCCACTGGCGCTGCTTGGAAGCGTCTAACAAAATTGATGTTAATAAGGAAACTTCATATAATATTAGTTACCTTAATCCCTAGAAGTACTGTAACGCCGCTATTTCCCCTGAGTATTAAAACGCAAAGCTTATAAAACTCAAGAGAAACGACTTGTTTTTTGTTCAGATAAAAATATGTACAGCGCCGACTGGTGGAATTTTGCTATTGTTGTTTACAAAATCTATGGATGCCGACGGCTCGTTATTTGTCTTGCATTTCCTTTCTTGCCTGGCTTTACCTAACGTTGGTCTGGAACATTTAGCTTCAAAGTAACAGTGGTTTTGTAGTCAACAGGTAAAAATTATGTTAGTCATAGGTTAATTACACTCCTAGCCATTTCTGACAAGAGTAGCCACGGTGGATTTGAAAGTTAGGTTTGCTTGCCGCCTTCCGCGGGAAATCGCCCCTGAAGGGCCGGCAATTGTGTTCGATACAGCGCCGACGCCGTCGCTATTCTCATATTGTATATTCCTGAGTCTGGAGGAGTCCAGAAAACTGATGTGTGTGTGTGTGCAACTTAGTGAGAAAGTAAATTAACAATGAATGACGCTTCTTAACTCTTCCTGCTCAGTTTCTCGAAACCGTTCTTTGTTGTGTTTCTCGTGCCAGTGTGAGAAATCTTGGGTATACCCTTAGTGGCATCCGCAGTGAAAAGGAGAGCTCTATTTACCAATCACAACATCCACGTACCGATCACCCAGCAGCTCCCAATACTTTCTCAGTGGTGGCAACGTACAAACTGGATGCCAACCTAGAATTCTATCGTATCATCATGCCTGTCCGTAAGCAAGGTGGTAAGATACTTTGTGCTTTGCCGCATAAACATTTCGTTGTTATTATTTCCGTTTATTCTACCTATGCACTTCAATAACGCGGCCCCTTTGACCCGCAAGGTGCCCCCGGGTCATCCATAGCTCTACCACGAGAAAAGTCCGTCCCAGTACGACCAATCTTTATACAGAACAAGGGAAATCTGTAAATAGCTGCCTCCCATGGGCTCGTAATTCATCCACCCGACAAGGAAATCTTAAGCTTGTCTTGAATGCAGCATCCAATCTTGGTCGCCCCGCAAAAGAATCCATTCACTGTTTTCCACTACCCACCTCCCACCGCGACCCGCCCCACCAAAAACGGCACCGTGTTTTCAATTAACTTGGTTGGATTGCTCCCTAATTGATATACGCATTCTCGCCCCCTAGTAACGCGTACCCCAAGATGAATTGCCCGCAGCCGAATCATTTCCTTAACTACGTTCAGCACGCAAGAAAGCAAGTTGCTAGGAAAAAAAAAGAAAGTCGTCTCTCCCCACACCATTTTCCAACCCCCCGAAGTAAATCCAGTTAGTTGGGTGGTAAGAATTAGGCTACTACGGAGTTTCCGTGCAATAACAAGAATAAAATTACGAATGGAATGGTTTGGAAATGACTAACAGAAGAAATCCTGTTTCTGGCTGAAGTTTACAATTTCGTAAACTCTAGCTGGTAGTCTCTAGCTGGAGGGGAGTAGTGACGTCATTATTGGTCTATCCCTGGGTGGGCGGTTTCGTGAAAAAAGTTCCCATCATCCGAACTTTAGGTAGGAGAGACAGGCAGATCCGAACCAAATCTTTTGCCAGATGCGGGAAGCGCTCCAATGCAGTGCCAGGATAAAAAATAAAATAAAAAATAAAAGACTCCAAGCGAGAAAAGAAAGACAGAAAAAAATGTAGGGGGGGGGGGTGAAAGAGAAGGGGGTGCAGTGTGTATGTTGTCTGTAAGTCCTCATACGATCCCTATGCCAAAGCTCCGTCTGTGTGTAGCTGCGTTCGCACTCCGCTTCCTTCTCTCTGCTTTTGCGTCGCTTTTTGCTTGCTAGCGAGCTTCTATTCGGATCGATAGGACACGAGAGCCGTTAGCCCCCCTTACCATCACTCGCCAACTTCCGAGCTCCTCGTACAACTTCCTGGTTTCTTTTGATTTAAATTCACGCTCCCGAAGAAGGCCAGCGAAGAACTAGCGTGGAAAATAAATAAATTTTGCAAACCAGTTTTCGTTTGATTTTCTGGTACTTGTTGGGATAGGTGCGGCATTACGTGGTTGCGTATTTTCATCTGATAGCGACTTGGGTATTTTTAAAAGTTGAGCGTTTGGCAAATTTCAAGTCGAAATGACGAATTCGCTTTCAATTTAATGGGATTATGTCTGAAATAATTAAGACCGTTGTCAACTTTTGAATTAGCTTGGTTTTAAAACATTCGAATTTGATGGAATTACGGTAGGTAAAAAGGACTACTTGATAAGCGATATTTAGGTAATATAGGAAAACATTTGATAAACACTGAGTTAACGGCTTATTGCTGTGAGAGGCGGAATCGTATTAAACGTGTCCATTTTCTTGCCATTTGAAAGAGTAAAATAGTTCAAGTTGATCGATTGAAATGACATAGATAACGGTTTTCGGTTTTATATTCATTTTCGTTAACCAAGAAACTATTAAATTGGTTAGAATTGACCTGTAAAAGAAACCTTGACAAGAAAGCCTTGATTTGGAGCTTTCACAAATTCGACTTTGTAACACGTCAAGCAGGAGAGACACGAATCAAAACTGAGCGTGTTTTCCCTTAAAGTCATAAATGCTCATTTGGCATCTTCTCATACGAATGAAGTAATAAAAACCGTGAAAAAAAGATCATGACTTGCTTTGAATAGAAAATTTTGCCAATATTGAATTGTTTGGTTTGATTTGTAATTCCTTAAGTGGTTCAGAATAACTCAAGGTTATTCTGAACCACTTAACTCAAAGTTGCATTTCCCTTAAATTTGCCCAGAGTTGCATGGTGAATTACTCAACGTACACGCGACTTGAAAAGGAGCAAACGACTATGCAAAGTTCACTTGACAATCACGTTCATGTTCTAAGTTGCGTAAATCGGTTTTCGAGCTTTAAATTATCTCCCTTTACCTATTGCGTTTTGCGCGTACGCCAAGGTTTCACGCGCTGTTTAACTTTGTAAAGGAGCATCGTCTTAGCAAAACTTTTGGTTTGCGCACGAAGTGCATTTTTGCAGAACTGTTCTTTCCATTGTGTGTAATTAATGGCCGCTTTGTGTAGCGGGGTTAAATTAAGAAATGACAGTTGTTTTCTTACACTTCATAAACCTGGCAATTACCCATAATTGGGTATTAATACTATTTCTTTCGGCATCGACATATTGAAGTTCATTTACGGTGGGTAAAAAGGACTAGACTGTAAAAGAATTTGTAAATTTACAATTGCAGCAAAATTATATAAGGACTTTACGGTAAAAATGCTTTAAAAATGTTTTTGTACAACAAATTCGTCTTTAAAAAATCAGTTTTGTAAGTATTTTTACAGTGAAGTCCTTGTATAATTCTGCTGCACAACGAATCATTGTAAATTCACAAAATAATTTTTTACAGTGTACCCGATAAGCGATATTTGTATAATAAAGGAAAATATTTGAGAAGCACTAACTTAACGGGTTCACGCCGTGCGAGACGAAGTCACGCTTAACTTGTCGATTTACGTAACACGTGCGTAATCTGCTAAAATTTTGTTTTCTTTGGACTCACGAAATTTAATGATTTTTGCACCACCCAGCGAAGAGAATACATTTGTACGAGTTATAACAAGTTCGCGTAAATCGTGTTCGCGTTACACCGTGGCTTTGTTCGACAAGCAAACTGCGATAAGGAAATGGGCCAGAGGGAACGTTTTCGATTTTCCTTTCGTAAATAAGCACAATATCCTTTCCAGAAGTGAAGGATAAGTTTTTCGCCGTCAGTTTCTCTTTTTTTCTTTTCTTGACCACCGGAGAAAAATCTATTTGTCAAGCTGGAATGGCTCTATTTACGAACCTCCTCCAAGCTAGTTTCCTGTGTCTGTGTTTGGAGGAATGCACGTAATAATTTAGGTGTTCTGTACGAGTTTATCCCACAACGAGATTTGATTTCAAGGTCTGGCCAGTGAATTACTGACGGCCGGGACTGGTAACGGATGACTTTGGTATTGTATATTGTTGAAAGAGCGAAGGGGGTAGGTTCTTTTGGGTGGGGGGCGTGAGTGGGCGATTGGTTGGTCTTTTGATTGTTGTTTTCTTTCTTTATGTTGTTGACGAAAGAGGTAATGGTTTCTTATTTGTAGTTGGCAGATGTGGTTTAGGAGATCTTGTCATTGTTGGTTTAAGATTGTTTGTCGAGAAAAAAAGCAAAGAGAAATTTAAAGTAAAGTCCCATGAAAGTCCCAGCGTGCTGAAATGATTGATTAGCTAAGCTTTCGAGGGTAGAGTTTTATTGTTGTTCTGGCTCGGGTTCCTGCCTTTTTTGGTGGAAAATGTATGAAAACTTGGCGTTATTTGCACAGAAGATGAAAACTTATATTGAAGAGTTACCCGTTGAGTATTTTTTTTTTCATAAATTTCCTACCGTAGCCTTTTCTTTACTTGAAGTTCTTTGGTCCCACTTTTTCTCTGTTGCAGTTGTGAATTTTATATGCACATTATTGTTAATTTAGGACAGAAAATGCAGGTTTTGTTAGTTTGTCCTGTGACCCTTTGCGCATATTAAGACACGCTAGGTTAACAATTCATTTTTGAAGTTTTTCCGAGTGCAACAATGATTATGTCGAGGACAATAGAGCGTCAGCTCCAATTTACTAGACACGGATACCAAAGGACACACTGCAGTTGTCTACTATTTTTCGTGTCCTTTGTGAAGAGTTTGTTGAAACAAGAGAACAAAACTAAAGGGAAGAAGTCATTGTCTTAATTGTGTAACACGGATAGTCGTGTATGCAGTAAAATTCTTTCTAAAGCCAAACTCCTGGGTACGACGAAATTTTGCTGTACACCTAGAGTTCGTTATATCCAAAACTAGCTTGCAATGTCTTGTAATTAAATCTAAATGGTCACGAACTCAACTCATCACATAAGCTTTGAGATTAAGCAGTAATACATGTCTTTTGGAAAAATTAATTTAATTAGTTTTTCATGTGACCCGCGTGGTCTTGCGTCTGTTGGCGGACGCCGTACTAAAATGTCTCGAATATAGTAAAATAAATAAATAATAATAATCAGTAACACAAATTTAACTGTAACAGAAAAAGCAGTGCTGGGGTGCATTAGGTGGGCAGAGGAAAGCGTTATGTTGGGGTAAGTTTAAATCTTTGCCTCGGACAGTGCCGGAAATTAATATGAGTTAAATGCAGCATTCAGGATAGGTAATTTGCTAGTGTTTAATTATATTTTCATGCAGGTTATCATTCAGTTGAAGAAATATTGCCAGAGAAATGCCAGAGAAAGGCTGTAGTCTATCAGTATATTCTGGACTGTATTTTGCTTCTGCCTCATCAGACACACGTGCAGCTAATTTTTTTATTTTTTTATTTCACTCCCGACGTAGGCTCGCGCCTGTTGTTGGATCGTAAGTCTTACATACATTATTTGTGCATCTAATTTGCCAACGCAACTTACCATAACTTCTGTGTAATCATTATTGTTGTCTTCAAAATAGCATTGCAATATTCTGATTCGCCTATACCAAAGACATAACTGGAGTGACGCGGTTCAATTAGGCTTCATTTAACGAGAATTTGATGGAATACCTGTTCTCCTTACATTCGTGAAGCCCAGGCGGTAGTGTACCGTAAGGAGCTTTAGATTAATTCGTCGCAAATGACTTATTAGTTTGTGCCCTTATGGCGACTATTCTGTTAAACGAGTAAAGTAGTTTAGCGGTTTTGCAAATTCCGTCCCCCGCCCTGAATAAATTTTACTTTTTTTTTTACAAATCGTGAGGAACGTTTCATTACCGAAAGAGCATTTGTTTCCTGAATGATAATGAAGATTTATGAGCATTTGACAAGGGTCATAGCTTTTGTCAACGTACTGTGAAATTTCGCTACTATTCTGCTCGTGTCCTACCAGAAATATAATAATAAATGCATAGCACGGCATATTGCTGTCGTAAAAACGTAGGACGCAAAACGAGGAATACAAGATGTACTGCATCATTTTTTTAAGTAATACCCAGGGATGATAAACGGTGTAAACAAAGAATGTCACCAGAAATTTTCTAGTAATTTGTGTGCTAGGAATTTTCCTTTTTTCCCCCACGTACTTTACTTCTGTTCTTTCCGTTTTTAATATGAATTAATAGTCCGTGCTGGTGTAGGAGCGCTTTGGTTAAAAGCTGGCTGTAATTGAAGAGTGTTTTTTTTTCTGTGAAACAAGGAGAGGAACACAAAAATGATTTGTGTACTTGCGAGTTGTCACGCCATCCTTTTTTTCATAAGAAATTGCGTGGTTGTTGGGATTAGGGAGTCGTAAAATATTTTGCAATCTCGACGGGAGCGTCCCCATTGTGCTAACGCGATTCCCTCAGGTGTCATGCGAGTTCTCTTTAGTTTAATCCTTTGGGTTGGGTAGTAATGAGTTAACTTTGGGGGCGTTTTACGCAAATGAAAGTTGGCAGAAAAATAACGGCTTGTATTCGTGCCCTTCTTTGTGGACTTCTAAATTAACCTATGGTGGATTAATTTACAAGTTTTTATTTGTATTTTCTTGTCGTTGGCAGAAGCCCACCGAGCTCTCGAGCTCTTGGAAGAGTACCATACCAAATTGACTTCACCGCAAGATAAGCAGCTTCGCGCAGCCATCGAAAGAGTCATCCGCATCTTCAAGTCGCGCCTTTTCCAAGCTCTTTTAGGTAAGTTTCTTTCAGGGGCCAAGAAAGACAAGTTGACCGCCAAACTCTTTCCGTCGCCTAGGCTTTGTATTTCTCTGTCCGTCTCTCGCTCTTTTTTTTTTATGCCACCGTAGTTAATAAAGTTTCAAGAAGAAATCCTGAAAGCCATTTTAGGAATAGTCGTTCTATAAATAGTCCTAGTCGAACAGACGAGAGTTGATCTATTTTTATTGCAATATATTAAAAACATCTGCCCAGACGTGGGCTCCCAAGGTCTCGGACTTGTTTCCGAAAAGTTTATATTTATCTCCTCGTACTGGGCACAGATGCACCGGCTCTCATTAAATAGGCACTTTTTTCGCTTATCCGCATTATTTCCTCGCTTCCGTCGGATATAAAGGACAAAAAGCAAGTAAAAAACTGAATACCAAAATTCCAGTTGAACTGAATGACAGAAGGGTGTCCGTCATATAGGCATGACGTAGTTTTCACTCTTTTGGCCGGCACTGACCTAAAAGTCTTCTGAAATAACGCATTTCCTAAAAAGTAGGCTTTGAACATAGTTTTAAAAGGATGTCGCACTCTTTGGGTTAGCGCCCTATGTTACCTAATATACCATCGCTTTGGTGCTAAATGTAACACCCGTTAGTATTTAATTGTCCGAAAGTTTCGAAAGGATGTCCAAGGTACATTTTCCCAGGATATTTGGAAATCTAAATAAGTGAAGAAAGCATTACAAAAGTGAGAGCAAGGAAAAGGTTTCCTACCGATTTCAAGTGTGAGAAATGTCGATGTCTTCCTTAGCACTGGGTATGGGAAGCTGTTCCTGAGCATTGGCAAGTGCAGAAGGAATGCAGAAGTGTTATTTCTTTTTTTTGGCAGGAACAGGAGAAATGGCACGTAAAAGAAGATAGGAATAATGAGTGCAAAGGGTTTCAACGAGTTAAATACCGTTTGTGGTGAAATAAAAGAAGAGTGGTCATAAGTTTCACTGTATCAAGAGAACATCAGTTCTTTTATAAAAATAATCTACTTTTACACAATGCCAAGAAAGTGTAGAAAAGAAGTACGAGGGAAAAAAAAGCAAGGACAGAGATTGACGACTTAAGCAATTTTTTTTTCTGATGTCCGATAGAAGTTGAAGTGATGTTTTTTTGCTAACTTGCTGTTTTATGTATAAGAACCCCTTCGCGAGGAGGGTCAGAATAAATGGAAGGAGACGATGGGAGATTTTTAATAGCTCTTGTCAAGTTTGTTCAGTGTTAATTAGGTGGAATTAATTGACAAGGTTTCGTGCAAGAGCTTGATGCTTGTCTTGCCTGAGTAGGCAAGAAGAATCTCGGCAAGGTTAATGAGGCGGTTTATGTGACTTTGTTCTTTCGTCGCTGGAAAATCGATAGAAATCAGGGAGCAGGTTGAGAGGAGTGTTTGAAAGGTGTGCGCGTAAGGCGTAGGAATTCACAGAATTCTAGTAGCGATATTGCGCTGCAGCTATAAAAAATGGATTGGAAACATTTTTAGGAACTCGGCTCTTAGAATTGGTTTTGACGTTGAATTCGTGAGAGGCGTTCCTTGCTGTGTGTGCAGTTAGGGAACGCTCTTGATGGTGTCGTGTTCTGCCGTTAGGTGGCAGATGAAGCCGTTTTGGTAGGCTTTTACTTTTATACAATATCAGACGTTTGTAAATCTCTTCCACAATACGGAATGTTTTTCTTAAAGTGACAAAATTCTAAATATGAAGGTAGAAATAGGAAAGAGTTTTTAATTGTTTAATTATTATTTTATTTTGCATTCTACATGAAAACCAAGTTTGAATTATTGTTTGACTTTTAAAATACGAAAGTAAGTGTACGGCTTTATACCAACAGTACAGTATTTGTAAAAGTACGATCTAAATAAATATGTTAGGGTAATAGTATCATTTATCGCATTGCTAGCGTCCCAAGCCACTGTGATGAAGCCTTGTGGTCAAAAGAGGGACACCGCTCGCACAACTGCTGGGCTGTTAGGCACGAAAGTTTTTTTTTTTAAACGAGTACCCACTGTTTGGCGCGAAAAATTAAAACAATTTTTTTAAAAAAAATATTGTTGGACGTAGGCTTTCGCCTTTTGCCCTTCTTTCATTTGTTACATCTTCTTCTAGAGACACTCCAAACATAAAAAAAATTCTTTTCTTAGACGTTAGGCTGTTTATTTTCCTTTACAGACGACCGACGTCGCTTCTGCAGCGTTTCGTCGTGTTCGGTTGTCAAAGCGGTTTGATAATTACCCCACGAAATAAAATTCGATATTCCCGTCTGATTTAGACACTTTATTAGGGAATTGTACACAAGAGATTTCTGTCGGGCTGTTTTCTTCTCGAAACCTAGAATCTCGTCCAACTCAAACTGTATGTTTTCCGTCGCAAGCCAATTAGTAGGGTTTTTCGTCCGTTGTGTATAACTCGACATACCGTCATGAAATGTTCCACACTTCTCTCATCTTTCCCCGAAAGTCTGCACTTTGCACTGCCCATATGTGGAATTAGCCGTTAGTCGTTTGGCGATTGTTCTTTTTTTATATTATACAAGTCATTTATATGGTCACGCAGTCGTCTAACAAGGAACCAAGATTATCCCTTGCGTGTCTAATATGGAACAAGCATAATTCATAGTTATTATAATATATTATCATATATTAGATTAATAGTATCATTTATCATATAGTATGGTGTTATTATCAGCGATGCATGTAATATAGGTTTGTACATTCTTAGCACTGCTGTTGCGCGGTTGTGTTGTTGCTGTCATGGGCACAAATCTTCGGATGGCTAGCAAGATCATGTAGTAATCATTCGTTACCAGTTTATTCGTGTATGTATCAAGGTTTCCAAAATAATTTTTACTATGCTACCTGGGTAGAAATCTTTGTCTAGTTCGATTTTATGCTCACTTATTGTTACGTACCGCAAATAATTCTCTTTGTTTCATCTTTTAGCTGCGTCATCGTGAATCTTGTTGCTTTCTTCTGTAAAGACCCGGCATTACCTAATGCCTAGCAAGGTCAACGGTTACTTTGCGCAAGGTCACTGACGGGTTGCATCAGCTAAGTTGCAAACGTCAATTGTGCGTACAAAGAAGCAGCAAAGAATAAAAGTGGACGTTTTTTCTGTAGTCAGTCAGTCAGTCAGTGCTTTGCACTTAGCAATTTAAATGCTCAGCACTTAGAACTGAATTTTCGTGTTACTGGCCAATAAGCCAATTCGTAATTAGTATAGTGAAATAAATTGCGAAAAATCATTCTCATCTCGTCTCTCATTTTACGTCTTTCGTTTCGTTCGTCAAACCAGTAACATATTGTCTAAATGACTTAGGTCTCAACGGGCAAATTAACGAACCCAAACGCTCACGTTCTTTTTACTTATTTTTTTCTGTAGTTTCGTTTCTTTTTAGTCTCGTGCGTAATTTATTTTAATGTGCGAATCGCTGCAATATATTAGGCACCCTGAATTCACACGAAACCAAAACCTTTCAAATTTAATGCATTCTATTTGTAAAAGTGAAGGGACTACTGAGATAGGTTCACTGTTAGAGTGCTTAAGAGCCCTTTTGCAGTTATTGTTGTTGGCAGATATGAAGAATGATACGGACATTAAGTTTTCTCTCCAGGCTTTTAGAGATGGAACTAAGGTGGTGTTCATCTCCGCATTTCGGTGTGTGGATGTATTTGGAACATAATCAGATTTCGTGTGCACACTACAGAAGGCAATACGAGTGTGATTTGCAATATTTTTTTCCCTTCTCACGTATCGAATCCTAGATGGATGAAATGCGTAAACTAAACTAACGAGTTCGTCCAGGATTAATCAAGAGTAATTGGTCACATGTTTGTTGTAGCCAGAAATATAGCGATTTGACCTCGATTTGTCTGATTTAATTTGTTGAGAGATTGACGGGTACCACTGTTACCTTGGAGACTTGCAAACAACTTAAGAAGAAAAAAGTAAGAAGGCAAAATGATTATTTCTTTTGCAGACGAGTAAAAAAGGATGATCAAAATTAATCCTTCTTAATGGGTCGACGACACTCCAAAAATCTGCTAATAATAGAAGCTAATGGAATCGTTGCAGCTAAAGTTTAAGCACAGAAATTATTCTGCTTTACAAAAAGGTGATAGAAACGGATTTCATGTTTTTGAACCAAGATAGCCCTGTGAGAAGGTACTGTACATTTCATCTGTCGGGCTAGACAAGGAGAAAAAGGAAGATCAGACTTCTGTCATTAAATTAAAAGGCAGTTCAGATCACGATCTTGTACGTTGCAAATAGGTTAAAAAACGAAAGGGCCACGGAAGACAGGATTTTTATCAAGTGAGTTGATTTCTGGATGAAAATAAAACTTAGAACTTAAAAATAGTTTTGGACTATTTTCAAGATCCGAGTGATTTTTGTGTCTAACGCTAAACTGTTCTTCTAGGTAATTGTAATCCTGGAAGGGAAAAATTAGGTTTGATTTTGAAAACATTCTGTTCACATGTATACTGTAATTTACCAATAAGTAATATGCGGTGTTTTAAAATTATTTAGTAAGGCTTTTTGTTAAAAAAAATCATTTACGGATAACATCTTCATTTCTTTCATTACGTATAACATCTTCATTTGTTTCATTGCGTATAACATCTTCATTTCGCATTGTTTTGAGTTTTCTTCATAGCGGTATTGCCATTCATTTTCAGTTTAACACAGTTTTCTAGAATGAAATGCCGTATTCAATTTCTAGCATTGGATTTTCGGCTAAACTTGATCCCATTTAGCGACATCTGCCCCTCGTAACAAAACTAGAAAGCGCATGCGGCAAATGTCTTCAAAAGTTTTTGTGAGGTTCTTCTGTCATATTCGTAAAACTCAAGCAAAAAGAGATTACTTTTCTCAAAACCAGAAGATTTTTGCCAAGGATGTGTGTGAAAAAGGGAGCCCAAGAATTGGCCATCTTAGAAGTTTTCCCCAATTCAGTTTTTAAAAACCACGCTAGGTGGCATGGTTATGCACTATGCCTTGTGTAGCTAACGGCCATTGCAGCCTTGAAGAATAGATTCCGCGTACGGGAGAAATAATTTAGCTTATTATCAACAAGCAAACTATAGATATGTAAGCTTTCCAATATAATCGCAAATCCGTACATCAGCTAAAGTAAAAGAAATCCACAAACGTAAACACCCCACCTGTGAAAAGTATCCCACCCAAATGTGCCAACTAAGAGTGAATAAAAAAATAATTTCAAAAATTTACATTTTCGATAAAAAGTAGGATGGATATGGTGAGGTTGGAAATGCACTGAGATCATCTGCACAATCTAGTTATATGCACAGAATGTTCTTGCATGACGACTTTCCAATTGTTCGGGCTCGACTCTACCGTACTCCCTGACTTTCAAATCCCGCTCTTCATTTGATTACATCCTTCATCCGATTACCTTTGCTTTACCGAGAGCGTCGATATACGGAGTATCTCGGTATGTCGACGTATAAATTGTCTGTATTGACTTCGTTTCGTGGAAACAGCCCATCTAAGAAGCAGCCAAATCTGGTATCTATGCTTCCTGATGAACCAGAGGCAGTTGCGTTTTCTTGCCTATCCACGGTATTTTCTTTGATGTTGTGTCGTTCGCAGCAGGTACATTACAGTGAAGGTATATATGTGATTGCCAAACGGGATGTTCAGCTGTGCAAGTTAGCATAATTGACTTTCGCCAGAGGAGTGGATTGCAAACTAAAAGCTGGGTACAAATTAAAACTACGTAATAGGTCTGTCATTTCTAAATGTCAGGCGTTTAACGCTCACTTTTTCCGTGTAATTCTCACGTTACTACTTGGTACACAGCTTTAAGTACTGGCTCGTTTTAATATGGAAAAAAAAGTTGTACATGAATAAAAGAAAAATAAATACAGCCAAACGAGGACTTTACGGCACCGGAAACAGTATCTGTGCAATTTCCACGACATTAATTGAGTTTGTCTTTGGTGACGGGTCAGAAAATGTGTAAATTATCCAGCGCGAAAAGCTGGCCTTATATCTGTGAAATAAAGAGGAAATCATTGCTAATTCATCAACGAAAGCTGGTGCACGTTCTGTGTCTTCAGCATCGCCAACCAGCTTTTCCATCCATTGTTACTCATAATTTATTTGTTATTCACATTAGCGCTCATAATTAAATGTTAAAATATTGCTTTCTAAGTTACACGTAGCTAAAAACTACTGAAACCTAGTAAGGAATTGATTCCTTAGGAAATATACGCTTTAATTACATGTAAACCACGATCAGCCTGAATTCTTTGCTAAATCAAATCGACGCGTGGTTCCTTATGACTTTCTTCATTGTTTAGAAATTGTGTACATGAGTAATCTAAAAAAGCCGCCAAGTAGGCGTTATTAAACTGCTTTTGAACGCAAGTAACAGGGAGAGGTTAAAGCTATTTCACGTATTGTGCAATAGCTTGGTGTGCTAATGTGCAGAATTTATTTCGGCGCACATTCCTGTATTCTATTGAGGAAGGGGGGGATTTCAAGTGAATCCTAGTTTATTACCACATTCTGTCATTCTTATTTTCCGAGTAACAGAGTCAACTCTGTTACTCGAGTATATTAAAAATACATTCTCCTTTGAAATCAATCTACTTCTCAGTCAATTTTCCCGGTAAATTTGCCAGTAAATGATGTTACGAATAGGGGGGGTACAATAAGAGAAGGGAGTAACAAGCTGTTCAGTTATTTTTCATTTCGTAAGGTAAGTTTTGACACCTCGACTTGCAGATTGGGTCCAAGCAAGAGCGGCAGGGCATTTCACACATTCTTTTCCTAAAAATTTCTCATTCCAACATTTTTCGATTATTTCTCGCGCGGCCCTTGGACAGTGTAGTATTTCCTTCCATTTCACGACCTCATGGATTGTGGCGTTGGTTTTTGCTTTATAGGGTAACAGTTAATCCACAAAGGAGCTAATGCAGGTGAAGATGGGTTGGTGTTAAAAATGCTGCAACTTAAGCTTAACGCTTGTGATCTATAACTGAAAAGTAGTAACCCCCCAGTGCGTCGCTAGGTTTTCTATCCTAAAGCCATAAGATAGTTTTGTTTTCTGGAAGCTATAAGAAGGTGACCAGCCCATCCTAGACATGACAGTTGGGGTGCTTTGTGGCGCATTTGATTCTCGGAGTACTTCCTGAGCTTATCTATCCTTGCTATGAAATATAGAAGAGCACGAAGGTTGTGTGTCGTGTTGTAGCCAACTTTATCCTGATATACTAGTTTGAGTGGGTAGAAAGAAACGAAAAGCAGAGGATCTCAACATGGATTCAAAACACCCAGCCATAAGAAACCATCGGGTTGGCCCGGAGCTTATTTCTGCTGTACTGCCATGCTTCCTAACTTTCAACAGAGGCGCGTGTCGCATTACATGGGAGTTCTTTTGTTCTTCTCTCCTACTTCCATTGTCAACTTGGGGAATCCAACGAAATAAAATCTAGCGGTGTCCTCTTCCAGGGTTGAAGCCATCTTCCATTTCATTTCTCTTTTTTCCGTCTTAAGAGGTTACGTGGAGTGGAAGATGAAAAACCTGTAACCAATTTTCAGACAAACAGACGGTTGCAAGGTTCAGTGCCGTACTGAAATTTATTCGTCGGGATGGAGTCAGTAATGGGTTTAATGCTCAGCTAATAAGACGGAAGCTGTGAGGTATGAACGGTGCAAAAAGGAATGCCTGGTCGAATTTTGATAGTATTAGTTGTTCAAGTCGGTAAATCTTGAAAAAAAAGTTGAGGAGTATCGGAAATTAAGATCTAGAGCCAGTTTTTCACCATTCCGCTTTTATTGTTATATTTTTTTACGTTTGATAATCGAGAAAACTGATCTAGTGGGATGGAACTAAATCCTGTCTAGATCTCGATTTGGAGTTTGGTAATTATGTAATAAATTTCAATATATGCTTGGTACCTCCAAGCGTTCTTCCGTTGTTCTCGTGGGCTTGGCAAGTTGACAAAAAACAAAAAGTTTGACAGTATTCGGTGGATTTTCACGAAAGTTGTCAGAATGCAGAAAAGTGACAAATGTAGAATTATTTTCAAAGTGGGAAACGCAATAAGTTCCATACGCTATTGTTGGGCTGCCTTGGCTGCCTCCTAATGTCATTCTATTAACCGGATTTTACAAACCTAATGAATGTCATGCTTTTGGAGTTCGGCAATGCTGCCGCTATTCAAAAGTTAAAAGAAAGCCTCGTATGAAAAAACATTTAGTTTCAGGCGGCCCAAAAGTTCGAAAACCCCGAAATCTACCCCCTATAATGTTAACAGAAAGCAATGGAATAAGGTGCAAACAGCTTTCTTGTTTACTCCGGGCGTAAAATTACGGTGTGTAGTTTTTAACGTCGTTTCTTAAAGGCGCGTTGTAGCATATTTTAGTGGTCTTTGCCAACTTCACGCTCGAATATTTGCCGCAAACTTTTCAAATTCCTGAAGTTGGCAATTAGCGTAGAACCTCGACCAAAGTTTCGGTATCCGGATACAGTTACGTCTTTAGGTTTCGTGGAATCCGGCTCAGGGTGTCCGTGTAAAACAAGAATGTTTTTAAGTTTTCGTCATTATCAACATTCTGTTGGCTTTCAGAGGTCGTCCGGATCGTGTTTCAGGGCCGTAAAAGGGGTCAGGTAACTTTTGTCTAACGAGAACATTTTTACCTGCCCCAACAGTTTTCGTGAACCGCTGATTCATTAAATTTTGGTTTAATCAGCTGAAGTACGAAACTATAATTATTAGTTAAGCTTAGAACATTACTTATTAATGTTGCTCTGTATATCTCATAAAAAAAATACTACAAAGAAAATACGGGAAATTTGCCTTGATGATTTTGCAATAACGTTGTAAATTTGCAACAACTTCGAAAAATGTTGAATGATTTTGCCATATTAACAAACTTATTTAGCCTTAATTCGCTACTCAAGTAAACTCGTAACCAGGGTTGTGATGTCGAGACCAGGTCTCGGTCTCTTCTCGGTCTCGGGAAAATTTGTAAAGTCTTGGTCTCATCTCGGTCTCGAAAATTTTAGCCCGGTCTTGATCTCGATCTCGAAGGTCATGGTCTCGAGACCTATCTTTCATTACTTGAGGCCTTAGGCGAAAAGCTCTGATTTCCCGTAGCCCACCCCATTTTGCCAACGCCGGGTTCGCAACTGCTATTCAAGGCGAGGTGCTAATTGCCCCCAGAAGACACCTTGGTTAAGATTTGTGCATGCGGTAAAGCTAAAAGAAAGGGAAATACAAAACTAGCGGAGTCTTGCCAAAAAAACCATCTCTGTGTTTTCCCTTGCAAATCTTTATAGTGTGATAGGAATTTTCAACTTAAACTTTAATTGTTATTCTTTTCGAAAAATTCAGTGGTAAGTGCCAATCGTCAACATTAGTTTCCCGCGTAATGAACTATACGAGAAAGTTCTTGAAGACTAGTCCTTTACTCTTGTCTAGGGCTAGTTAAAAATCACGTAGAGTTTTCGAAAAAACACGATTAGGAACGTGACACATTTCGCAAATACTTTAGTCCTGGAGAACAGAGTGGGAATCGAAAGCAATTGCTAAGATCTAATGGCCAAAAAAAAACCACCCCATAAATTCTCATTTTTAGGGAAAAACTGAAATTTTGGCGAAAATCACGGCTTCCGTGAAATCGTGATTTTTAATCACGTCCAAGTGAAAACACGGACCGTATAGTCTGACCTCCATATGTTGGACGTATTGTACTTCAACTCTATATTGGCACTCTATATTGGGACATTATATTCGCACTCTATATTGGGACATTTCCCGAACCGTACGTTTTATATATATTGTAGACACTTGGAAAGGGAGACAAGGAAATTCTCGTGGAAATTCTGAATTACGAAACAGCGAATCCTAAAAGGCTAGATCATATTGAATTTCCTCGTAATAAAAAATTTCTTTTAATTAGAAGGTCTTTCTTTTCAATAAATGCTCCTTGCTGGTGTTTTTCCTTTTGGTTGACATTTCCAGCAGAAGAGAAGATTATTCGAGCCAGCGAGCATAAACAGGAGACCGAAACTTTTTCCCATTTGCAAAGAAGGAAAAATGTGAAATAAATACCAGCCATTATAAAAGTATTATGTGGGATTAAAAAAGTCTTTTGTATGCATTACATGGTATTATCTTGTTCCATTTCTCATTATTTGTATTGGATACTCTTTCTCCGTTTTCGAAGCTATTTCTGCTTCTTTTTGTCTAAACTTTCGGTCCACTGATTTATTCTAAGCGTTTGTCAAAACTTTGCTCTGTTTCACGAAAAAGGTCGCGAAGAAAAACTGTCACATTTTAAGAAAAATTCCCACCGCCCCCTGGTAAAAAAAAAATAGAAGCTATAAACACACTTCAATTTTCGCTCTCAGGTTTTCTGTTCCTCGCTACTTTTCTTTAAGGGTGATAAATAAGGCTTGAAAGCTGCTCCGTTGTCATAATAAGCCCAATTCTTATAAAGCCGTTACTTTTTGGCGCACGCTCCCGAAAGTATAGCTACTGCTGGCGTGAATTTGGGATTATGCTAAGGGAGCATGGACTGAAATGTTCCTCGAAGGAGGAAAAAAAGGAGGAAAGTGTCAACAGCATCGAACCACATTACTTTTCGATTCCTATTCATAATTTGCAGTGGAACAGATCAAAGTAAAAGAGGAAACGAAGTGTTGATTTTCGTACAGTAACAGCACGGATGCCAAGGGGAGAAAATGTCGACTAGAGAACATGGAGGGACAGCTGAAAGAGACGGACGAAGTGAGTCCGTTTCCCCCTAAAGAATTTCTCTTGCCAATTCCAAAGAAACTCTAAAGAATTCCAACAGGGACAGTATTGCGATATTTGTGTTTAAACATCGTATGAACCGTAAAACAGTTTTGGGTACATCATTGATGATGCACCGACCGATATTTTGGCAGAAATGCGTAATTATGATAGACAGTATCGTTCCCCGTCTGTTTTTCTTTTGCCTCCCACACTGTATGCCCATTCATAGAAATACACGGTGCAGTCATTGCTGGATATTCTAGGAAAAATGAATTTCAATCAATGTTGAGTAAACTCATTATTGTTATAATTATACTTCAGAGATTAACGAAGCCACGGGAACTAATTACATTCAGTTCTAATATGTTCCAACCAGGTACAGGCCTTCTCCTGTATCCAAGACACGGAACATGTAAAATTGTTGACCGCTTGTCCTGCGGATTCGATAGGGTAGTTTCAGATTGTACGGTAACCAATTAGTACATGGGGGACAAGTGAGACCTTTATGGTTCCTGCTTCCACAGCAATGGCTGCACATGACCACTCTGCAGCTTCAGTGCGCAGGTTCTGCATTTTTGACCATAAGAAGTGTTATCAGCGGTTAGAGAAAAGCGCTTGACTGACTTTTATGACCACTTTGTAATATTTACGGCAATTTTTCAAGAGCTGGTTGTATGTGATAAAGATTTCATTGATTCATAAACTGGAAATTCTGAAGCATACATTTGCGAAGACATTTTGGATAGTAGCTAATAATTCCAAGTCTACATGAACCTCGGAACCATTTAACCTAAATGCGAGATAAGACTGTTGTAGCTTTCTTCTATATCTTTCTGTAAAGCGGCTGACACTTTGATAGATGTATTCAACTCTACATGGTATTATTTTATGTATATTCAGAGTTTTTAAAATATAATTGTTAACTTCTGTTTTAGTTAACTTGAATCACGTCAAATTGCAAGTTCAAGTGCCAAAAACTACTACTTTGAATTGGCTTTAAGAAAGAATTAAAATTTTCTAGGATTAACTTTGAAAAATGACTTTACTTGGAAAGTTTCTCAAAATACCAGATGCTACATGGTTATGCAGTAGAAACTGGAGTTGAGCTCGGCTTGTTCTACATTTTCTCAGCATGCCCGCTTCCGACTGAAGCGTACTAGAAAAACAATAAAAACAAATCGATTTGTCTTTGACTTGACTTGAAACAATTCACAAATGCTTTAATTCAAAAGTTTTTAGATCATTTTATTTCCAAGCTGGTGTTTAGTCAGTTTTAAATGTTAAAGTTCAAATTGATCTCGACTTACTTCTCTGTACAAAATACTTTTGTATTTGAACCGAACTTGAATTTCCCTAGAAATTGTCCATGACTGCAAAAGTTTCCTCATTTGTTGCCATCATAACGTTCCGCGTCATTACAAAGAACTGCAATTTTCCTCAGAAAGCTTAGAGCGAACGATTGGTTTAATGTAAATTAAACAGTTTTTGCCCTGAAAATTCATTGTTAACCGGATTTACCGTCAGGCAAGCACTGCGAATGGCATGGTTTGCTAGACCGTAGGAAAGTGTTCAAGCCGCGCTGTGCGCAGCGCAAGAATTCCGTCCGCGGCTCATGGCAAGCCGAGTTTGCTCCCAGGGATGAGATTGTGAGTATGCATGTGTGGTAGTGTTGAGCATGTAGTGTGTCGGAGCCCAAGGAGAAGTCACCATCGCTGTTGTTTGCGTGACTCGAGGTCCCGGTCTTAGGGTCAGGAGGATCAGTATCAGTGGTGTTCTAATGGTCGGTGGGAACTGAAAGGACACTTTTCCTTTTTTTGCCGTTGCTGAGCATTCGTTGGGATGTTCACTTCCCCATAGGAATGGGAACTAGGCAATTTTGGTCACTGCCAGCCAGGAAAGGGTGAAACAACACCAATTGCTCAATAGTGAGAGAAAAAAAAAGGGGTTTGGAATAAAGACCAACTAAACGTACTCCACGTTGATGGGCTGTCACGAAAAGATGGATTGTGCCTGTTCTGTACGGACATTGTAGTTCCCTCCTTAGCGGAGAGGTTTCCTGTGGTGAAAGTTTTGGTGAGTTGAGGAATGAGCCTAATTAAGGATGTGAGAAAGGCGGATGGATGTAATTCCAGATGACATACGCGAAAAAGCTTTGACCCTTTTGCCCCTGGACCCCGCAGCCCCATTTGCTGTCGATTGGACAAGGGGAGCAGAATCGACAAACGGAGATTAAAAGTTTGTTTGAGCTAAGAAGGAGGAGATCGGACACCGCTGATAGTTAAGACGTCTTTTGTGGGGGGTTGGCTGGGAGCGAAGAAACTCCGACAGCGCTTCCTATTCTGCCCTAACGTTTTGTTAGAGGAGATCGCTGAGATATAAGACGCTGGGACTCGGAGTCAATCGAACTGGAGGAGGAGGAAGGGAAAAAAGAAACGACAGTGCACCCTTGTCACATCGCTTTGGAGGGAGCCAAAGGGGTGGTGGGGCCCTGACTGGTGATAGAGCCGTGAATCGGGAAGAATTGTCCAGATCAGTGTGTTGGAAAAAGTGAACGAAAGAAAAAAAGCCGAAAAAAAGGAAGGCAAAAAAGATCTAGAACCCGGTTTCATTGTTGATCCCGACATCGTTGGCAAGTTTGATTTCTGCCCATTTAATCGTAGAAGGGGCGCAAGTAGCGTCCCCCCATGGCTGAAGAGTGTCTATGAAGTGTCGACGCCCCGGCTCAGAGAGGGGGTGAACCCAGCCTAAGGGAGTGTTAAAAGATGGTAGTGGTACAGTTCAGTGCAAATTGAGTACGACCTTAAGGCGAAACTGCCTTGTTTTATTATTATGCCCGAGGAGATAATTTTTTTAGTGAGAACCGTATAACCGGAAATTTCTTGGGGGTTGTGGTGGGTGCCTCGTGTGCGGTTGTATTGTCTTTTGGGGGGGATTGGGAATTGAATTTCAAAGTAGTGCCACCGAACAAAGAAGACGCGGCCGGCGTGTCGTTGCCAGACAATCCTTCCAGGTTTTTCCTATCTGATCTTCTGAGGTTTTTCTACCGCCGTGTTGGGGTGTTCTGCGGAGTGGGGTTCAGTGATTTTGAAAAGCACTACGCCGCGAAAAAAGTACAGGCAACGAAAAATCATATTTGTCTCTCTAAAAACCGCGTCCAGTTTCAAAGCGGAAATCGCAATTGCAGGGTGTCGGTGTCTGGGGCCCCAGGGAAACTGCAATGATGGTGGTGAAATGAGAGCACGCCATTGGTGTTTCTGGTGGTGCTCCTGTTATTACTGCCAATTTGGTAGAGGACTTAGCTGGGGGTTGCGTTGTTACTGCGTCGTCGAAACCTGCTGCGTCAGGGTTGCTGCGGGAACGGTACAATGAAGGCAATAGTCAAGTTGGTGGTTGTCCTGGCTACGATTTCTTCTCCCGGACCAGCCCGTCCGCACGTCGCCGCTCCCGCTCGACAACAGCCGACGAGTCGAACCTGGACCTGTGATTACCAGCACCACCTGCAGCAGCAGCAGGTTCTGGCCCTGGCGGTGATGCTGTTCGCTCGCTTCGTAATCAGAACATGGCCCTCTTTGGCCTGATTTGGCTGCTCCGTCTGCGAGCCGAGGTTCATCAACGACGTCGTCAACTCGCTACAGTGCCTTTACCTTGTCCCGTCTGTGCCGGTGCCGCTGCCACGGCCGCCGCTAGGACTTCTGACGCAGCAGCCGATAGCGCCGCAATTGCTATTATTAGAGACCAGGAGCCCGTGGCTAATCCCACCGGCCCGAGGGCACCCCAACCCCAAGCCCCTCCTACCATGGCGCCTCGAACGTGTTCCATGCCCGAGGAAGTGCAGGTCGAACACGAGGCGGACGCCTTGCTGCCACCGCCGGTCTCGTTCGCGGATTTCAATGTGGCCGGTCTCGTTAGCGCGACTCGGTCAGGCCGTGTGCAGGATAGCAGCGAGGCGGTGCCGCCCCCACCGCCGCCTCCGGGTCGAAAACTCAAGTACCGCCCTGTACCTCCTCCCCGGGGCCAATACACCTGTTGTTCCAGTAGTAGTGCGTTAATGACTAGTGCAGAGGTGTCTTCAATGGAAAGTTCACAGTTTTGTTCGCCCGCGTTTAGTGAAGTCCCCCGAGGGAGAGACAGTCAATGCTACAACCCGTCCTCACTTCCCAACACTAGAATGACCAGTACCGGCAGCTTGCCGCGTGCCTACGTGTCCTACGTCCAACCCATAACCGCACCTCATTGCTTAATGGAATGCCAACCACCCGATCTCTATTTCCAAAGAACGGATCATAGTCGGCGGTCACTACGGGACAAGAGAAGAGGTAATGCGAGATCTGTAACCCGGCGGCCCCCTCCGTAACCCAGAGGGACCAACACAATAGGAAGAACGCGGTAGCATACAGAGTACCCGAAAAGCTCGAAAAGGGGGATTTTTTTCTCACCCTTGCACTACAAACATTCTTGAAAAGGGGGAACGACGACATATATGGGTTCATTTTGAGACCCTTAATAGCCACACAATACTTCCCTTCGGCCCCCCCAAGGGCTTTAAATGTACTTTCGGAATACTGGACGGTTTTTTGTCGCCTTTTTTTTCTGTCTCAGTCTTTCTCTCGTGCGTTTTATCGGTCCGCGGGTCAATAGACACCCAGCGAGGCAAATTGTGTTCAAAAGGTAATTACCGGACAATTTAACATCTCCAGGGTACAGTACAGTATCCCACACCGCTTTGATGCCCTGCTCCCTTTGACCCCCCCCCCGTACCGGCGTCTACAGTCGTTATGCATAGGGTTAACTACCGCTCTTTATAAAGAGTACGTGCATTTAGTACAGCGTTGATAGGTACTCGGGTGTAAGCGCGTTTTGTTTCGCTACCATCACACATTTTACGGCCGGCTTGACACACGTGTTTTCTTACTGCCAGTACTTGGTATGGGCCCCCAGGCGAGAATCAGCAAGTTGTTGCCAGAAACGAGCTCGAATTATTCAAAGAAGGCAGTCTGATCACGAAAAAAAAAGTACCGACCGTGGTAGTGGCTCGTTCCTCACCCGGAGGCTTTTGCTGCGTAGACCGTTTTAGCCCTTCTTCCATAAGCGGGGAAACCGAGTTTATAGCTATCACGTAAGGCGTAAAAAGCGAGTCCTGTACTTATCCAGGGTAAAGTGTACGTGCGCTTACATATAATTAGCCCGTACGTCACCGTAGAAAGTGAATAAGTACTTGCAGCAGGCAACCCTATCCGTCTCTGCAGGCTGTCAGGGCATAATGTTGAGAATGCACGGTTTTCTCATATATGAAGGGGAACGTTAGAGGACTGGGGAGTGCCAAAGGACTGTGCCAGTTAGAAGCAGAAGGCGAAAGCTAATACAAGCTACGTGATAATTATTCTCGAGAAGTCTTCCAATGGCTTATCCATCTTGAGTCGGGCATGAGAAGCCTGTCGCCTAGTTTAGTCCCGTAAATGGTAAGGAGATTAAAGGGGTGAATTTCTAAGGATTAGAATGTGTTCCTTAATAATGTCAACGATTGCGAGATCGTTTGTCGTGTGCCCTGCGTCTGGCAAAAGGGGCGTTCGGGGAATTCGAAGTGCGTAATAAGAAGCGTAGAAAATGCACTTGGCGTGCTTGTGTTCTCAGGCGCTTTTCTTCGAATGTATAATTCGTCGTGTTTCTGGTTCCTTGTGGACTATTTTACGAAACCGTTCTTGCACTGAATCGTCGACTGTTTTTTTTTTATTATTTAAATGCTTTTTTTTATTTATTTTTAAGTATTTCTTGGATTCTTTTTTTTAGTCCTAAATAAAATGCCACCAAATTAACGCTTAAGGTGTTGCCTTTTGCTTTTGACGGCTTGACTTCGTTTCACCAAATTTCCGGGCCTTTACTCAAAGAAATGATCCAGATTAAGAGCAAAGAAGGCGTTGAGCCAACACTCGATTTTGAGGCCATTGTTAATGAATGTTCTCGTTGAGCTGGTCCGCGAAAGGCAAAATTCTTGATTTCTCGAGTGTGCAAGACCAGGACGATATGTCTGGTGCTACAAGACTTCACAGCAGGCCTGCGGAATCACCAGACCGACGCGAGTTAGCAATTTTGGCGGTTCACCGTTGCCATGTTGGAGAGACACTGATCGTGTTTTAGTCATCTTTTTGCGAACTCGTTCGCCGTGCCGCCATCACTGCTTGCAAACTTGGGTCCCCATGGTGACCTGGGACAGTTTCAGCAGATTTTGTCGTATTTGTCAAAGTTAAGGTCGCCAAAGGTTTCGTGGAAAATCGGTTTTTGGTGACGCCGCTCTAGATTTGCTCAGAAAACAGAGATTTTGAGAGAAGTTGACGCTTGATTTGTGTTCTTACATTATCTGTATTGATAGCGTTAGGATTCTGAAGAACCCTTTCATTGTTAGAGGCTTATTCCAGCTTGTAGAGCAAACTCGTACGGAAAAGCAATTTTGGATCAATATTATTGGTGTTTCAGTTTTTCCCGTCACTTTTTTAGGTAGTTATTCTTTTTTGTTGCATGAGTTTTTCTATGATGTTACCAAGCTACAGTTCAATCGCCATGTTCACTATTCACTATGCGACATAGGATTAGTAAGTATAGTGATGGTTCTCTTAAAAGGTGGCGATTTTCTGGGTCTTTTAGTTTATTTATTTATTATAACACTCACCTCAAGGAATTATGTAGAATGTTGTTGTTCTGCGTTGTGCATACGTCCATCCAGTTTGGAAACAATGCTCTCAAGGTTTCAAGTTCAATTAAGCACAGTAATTATAATTCAGGTTGTCAGTTTTCTTAATGATATCGTAAATGTCTTTTCTTAGAATATAGATTTACAAAAAACATTTGATATTCACCTGTTATCCTGTCTGGTTTTGCGTCTAGTATAACGTGCTGTATGATGGTGTAGGATGTAATAGTCGTGTTTTCAAACCTGTGCTCTTATTGATCAATGTCCGCGTCCGTTTCTGTTGAAAGCATAATTTTTCTTTGACTGGAAAATCTACCCAAACCCGATATTGTTAAACGGTGCCTTTTGGTTCTCGCGTAAAGGCAGTTTATAACGGCATTTTATAACAGCACGTTAAATTGCATTGTGTTGTTTTTCCAAAAGAATAGGGAAAAGATGTTGCAGTTAGCCACAGGCGCTCGTTCGCCGATGTTTTTTTTATGTCATTGCGTTTGATCATTTCTCTGATTTCGCGGGAGCTTTTCCATAACCGCACGGCAAGGGAAGTTTCACAACTTCTTAGAAAACAAGCCGAGGAAGAGAATTAGGGTTTAGAGTTAGGGATAGTGACGTGCCAAGTGGGGGAATTTAATAAAACAGTGAAAAATATACAAAAAGGCAAGTTTTTCCTTACATAGTTATTAATATTTGGAGTGGATTGCGGCTCAGTAACGTTTTTAATCATGCAATTAATTTTTTTCCGGGGATTCGTGATCAGAACTAAGGTGTTTTTAGGAGGCGGACGGACAGGAAACTGTATGGAAGCTGAGAAGATGATTTTTATTGGTGCCCAGAAGAAGTAGATGGAAGTGCTGAAGAAAGGGAAAGATGGGAAGTGAAGTTGGTGAGGAATCACATAGCCAAGTCACGATGGCAGATCATTAGGTTGAATCTCTAAGGACCGGATGGTTCTTTTTCCCGGACACTTTTTTAGCTCAAAGGAATGTAAAGAGGTTCGCTTCATCGTTCTATCTCGCGCTGTCTCAAAAAGGCGAAAGCACAAGTGACTCCGCGAATTGAAGATAAGGAGAAGAAGAACGACAAGATAGCCGCAAGCAGAACTCCCATTAAGACTCAAGTAGTAACCTTCGGGTCTCCGTCAAAGAATGAAAAGGAAATTCATTTCCAAGCTGGCGTGTCTTAACCTTTTTAACCGCTTTGTCCCAAGATCAAAAGGAAAAAAAAGTTATTGAATGATAGGAGTACGAACAGTGGCGAAGTGAGCGCTTGTACGCTATCGCCCCATGCGTCTTATTGAAATTCCCACGACAGATGGCGAAGCTTGCTAACCTAAGTATCGAACCGCGTCTAAATTCGTTCCCTATTCCTGCTATTCGCGTTTCTTAACCATTCTAACGCACATTGCAAGCTTTCCTGTCTGCAGCCTTTTAAGATAAATTTAACCTTAAAGGGCAATGGACACCAAGAAACAACTTTATCTTATAAAAAAGAGCGAAAAATCTAGTTTCCGTATATAAGCGTCATTTTCTCAGATGCGAAATAATAACGAAGATATTCAGGAAATAAGAAATCCGAAATTCAAATTTGCCCGCCAATGACGCCACACTTCTCATGGGCGGGAAAAGGCCAACATTTTGGAAATAAATATCTCCAGAACGGCTGGTCAGAAAAAATCGAAACAAAATTTTTTGTTCATAGAATAATGTGATTATAATAATCCATCAAAATCTCTGTATGCGTTTTTGGTGTCCATTGCCCTTTAAGAAAACTCCTTAACTTTCAAGTGTGGAAATGACCCAGCCTTTAACGGGTTAGTTGTAATCGTTTTAAGTGTTGCACGTGTTGGGAATGAGACTTTTACAGTTATGTGCTAACCTTAAACACAGCAATGGCCCAAACCAACAAAACGCTTGGTTACGGGTGCAGGTCCTACGGCTACAATGGTTGACGAAACGTTTGCTAGAGTGTGTTCACTCGCGACGTAAAGAAAGGGACAATAGTGCTTCGATTGAGCCATCAAAAGGGAATAAAGCATAGAAGCGCTGATATTTCATTGTTGGCCGGGGGGGGGGGGGTCTGCCGGCCACTTTTAGCGGAAAAGCGAATGGCGGACTTGGGTGGTGCGCACGAGGGTGTGAGTGGCGCATAGGCTTTTACATAGCAGCAATTATGCTGAATTTCCTAGATAGTTACATCAACTACCAGCAGCCTGGACGCTGTCTTGTACATGCTTTCTTGAACATCCTCCAGTGTCGCAGGAAAAGAGCTATTTTCTTTTCCTGCCTCTGGGTTGTTTTCTTTTAGGAGGTTTTTGCAACTTCCCTTTCCACTTTCAACCACCCACCTCGCCCCTCTCTGTCCGCGCGCACGTTTTCCTTGAAAAGAAAACGGATTTTTTTTAATGTTTGAGCTCGTATTACTCCGAAGGCTGTCTCCTAACTCATAACATAAAAATGGTGAGTCTCAAGGGGTCGTCCCAGTGTGCCAACTCACCCACTTTCGCACACGCATATTCTAGTTAATTGCTCGAATCTTTCTTTCGCTGATACAGGGGACATCCCCATTTCTCAGCAAGGGGGAAAAAGTATTGGGCTGTAAATTTCACATCACAAGGGCGCTAGAGGGACGCTGCAAATAGATGGATTGGGACGTCAAGCGTGGATTTTAGCTTACACCGCTCTCGGAAGCGTATAAATAAATAATGGCGTGTAAAGGAATACAAAAATATAGAATAGCATAGTCATAAATAAGGCTGAGCTTAGAGATGCCCCGAACGAACTGATAATGATAAGTAAATAAACGAGCCCTTGGGGAAATTTAAATCTTTCGGTGGACACTTTCGTCACCTGTGGGTTGTTTCGATTATTGACATAGAAGAAGGTAGGGTCAAATGAAAAGCCACGTATTTTTATTATAATTTCTCGCGAAGTGCAGTATGAAATCAATAATCACTAGTAATGGTTAGGTGAAAAAGGGTTTCCGTTGTCTGGTGAGCTATCTTATGCTAGAGGAAGGATAAAAGGTTTTACGGAGCAGTCATTATTAAAAACCAAAAGCTGCAGGCACTTGTAAGAACAAATGAAAATAAAATACCTTCATTTAATGAGAAGTGATCGGATTTATGTGACTTTCTCATGTGGTTTGCGTTAGTTTTTTTGAGTATTTATTCATAAGTGCTTTGCGTTATCTACTGAGACTCTTGATGTCTTACGGCCCAAAGACGTCTGCCGTTCATTATTTATGTATGTTTCGATGATCCCACCTTTTGAATGGTCGCAGACCTTTCCTAGTGTGCAAAAGGCCCCAGGTGGAATACACTTATGTGATCTATTCCTGTACATAAGAAATACTGTCCAGTAACTGCAGGATTGTTGCCTTGGACCCATTTATAAAAATGTCTAGGAAGTGTGCTGCTCGACGATGTGTCCCTTTTCCCATACGTATTTCTCCACACTGTTGGATGCAGAATTTTTCTACTCCAGTGCGTTAAGGTAATTGTGTCTGTCTATGGTATAGCTATCGCACACTAAGCTCGTTAGGCTCCTTGTCTTACGTAGGTATAAGTTGTCGGGGTCGTTTGCTACGTGGACCCGTCTAATGCAGTGCGGGTATTACGCGTAGGTGGTGGTAAATAAACCAGTAAACCTATAAGTAATGTGGCTCGATTTTTACTAAGTGAATTTTGCCATTAAATATCCTTATCGGAAGACTAAGGTTTACATCCAATAAAGCTCGCAGCAGTCAATACATAAATATTGAAAATTAAGCCAAATACGTCCTTTGTTGCTGGACGCCTAGGAAACTAGCGAAGCTTGCAAATGAATTCATTAAAAACCAAAAGTTTGTAGGGAAAAAATATGAAGAAAATCTTTTTGGTCTACATAAATGTTGCAACGTCGCGTGTTTGTCGCAGTCACATTGAATCAGTGCAAAGTAACTACTGTACCTTGTGTCAGATTAAATAGGGATTCGGAGTAATCCCACAAGAAGAATTAAACGACGGGACGAGAGGGAGAGAACTACAAGTAAAGTGATATAACTGCGTTAGTGCAAAGGCAAACACAAAAAGGCAAATTGATTGTTTGCTTGTATACGGACTAGAAGTTTACGGCTTAAAGTTTAAGCCGGAGAATTAGCTATTTGGGTTCATTTAGGTGATGCCGTGTAATTAGGAAACTGAGACGTACCTAACAAGGAATGGAAGTTAAGAATTCGGGCAAGGCAATGAGAAAACAAAAAAGATTTTTTTCTCGCTTGAGAAGAAGGGAGGGAGGAATTCAAAGTCGGGCTGGCTGCTCCCTGAGCTTTTGTCGTATCCGAAAATGTTAAACAAATGCAAATAGGAGGGAAGCTGAGGAGAAGAGAAGCTCTTTGGTCTAGAGATAACTATAAACTGAGGAGCTGTTGCCTGCCGCCAACTGCCAACCCAGCAGGCTTCTCCAATGCAAATTGTATCACTTGGTTAGAGGATAAAGGACAAGGTACAAATAGAAAAATGAAGCCAACAAGAGAATCTCGAGGAGGGTTGCGTGTATATGTGTGTGTGTGTGTCTTGGCACCGGCAGAGATAGAGCTGCCGCGGACATCTGTAAGACAAAATGAGACTCTGAGAGTGATCTGTTGTTTGCGAAAAGCTTTAGAAGTTTTTTTTGGGTGGGAGGAGGGGGGTATGTCGATTGCGTGGCATCTTTTGTGTAAACGACTTGCAAGATTTCTTTTTCTCCGTGGAGCGTGCAAGTCAAGTGATTATTCCGAAATTTTATTCTTAAGGACGAAGATGAAGAGACAGTAGCATCTGTTGCAAGTTAGAAATACTTGAGTTCTCGGGAATCTCTTTTAAGAATGAATCCATATTGTGCTTAGGAAGCAATCTTGCTAGTTTGAAAGCCTTCAATTCACTTCTCTTTTTAGGCCCAAGTTAGCTTACAGCATTGTGTAGCGTCAGGAATCTTGCCAAAACCCTTTTTGTGGCTGATTATGTCGTATAAAGGAGTATAAAGTAGACATCCCTGTATAAAAATGAAGACGCCGAGAAGGGAAAATTTTTTCCCAAGGCTAGGCAAGCAGAAATAGACTGCAACTTAATGAGTTATAGCGAAAAAAGAGAAAGATATGCCTTTTTTAGGAGAATTACCAAGATAAGGCTAGCTTTGGATGTAACCATAGCTGTATGCAGCAGCTTTTGTTTCGACTTCAATACTCATAAGTATAATTTCGCCGTGCTTCTGTTCCAAGTTCATGACTGCGCATTTCTATGCGGTAACTGTAATCAGCCAAGACAGTTATTAGTGAGGTGAAAAGTTAGAAAAGACGCGGCAGGGGAAAATTCTGTATGGTTAGTGTGACGAATATTACTCTTTCGTACATTCGTCATTGGTTGATCGTTTCTGTTTCAGTTGAGGTCCGATGGGTTTTGGAGAACCAATTGATTGGCCTGCGTAGTACTTCTAAGTGTTACGGTATGTTGTACAGTACACGAGGGTTAGAAAGAATAGACTTAACGCTGATGTACGATACGCTGGCGAGTTTCTGAGTAGAAAGCAAGCAAAGAAATCTTCCGTCAAAAGAAATTGGCGAATTCCTGCGATCCATATAACCCCAATTGGCTCCCATGTCTTTTGCTCGTTGCACTATTCCATAAATTTCAGTCCCAAAATTGTTCGCGACTAGTATAGATGCAAGTATTTCGAGAATCTATCTCAAATAACACGGGGAACTTTTTGGTAAACTGTAATACCAAAAATGCTGCTGAAAGCAACGCTGTTGTGTTGTTATGTTTTACTGTTGAGCAATTTTTTACATCAGTGCCGAAAAGCGTTTGGTGCGCTGCCAAAATCTTATGAAAGCTACCAGTGAACAAAAAGTCAAAAGTACGGCTTGCCTGCATTGCTGATCAGTAAACCGAAGGGAAGTTGTATTCTTGTCGCAAATTACGACAAAAAAAGTATAGTTTTTTTTGGTTATCCTATGGTCATCACCGAGCTGTGAAGAATCAGTTACTGTTAGATACTACGACCGTTTTCAGCGCACTTTTCTCCAAGTTTGCTCTTTTTCTGCCCTGTTTTTATCCCTCGAAACAATGCAAGTTCGTTTGGCGCATATATTTGTCTTCTAGTGAAGTTCGTAACGATGTGCGAGTTCATCGTTCTAGAACTGCTTGGAACATTGAGCACGAACTGATAGAAGATTCCCCGAAGGTAAGCTCAAACAATGGCTTTTTCCTACCTATGGTTGACTATTGTGAGGATTGGCAAGTTTGGCAAAACGGAGAAAAAAACGGCTCGTACCAGTAGTTAACGAACTACAAAGGATAATACGTAACTCCACGAAACTTAAATAATTGTGCAGAAATAAGGCTCATAGAAGTTAGAATTTGGCAAGATATTTAGTTTTCTCTTTAACAGGTACATCCTTCACGAAACACTAAAATCGTGGAGGCATGAATTCCGAAAATGCCTTAAACAAATGGTTCTTCGTCTTTTGCCAAGAGAACGAGGAAGTTGTTTTGAAGATGGCGATGTTCTTATGAGTCACTAAATCTCGTAGTATTAAAGTGTAAGAAACAGCCAAGTTGTACCCAAAGAGAGGGACGGTGTGCCCAAGATGGTTTCATTATCGATTGACAGAAATATAAGAATAGAAAAATAAAAGAATAAAAATTACAGTGTGGATAAACCAGAACTATTTGAATGTGCAATAAAAGTAGGGTATATTTTGGTACATCCCCTAAACACACAGAGAAGTTTGATTTCTTGTATCAGTGTCCAGTTTTATTTGCACCCGGAGGGCAGTAGGTAATTGGATTTGTTTGCTGTGGGCGGAACGGAAACAAATTCAATAACATTACTTGTTCACTTACGAATTTTTCGTTGTGGTTGTGTGGACAACAGTCAGTGAAAGGATATTTGTGTGGAAGCTGTGCGGAAACGGTGCGTGAATTCTTTCTTTGTGGTTTTAAGGAAATCCGAGAATTACTTATGGATAGCGAAAAAAAAGCAGACCATCCGCGTCTTAGGGGTTGGTGGGGAGAAAGTTCCGTTAATGAAAGATGGGCTGTAATCAGCCCACGGGAAGAAAGGGGAAACTTGTTCATAAAAAGTTAGTCTCAAATTTGTTGGTTGAAATTGCCTGAGGAATGCTAATCGAGTGTTTCGTTCTGTCTCATTATTAAAAGGCTTCCAGTGAATGTAGGCAAACAGAGTTTTATGTATTGTACATAGAGATTCTTTGAAAACTAATGTAGGTTTCCAGAAAACAGGTACTTAGGAAGAAATTTAGATTTATGACCCTTCACAGAGGATACGGTAGAAAAATTCTGCGTTGGACGCATGATTCCTTGTCGTACAGTTTTCTCTGATCGGATCGGACGAAATTTGTGTCTCGTTTAGTGATTGATTGGGGGATAGGGGTTTTACAGTTAGAAAATGTCTTGGGTAGTACTGAGCTCAGATTCCTATGCTCTGACATAAAAGATTTACCCATGAATTAAAAAAGAATATTTAATTTAGTTTCTTTTATTTGTAGCTTTCATTTTTAGTTCTGTTTTGTTATTTTTTCCTTTCGTTTCAATATTCCCCATCCGGGTCCCCAATAGAGAAAATTATTAGGCCTGTATCGGGACCTACGACATTTATTGATGGGAATTCGATTTCTGTAATGCATGGCTTCAATTTTCATTTTTGAGTGCGCGTGTAAGTCCCTGTGCTTATGATGCTAATTGAATTGTCTTGAATACTAAGACATTTTCAAGACTAATCAAGTTTATCCTTAATATATCGAAAGTGAAGTTTTTCGCTTGTTAGCTTGTGTAAAGGACACGTGAGCATGTTAAAGAGAATTAAGCACACGTGGACATGTTAAAGAGAATTAAGCATGTCCGAAGCACAGAAAATACCGTCCGACTGATGGTGACGTCACTCCTTTCTCTCGTGATTTGATCGATCTTCAGGGAGGAAATGATGAGATCTCCATTTCTATTAATCTTCATTTTCACTGATGAGCTTCAAAGCTTTTTAGATTGGGAACTGTTCGTCTTCTTTCATGAGACAGGCATGAAAGCACTTGAAAGTTTCAACCCAGGCTGACAGATTTTTTCCCCCGCTGTCGCACTTAAAGAATGGAGAGAAGTTTAAGAGATTTATGCTTTAAAATGATTTCTCGGTGTACCGACTTAGCAAATCTCGATAAAAGTTGTAGAAGAGGGAATGAAAGGGGCAAGTTCAATTCCCTCCTCCTCCTCCTGAAAGGGAAAAAACAACAGTGAATTATGGAGAAAATTGTCACAGGAAATTGAAGCAAATGGCATAAAACGAAGACAAAGGTTAGATCTTAGGCTGCATCAGCTGTTCTACTTTCTGATGGAGATAGGCTGGATTGTAAGCGGATTACTTGATCGTCTGTCGTAGTACTTCCTATTCTTTTTTTCTCACTTTTTTTTTTGGGGGGGGGGTATCGAAGGGTAAAAACAGCAAGAAAATAAGCCTTAAGTTTGTGTTTTCGCAAGTTAATCTTGTAGTTTCTTAGAGGCTGTTTTAAACTGGTTCAGAAGCGCGTATGAAGCAGGAATTTCTCTCTAATTGCTGACAGAGAGTGCAAAAGAATAAAAAGGAAAAGACTGAGGAGGGGAGAAACAAGAGAGGGGGGGGGTAAATGAAGCTACTTAATCATGTATGCTATGCAATGCATCATTCGTAGAAATGTTTTTACTAGTGTGAAAAGAAAGCGATGGCCAGACTGATGCTGATGGAGGTTTATCAAAACAAAAGCAGACGAGAGTCCGGTCTCGGAAGAGAACGTGCACGGGACAAGTTTTTCTTATTAACAGACGCTGTTATATTTCGGGGATAATATTTCTTCGTCTTCTTAATTCAACGGTGTATTTTCTTCTCTTTTTAGATATTCAAGAGTTTTACGAGCTGACCTTGCTGGATGAATCGAAGAGCGTGCAGCAAAAAACGGCCGAAACTTTACAAATGGCTACCAAATGGGAATCCAATGCTGGGGCCATTTCTTTAGGACCACCACGTGATTTGCCTCTGGCCAATGCTTTAACCCTCCGCGAGGTAAGTGACTTTGGCAACATTCTTCACTCACTGAAATGAAATTTTTCTTATGAAGTAGCTCAGATTGTTTGAATCACTTTGTATTTTTTTTTATATGAGTAACTGTGAGACCAGAAAGAAAGAACGCAAAGGAATAGTGATATTTTTCACAGTACTGACGTAGGGGGTTGACATTTTTCGTTATTAACGATTTCGGGTTCTGTGACGGACCGGGGAGTTTTTGTTTAGAAGACGGAAAGTATGAAATTCAAAGGTCGTACGTGAGAGAAAAGGAAATAGTTTTAGTTTGGGGAAAAGTTTCTTTTCCCAATTTGATAGCTGATTGAAAGTTTTGACTTCTGAGAGGCAACCAAGCCAACCAGATTTCCCAAGATCTTACCTTGGAGGTTGTCAGATGTTGAAGTTTAACTTTGTGTCTTCTATTACAAGTTCAAATTACGTTGTTCGGTGTCATTTTGGTAGGGAGCCTACAAAGGATCAACCACGAAGTATTGATTTCTAACTCTCGATAACTAGCGAATAAGACATGCACAAAGTTCGTTCGGTATGTTGTCACCTACGTTCAGCGGCATTTCCGGAAGCGTGCTTTTGTGTTGGAAAAGTTTTCATTATGTTCATCTGCTGTTGTGCAATACTAGTTTTACTAACTTTCTATTAATTTAAAATTACAGTTGTGTAATGAGTTATTATACAGTCGTCAGATCCCCGAGGTATAGATCAGTAGATTTTCGTTGTTCTTTGTACTTCTTTATTTTAAGTAATATTTTCTATTTTATTATATTTTATATGTTCTATTTTTATTTAGTTATTTAGGAATTTTTATTGAAATTTTGGCTTTTGACTTTCTTCATTGTTTTCGAACGGTTTTGTTGTTCTTTTTTCATTGTTTTTACTGTCCAAACAAGTATAGCATAAATGCTTTAAAGCAATTGCTTTTCTAAGCAATATCTCTATTAAAAAGAATATGATTTTTTATATGTATGTTAGCTTGCCTGGACGAAATTAGCTTTGCAGAATCGGAAAAGAAAGTATGAAAGGACGATTTTGTTTTGTAAATAAACAGGGATAAATACTGCAAGACAAGAAGAAGGCTAAGTCAAGCTGATGAGAATAATAATAGCTCTAATCTTGACTGCAACTGTAACATGGTAGCTTTACAGTAATCTCAGTGGGAAGCAGCGTCGCAGTAATTGAGCTAAGGTTATAAGCAGCGGGAACAACATTATTATCCTCACTTGTTATGACGACTTGTTTTCTGAGGGGTGAAACAAATGTAAGTTAATTGGAGTTGTATGTTATTGGTTCCGTCAGGCGTTCATAGTTCGCATACTTGCTTGCGTGCTTGCAGTACAGCACTGGGGGCGCGGGGTATGTTGACGTTGTATGCATTTTATTCGAGGGGCGGTGGTGGGGTTTGGGGGTAGTTCGTTTTAGTATGACGGGAGCGAAAGAGAGAGGGCGATACGGAGAGGAAAGGGTAAATAGTAACTACGTTGAGTGCCGGAAAGGAAAGAGACGAGACCCAAAAGTGACACTGGCATACAAGTAATAACTTGGCTGTAATTACATTTACTGGAAGTGGGGGTAGATATGTACCAGAACTTGACGCTCGCATGTAACATCGTTCTTTTCCGTAATACGCTTATTAGTGCGACCTATAACTTTAATACGTCGTACAATGAATACGACTTCATCCCGTCAACCACCCTTAGTTCCCAGGATTGTCTTTATGTGAGGCAGCGCGACTCTGGCTCGCGTTGCCTGTAGTACGACAGTTCTTCAGAAGAGCACTCAGAAACGTGCTACGGCATGAAAATCGTTACAAACCAACCTGGTGTGCTATTGTCCATATTCACTCTCGTATTAGGTTATTTTGAATCGGCACCATGAACAAGTCAGAGGTACTGCATTTTAGGGCGAATTGCTGTAAAGAAAACGTTTTAAGGCCCTTTTTTACAAAGCATTTCAACTATGCGTTTTTCTGTGAAAATAGTTGTGAGCCCTTAGACTCAAAGGAAATCCTTCAAGTCAAACAAATATCTGCACAGAAAAAAGAAAATAGACAAGGAGTTAAGGCCCCGGTATACACAAACCCCTTATGGGTGAATAACATGGGAAGATTTCAGAAACCATAATTTGAAAACGGTCAAAATTTCAAAGATATTGTTTTGATAATAAAGTTGCTATTAGTGATGATTAGTACGCAACATCGAGTTTTTGTGAAAAAAGGAGTTTGATAAATTTGTAAACTTTGACTGAATGTGTGCTACTTTCTTATACAGAAAAATGGAAATCGGGCGATGTAGTGCACTAGCTCTGAATTTTTTTAAGTTTTATGATAAAGAGAAAAAAGAGATCTGTTTGGTAGTTTTTGTGATATTGTGTATGAAATTTCAAGGTTTTGTTTGATTTTAATATGCTTTACCGCTATCCGGAGTTTCTGTTTGACTTCATTTTGCTTCTGTTATAAGTCACTTGAGCAGACCTACCTTCTAAGAATAAAAGCGTGTCCCTATCTTTTATTTTTTAAAAATTTCGGAAGTTGTGTATACCGGGGCCTTAATAAACTTTTTAGCATACACTTGTAGCTAATATCGTATTCTGTACCCTGAAAAAAGAAGAAAATAATAAAATGTAAAATACGACAATTTACAAAATCTACAGATTGCAGGAAAAATAGTAACAAACGCTTGAATCTGTTTATGTTCATTTTTTAGGTTTCCAGAGCGTAAGCAAAAAACGAAGTGCTTGTGTCGGTCTGTCCGATTTTACGTGAAATGTCGTTCGCGTGACACCTGAAATGTGAATGTAGCGTACTACCCATTACTATACGTAAGTTTCAGTAGGGGGCGAGAAATTAGGTGGGCGGACGGTAGCCTTCGAACGTGTGGACGAGAGGGGGTAGGGAACAGAACTGGCCATACAAGAACTCGTCAGAAGCTGCTGAAAGGTCCGTGAGTTGGAGCTGTCAAAGTCTTTGTTAATTACCTCCGCCTTAAAATCCAGAACGTGTTCCCTGACAGTTGAAGTCTTACTTTGATTGGAGCATAATCTAGTCTTCCGCTAGCCCAGGTTGAGAAACCTAGTGGGCGGACGTCGCTAAGCGAGGATGTCAAGTTGGTTTCCAGTAGTCAAAGTTTTAATTCGACATGGGAATTCTAAACGTGTCGTTCACATCTCTTTGTTTTAATAGGAGTATTGCATGCAACTGGATCGTTGCTTTATAGCAGAAGTTGCTAAATTTGGCTACAGTAAGATGATTTGGCCATTGTCTTCAGTATAAGAGATAATACGGTGGTCTTTGTATAAAGACTCGTTGAAGTAGGACATTTTAAAAGAACTTTTCAGTAAATTGGTAGTTATTGAGTATATCAGAGGGAGAAAGACAGATAAAAAGCCTGCAGGCTAACTTCACTAGCTCGGAGGCAAAGAGCCTTAAAGGGCAATGGACACCAAAAAAACAAAGTTTATCTTATAAAAAAAGAGCGAAAAATCTAGTTTCAGGATATAACTGTCTTTTTCTCAGGTGCGAAATAATAACGAAGATATTTAGGAAATACGAAGTCTGAAATTCAAATTTTGGCTTCTGTGACGTCACGCTTCTCATGGCGGGAAAAGGCCAAAACTTTGGAAATAAATATTTCCAGAACGGCTGGTCAGAAAAAATCGAAACAAAATTCTATATTCTTAGATGAAAGTGTATTGTAATAATCCATCAAAATCTCTATTTGCGTTTTTGGTGTCCATCACCGTAGCAGTGTGTAATATGTAACGTACTGGAGCTGAATATATTTAGAATGAAGTAAGGAGCTTTATTCAGTGTTCGTCTAATTTCTTCGAAATAATTCACCTTGCAATACACTTTTCGGCCATTGTGTTTGTTTCGGTACAGTACCTAGCGTTTAATGTGATCTGTATTGTAGCTTTGGAAACTTTGCTCAGAGATCACATTCTGCGCGAGTTTAGCGCGTTTCACCGAGGTATCTACGAAGGAATGTAGCAGAACTCAAAATATAGCTGCATACTCAAAGTATCGACGTGAATACCTTTAACGACAACCACATTGCGTTTGTGTTACGAAACTTTTAAGATAGTCAATTGTTTTGTTTACATCTTATGAAGCTTTACTTAAAAAGGCTAAATTTTAAATAATTCGATGTGTCAGTCAGCAAATTTTAAATAAATTTAAGTGCGACATTTTACCCACTATAAGCTAAGTAAATAAGCGTATTAAACCAACTAAAATCTAACGTAGTTTACGAAAATCTGCCTTCAAGTTGTGCCCATACTGAGCTAACGATTCCTTCAAGAAGAGCAACCTCATGGATTAACGTTCCCAAACCTATGATTTATGTCACGTGGTGGCTTGACGTTTAATTGGTAGATTTTTTCTTGAAAAATTATCGTTTTCCAAATTGGAAGAGGTTTACATGAAATTCAAATTGCGCCTTACGGTTCTTGTGTTCTTCTTGAACAACTTATACTGTACGTATGCTATTCTTGTAGGCGTACTATACACAAAGCATTTATCATGATGCGAAGATTGAGCTAGAACTAACAAGCTTCCTATGATTTTAGATTTTGCAATTGTGCGGAGACCACGGGTGGTCCCCTTTCTCGAGAAAATAGAAAGTTAAAACCAAACTGGCTTGAAGTTTTCCCTTCCAAAAACTGCCTTGTATAGAAGATTGCGCTTTTCTAATTCGCTTAGTACTGTCACTCAGAGTCGCGTTCTTTTGACACATTCAATTCGACACGCATGCAAAAGTTAAAATGATTTTCTCAACATCGAGTCTTGTGCTCTATTTTATGGCTAACTCAGTTTTGTCATCTGTCTTCTATTAGTTGACATAACTGTGATGCATTAGAAACTTCAAAAGCCCAATGCCGCGTCTTCACTTTCCGAAGTTCTGTCTTTTCATTCTTTGTCGCAACTTACTGAGATTTGCGGACAACTGTGCCCATTCCTGGAACTTTTCAGTGATATTGTTGTTGAGTTCACAAGTCCGTTCGAGAATCCCCAGAGCATTTCTTCAAAAATATACATCTAAATAGAATTTTATACTTCCATCAGGCTGCAGATAACTTTGTGTTCGCGTACTCCGTGGCCTGACGTTCCTCAGAAACTCCAGCACGGCATCAAAGATTTATTTTTGCCACTTTCTAACATATCTTTGTGTCATCCTAACTTGTTTAACTCCTAACATTATGATCGAAAAGTTTGGCTACTAGTCTTCGTGCGTTGGCTGGAATGCCGGGGCAAACTTTATATGAATTTCGTAGACAGTCCTTCCAAGGCACTTGGTCGTAAGTTTGTGAATACCTGGACCAAAGTTGTCAATATAGACGTTGCCAGAACCATAAACGTTGTAAAATAACACTATCGTATTGTGTAACGACGCATCCTCTGACTCCAAGGTTTTCCGTTATTAACGAGGTAAGGCAGAGTAATGAAGAAAATTAGGTCCTCCTCTCCGAACCTTGGTCTCATATATCACAACCGTCGCTACGCAATCCAAGCCCAGCTTCTTTAACAATAATTAAAAGGTCTGTCGGTAGCGGCACCTCAGCCGCGTACGACTATCTCATTTCAGCCAAAGATCCCCGAGTAACCTCTTTAACTACCTGCCCTCCTCCCCCTTGAAAAATACTCTTTCTCTCATTTCCTCACGCTTGCCTTTTCATTTTTAGAGTACTCCGCAAAGTATCGCGTTTTACAACCGCCAAGCCTGCAAAAACCCACAAGTTACTGCCGGTACTTAAAAAACACACGCTACTGGAGGGTGACAAAGGAAGGAGGGGCTAAAGCCCAGGTATTTTCCTCCGCTCTGCATCTTAGAGGCTTATTGCTGCAATTTAACTGTTCCAAGAAGAATTCGCAAACAATATAACGTGTAAATGGCCATATAAATTTAAAGTAAAGCAAGAGTGGCACAGGTGCATAGGTCTTACAAATTGTACTTGCCTGTTATGGAATGTTTTGCCTTCCGTGTTTTAAAAAAGTACTTACACCAATGCAGAGGGTTTCGAATACAGGCAGCGAAAATGATTAAAAAAATCTGTCGTGCCTTGAATAATTGATTACTTACTTAACGTACTTTCTCATATCGTGTCCTGTTTACATGGATTACCGCAAAGAATATGTCTTATTTATTTTAATGTTCTACACTGTGAAAAATTATTTTGAGAATTTACAATGATTCGTTGTGCAGCCAAAAAAATACAAGGACTTCACTGTGAAAATACTTACAAAACTGATTTTTTAACCACGAATTTGTTGTAGGAAAACATTTTAAAAGTATTTTTACAGTAAAGACCTTATAATTTTTTGCTGCAATTGTAAATTTAGATATTTTTTTTACAGTGTAGTGTAATTGAAATTCAGTAGACAAAATTTTGGCTGCCATAGAAAGCTGCATTTGAGTTTATTTAGGATATGTCCAGGCAGGCCCGTATCCAGGATTTTACTTCGGGGGGGGGGGGGGGGGGGGGATACCCCCCGGCTACGGCCAGGGTGTTTTGTAATGACCGAGTTGATGCCGTGACGCGTGCAATGTTGTTATTTTTATTTTTTATGATGGCAGTGGCGGAGATGTGCAAAAAGATTATTACAACTTTTTGTTAACGAAATTGACGGCAACACTCAAACTTTCAAGGGATTATTTTTAAGAAAAAGAGCAGAACTCTGTTGAAGACAGCAAATGTTCTAGGCAAAATTAAACGGGCGTGACAGATACAAGCCATGTAAAAAATATATTTAGATATAATGTGTCATCCGAAACAATAAGGCATTGTATTTAAATCTGAAGTTCTGTCAAACTGCGATTTGTAAGTGAATTTTGTGGAAAGAGCTCGGCTGTGTCCTTCCTCCCAAGTCCAGCCGCTCCTTCGCCACCAAATAATGTGTCATTTTTTAACTCTACGAACCTCTTACGAACTGATGTAGTGCTAAACCCCCTTTTTATCTAACTCGGGCGTGCTATGACTTTGTTTTCTTCCCCTGAATAAAATTGTAACACAAAAGAGGAAGATCGAATGTTGTAGAAAGATTTGGAATTGCATTCGCAAAACGGCCTGGGAAGGCTGACAGCAAAAGATTGCAGCATTACTTCCGGTGGTTAAAATTGCCCTGATACCACTATGTATTGTACAATTCTTGTAGTAGATAACTGTTTTGAAAATAGCCTTAGTCAGGAAATTTTCCACGCAACTGTGTAATAAAAAAAATCCGGTAACTTTCGGATTGCATTAAGGAAATTGTTCAACTTATTATCTTATTATTTTCTAAAAAAGTTTGTTAGCATTCGATTGATGTTTTGTATTAAGGGTATTTCGTCAATCAAGTTATCAGAATAAAAATTTATTAAGAGTGTGTTCCTTCTAATTAGATTGCGAAAATGCATCGATTCTGGTTGGAAGTCTAATCTTAAGTGGATTCCTCGTCATAAGCTGACTGTAGGTTTTTCGACAAAAAACACACACAATTGATGGGAACAATCGTGCACCGAGAACACCCCAAGTACTCAAAGAACCATATCGTTATAGGCAGACGCTAAGGTTATGACATTAGAGGACTGGACCGAAATGATCTGGGTACTTCTTTTTGTGAGCCTGGATATGAGGAAACTTGGCACGCAAGCCATGAAATGAGTCTCGCCTTTCGCTCGTCACTCATCAAAAAAGGCGGAAGAAGTAATTTTACAGCCAGAGCGAGCGATCCTTAGCTATATCACACCAAGCAGTAGGCCAGAATATAAATGGGCAAAAAGGGTTGAAAAGACGCACTCCTAAAAAAAATCGAACGAAATATAAGATAAAAGAAAACATAAAGAATCATATGACAGCTGACTTCTTTATATTAAGGCCTGTCCGGTATTGCAATATTGTATCATTCATTGGCACTTTGAGCCGCAGATATTTCCTCCGCTACGTTATTCCATCGCAGTAATTCGCGTAAAAACTTGGTAGAAAAGTCGTTCCTTATTTCTGGCCCTTTCGAGACCATAGTGGATCGTAAAGTAAAACTTTTCTGTTTCCTTTTTCCCGTAAGAGGAAGGAGATTTGGCGTTTATAGTGTTAATTTTGGAAGGAAAAGTTAAGGGCTGTAAACGTTCAGCGGATGCATGGATTACCTATAAGGCTATCTGGTGACACAGTTTTCTAGCATTAATATTGGTTGCTGGCAGTGGCGTAACCAGGTTTAATTTCGAGGGGGGGGGGAGTTTCGTGGGGGGGTTAATATGCAATTTTTTTGGACACTTGGTCATTCTCCTATCTTCCCCATTATAAAATTAACATTTCGGGGGGGGGGGGGGGTCGAACCCCCCAACCCCCCCTAAATACGCCCTTGGTTGCTGGTAATTCCCATTGCGGTTTATATCTTAAGCCCCAGTACTTCAGTAATTATATTTCATTATATCATTTAAAATGTTACTATTACATGTACTTGGTAGTTTCAGAATTCGTACTGAGTTTATTGAAAGGTTAAACATTTTTTTAAATTAATGAAAGCCAGTATTCAGACCAAAAAAAGGTCTTTAAATTTTTCTGTGCAATTTATACGTTTTTAGCGAACAGTGTTTGAATTTAATGGAAATAGAAAGTTAGGAAAAGTAAATTCTGCTTCACACTGAAAACAAAACTTAAGGACCTTTTAGTTAGATAGCGCATGAATATCCCGTATAGCGTAAATCAGTGTCATAAATCATAACCGAAGCGTATGGGTTGACTTTACCTCCTGTGAAGTTAGTTTTGGCTGTCTATTTGAAAGATCTTTAAAGGTTTTTCTTTCTTAGAGACATTTGCGTTGGTTCCTTTTCATTACTTCCTCGCTGTATCTTTCTACGTTCTGTGGAACCTATATCTTCTGAGTCGTTGACCCTAATCTTAACCGATTTCGAATATATGGAGCTCGTGTAGTCGGATTCATTTTTTCCCCCTTTTTCTTTCGTTTTTTAATATGCCTTACATGAAGTCTTTACAGACGTGAGGGTTCTAGGACATGGTCACGGTTGAATGTAGCGCGTTATGAATGCGTTTTCGTATTCCTGAGAACCAGGCAAACGAAAATATGCGCTGGTCCTAAGCTATTGAAACTTGCTCTTGTCTGTAAGCACCCCCAAGAGCCTGATATTGTCGTTGTCACGTGCTTCAGTCCCGTTTTCTAGAGTGTAGAGGACGCGTCGATATAAGCAAACACCCGTCTGTTACACTTTAACCTCTCGCACGCTTTTTCCACATCTTCTCTGTCCCTTATTTGCCTGTTTGAACGGAGGCTGCGTGCCTTTAATTTGACGATCAAAGGTGTGGGGAAATATCGACGTGGTCACGCCCAGGACACGTAATTGGAAACTTCTAACATGACACTTATTGATAGAAGGAAATCGATGACTCTCAGCATAACACTTGGGAACGAACGGACCTTTATTGCTTCGGCTTTACGCGGTCAATACGCTGGTTTACGAAACCCCATAGTTAAGATGCTTTAGTTTGGTCCGTATAGTCAGTCTGATACTGTATCGTAGTTAGAATATAATTAATATTAACAACATCGTAACGGTGTTTCAATAATTGTCAGTCGTTACTTATGGGTACACTAGATGGTCCTAAACAAAATTGATGACACATCAATCCCAATTCGTAAATAGGACCTGTTTAAGAATTCATCTCAGCTTATTAATCTCGTCAAGCATTAAAAACTATCTCGGTGGGGGAATTGCTTGTCGCCGTCGTTATAGTTTTGTGTATGGTTATTTTTCAGGTAGATTGTTTATTTTAAAGTAAGAGAATATAACCATAAAAATTTGTGTAATAGAGAAACCAAGTATTACAGAAACGCAGGAATGTGGATATATTTTTAAAATAATTTTTTATTTTAAGCTAATTGAATAACGCCGAAATTCGTTACACTTTGAGCAGAAATGCAATCAACAGGTTTGTACTTTCAGTAGACCGCCGTTACGGAGATGAATATTAAAGTAAAAGAAATAAATCTGTTCACATACTCTGCCTTGGAGCTCGCTTTTCGTTGCCGCTTAATTCCTAGGAGGATTCTCCTTTCCTCCGAAAGGAGGTGCTGCACTGCACGGTGTAATGTGGAAAGGATGTTACAGTACAATGCAGTATTGTTGGTTTCCCTCTGTTGGCCATCTTGTCACGTTTTGAAGTGGGAGGGGAAATGGGTGGTTCTATTGTGAAATGTTCTTACCCAGCCGACAATAGAATGTGTCAGGGTTTTTTTCCTTCTTGGGAAGTAGTGGGGGAGGAAGAGCTAGAAAGGTGGGCGTAACAGAAAAGCCAAAGTACTGGCAGCAGAGAAAAAAAAGAGAAGGAAGTCCTCTCATTCGGCGGAGTATTGCTAGCGAAGTGTCCCCTGGATGACAAGGCGCTAAAACATCACATACTTGCCTTGTTGTAATATTTCTCCTGCCGTGTCCTTGGCAGTGATGAATGTGACAATAGCAGCCCCATGATCCTTTCACTTTTTCTTGATAAACCTATTAATTTTGGGTCTTTCGCACACTACACCAAACTCTCTCCCGTGCCCCTCATTTGTTCCCGCTTTGTACACCCCCCCACCCCCACCCCCCACCGACAAATACAACTGAAGGGGTGTAAAGGAACAAACTCCTCCTTAGGGGCGCTAGGGTGAAATAGGGGGTGGCAATAAGATTACTGCAATGCTAAGCCTATAAATGATGTCGCAGCTTCTTTTTCTTGTTTCTAAACACCATTTCGGGGTGCCTTGCACTGGTCAAAGACACTTTCGGTGCCAATAATCACTGGCTTAGCGTCTGGATTAGAGCTGTTATGGCAAGTACATTGCCAGTTGAAAGAAAATCGGGACAGAGTGAAATACTGTTTTCGCGCCAGACCACAGGAGACATGGAGCGAGATGATGCAAGTTGACAAACAACCCATTACGTTGCAGGCCTTGATAGTTGTGGTTTATTGACCGATTGTCCAAGCCAGCCGTCTCGTCAAATTGACCGTCGCCATCTTTGGGCACCGATGACGTAGTTCCTCTGCACACTGCTAGCTAACCAATGGGTAACGACGTGTTTCGCGCCGTTTCTTGCTGACAAAGGGGAATGCTGAAATGGCGGGAAAGAACGTCGTCGGGTCCTCACAGATGGCGTTTGTCAAGTTTCGCAAGATGGCTTGATTGGACAGTAGGTCAATTGGGACGATTCTTCTCGAAGGTAATAGATACTGTCGTAGGATTTAGTGGGTTAAACGTGGTACATGGTGCGAATTCTTGTCAATACGTTGGGAATTATGTAAAGCGTTGTGCGTAAAGACCAACTCACGTCATCCAGTGTGTCAGAAGCCGTGAACCCTCTTGTATTACGCATTGAAAGGGTAGCACTACTCATTAACTCCAGATAATCGGGGTATTAAGGTCCAAGTATTTTTGGAAGATTATATGGTAGTACTGGCACTCCAATATACATGAAGAGCTCAGTGCATGTCGTAAGCTCTAAGAGAGTTTCCAAGTTCGAATTAATTCTGAAATAGAAAAGAAAGTGGAAGGAAAAACGCATGACAAAGTTTTCTATGCAAAAAACTTGTATCAGAGCCATAATGTTTTCAGACGTGTGTTATAACTCGGAAGTTTTATAATGCAGCTCTTCTGCACTTTTTGCGACGCGCCGTTCGCTTAAAAAAACACTCTCGTTTTTGTCGTAGTTGTTGAGACCCGAAAACTATGATCGTAAAACCTGGTTGCTTATGTCCGACTCACGCTACTTTTGTCAACTTAATTGTCACGCGAAAGTGTGTAACACATTAAGAAACGCCGTATTTGTAGCTTGTTTCCTTTCCAGGAAATTATTCAGGCGCCACTTTTTACTTCGTTGGACTGTTTTTTGGCCTCCAAAATTTCTGAGTGTAGAACATTTACAATTCAATATAAAATCTAATACAGATAAAAAAATCATCCGAAACAAAAGTAATAAACTAGGACGGGTTTAAATCTGTGCCTGCTACTCCGGCAAACGTTGGCCGACAAGCTGTCCGATTTAGATTACGTTCATTTTGACATGTATGAATTGTACTGCGTAAAGCTTTAGACCTGAAAACATGTTGAAAATTTAAAAACAGTTGATCTCGTACAAATTTCCTGACGACCAGTTTACAGTATCTGGTTTTTATTTAATTTTATCTCCTGGCACCTGAGTCCACTATAACCGGTCATTTTCGACAATCCGTAGTCTCTTTTTCGGAAGGGACTTCAGAGTATGCGGAGTAAAGAAAGGAATAAATAAATACATAGAATAGATAAATAAGGAGAGAATGAGAAGATAAACTTATACACGACAACTGAAAATTAGCATAATAAAAAATCCTGTAATTAATGAATGTCGTTAAGGGATCCTGATGGCGTCAAACGAACCATTAAATTTATCGCTCCAGAAAGTAGGAAAAAAAGGAAGTGAAGCTTGCCGTTTAAATGTTCAAGGTAAAAAGTAAGGGAATTCTGAAAAAGTGTTTACAAAAACCAGATACAATAAAATACTCGAAACGATTTCACGTCGTTAGAAGCAGAAGACTTACAATAGCACTTGCTGTTCTTTCCCTTACGAAAAGAAAGCCCTGACAGAAGAAGGAAAACACTTCAGGGAGACGTTACGAGGAAGCTTAGAAAACAAACCGGACGATCTACTTCATTCACGAGTTAAAAGAGTAATAGGAAGATATATGGAAGCAAACAAGAAAACGTTAAGTCCTAAACAGGAAGAAAGAGCCTGAGGGAAAACATTTTATCTTACCGTGCGAATCGTGGCATTCAGCAGATCAATCAGTGTAGTCGTACTCTTAAAGGAAACTGTCTAGAGCGGAATTTAAGTTTCTGTTGTTTATTGGTGTGTGTTCGCCCCCAAACTTATTTTTGTATTCTTATTCGAAAATTATTTTATTCGAACGCTTCGCGGGTTTGGTTGATAGAGATATTTCCACAAAAGGGATGTAAAGATCTAAGCTACAGTGCAAACCCGGTGGTACACTATAACGCGATTCTGTGAAGAGTGTTTTTTTTGGCATTCATGGAAGTGAGAAGAAAGACAAGGCTTTTGGACCACCGGGCGTTATGGTGAATGGGACCCAGCAGGAATTTCTATGAAATTCTACATTTCTACTTAACAGCAAAAACTGAGAGGAGTATAAATATAATATAAATGTTTAAACTCACATAAATTAGTCTGTAACCTGTTGCGGTTTTTGCGACGATGCGTTACATTTTCTTTAACTTAATATGAAAGCCTTAGGGTCGTTCATAAATCTTCTGCTATCTTTCTGTCTTCTCGTGTTCTTTTGCTCGTAAAGTACGAGAGCGGCAGCGACAACGAGGGTGATAAAGGATGCGAAGGTTGGCTAAAGGAGGGCAAATCATTTCTCCTTGAAACAAAACTTTGACGAGTGTTGGTTAATTTGTTGGCTTTCTTGAGACATCCGTAATAGAGTGGTGTTATACATAACCTCATAAGTCCTAATGGTCGCACTAGTTCTTTTGTAAAATAAAAGGGAGGAGGAAGGAAACGGTCGAAACGAAGGCAGGATGAAATTCCTGTCCAAAACGTGTCAAGTGTGCTCCTTCTGGAGTTTCTTACACGGTTGAACCTAAAATTAGGCCGTGAAAGGTTTCGTGTACGAGGCCACTAGCAAGATCATGCTTCGTTACAAAGAAACCCCAAATTCCAGTGACCAAGCGAAATGTCGAGCGCCTTGTTGCCTATAGACAGACGCAGGTATCTTTAGCAACACGTAGGAAGTGTGTTTGAGATGCTGGGAAACAGTGAGGTAAAAAAGGTAAACTCCCTGTTACGTGTACACATCTAGTAAATTACCCATACATCTAGAAAATTGACGTGAAGTCAAATGTTGTGTTAAATAACACAGCGAATATCCGCACTACTACCCTCCCTAATTTTGATAGTTTCGAAAATAGTCAGCATTGAGAAACATCATCAGCGTCGGTTCGTAAAAGTAACGCAATATAAAAATGAAAATAGAAATGAAAGTGTGCAAAATTGAATTGCTTATAAAGCTGCTGAGTATACCGTAACACGGGAATCAAGAGAGGTGTCCGTTGCATCTCATAGACGAAGCTTAAAGGAAATACGAATGACATGCAAATGAATCTGACGTAACGAATATCTAGTTGCTGTTGCATCTCTCCCACCTATATCTGGGAGATATGAACGTATTTGCCTGGAGAACATTCGGAAGGTGTTGCCAATAGTTTCCACATACATACAGCTATCCTCCGTTTCACGATATGTTTATGTTCCATGAGGCATAAAATAACTCAGTTTCACCGTAAATTGGACGCCTTTTATGCAAATTCCCAAAGTGTTCTAGGACCGCTTTGCCTTACATTTTTTATCCGTTACACAAGCCATATAGACTTTTGAAAAGAAATGTTTACCATCCATAATTTGCAGACTAAACAAGCATTGTTTATGGCAGTTTGACGTGCTTGAAGGGACAATTTATCATAAGCTAAACTACGATATGACCAAAGTGAGTTCGGGGCACACTTTCCCGGATACCTTATGATAAATAAATACATTTAGCTTGATAATCTTTTTTACCTATTTATTTTAATTATTTCGTGTTTTTTTCTCTTTCAGCCAATTTTTTACAAATCAAATTAAGATCAATTTTTAAATGTTCGAATCAAGTATCAAATTAATTATAAAAATTTCCAATCAATTTAAAGTCAATTTTCAAGTCAATTGTAAATTTTTCAAGTCTGCTCACTTTTCGAGCAAAAATAAGAAAACGGTGTGAGAATGCTCGTTTACCGTCTCTGTAATGGATGCTATCTTTTCCTGTTTTGCGTGAATAAATAAACGTATTCGCCGTTTCGATACTAAAAAAAACGTAAAAAAAGTAATTAAATAATTTGTAAATGCTGGCGAAATATCCCAGAACGTTTTGCCAAGCTTTACTTTAAACCGGGAACTGGAACGTTGGAGTCACAAGTTTGAACATGAATGAGGTATGATCGACATCGTCTTGTGTACACGTGCAGTACCCGTACTCGTTTCCGTTTATGCAACGAGGGGAGCCAAGACCCTGGTTGCAGGTTTGGATTTAGCACATACGATGCTGCCGCGTGCGGACCGGTCTACGATTCGTAATGCTGAGTCTATTGCCCATCACCTTTCCTTTATACTTTCCATTCTCAAATCCTTTCTTCTGTCACCACCTTATCCTCCTGTCAACCAGCAGCTTGGTCAGGGGGTCTAAAAGGTTCTTAAGTAACCTGACTGTGGTGTTCTTGATGGGTTGGCAAAAAAAAAGCTGGGTCTCCAGTCAAGTGAAGAAACACAACAAGAAGTAAAAATCCGTACTGGAGAGGTGTCCTGTGTAGCGCTCCGCGAACTGCTTGTATTTCGAGTGGGTTGGAACAACTCCGTGTAGTGTCGGATGAGTGATCTGGACGTGACAGAGGACAGTTTTGCTTTGTTGAACAGCTTGCTTCCATTCCTTTGCCCAATGCAACGAACAGGAGTGTTTGTTATCAGAGAAGTGTTGTAACCAGAAGATGTGTTGCTAACGTAACGCAAATTTGGTTTTCGCTTTGAAAAAAAGAAAGCTCAACGAGTTCATAGCGAGGAAGCAGCCAAGAAATATCCAGAAAAAGAAGGCGAGAAGATTGAAGAACTAAATTGCCTGGTTGGGCGTAAAGTGTGCATTATTGTACGTGTCTGTACGGCTGTCGCTGATTCTCTGCTGCGTGCTGTGCCACGGGCCCCGGAACACGAGTAAAAGAAAGCTTTTTCTTAGACGTCCCGTGGTTTATTTTTAGGATCTATTCGTTTCCTCTTGCGTCCGTCTATCTCATCCCCATAGCCGTCCGTTCAGTTGGTCCATGCCAGCGTTCCAGCCATAGCCGAAATGTTGATTTTCTCCTCCTCAAGTCTCCTGTGACGACCTCTTCCGTCTTTTTTTCAGTTAGTGTGAAAACTTTGCACCGGACCCAAAGCTTGATTCAAGTCCAAGTTCGCTTAAAATCACAGCGCGTTAACTCCGTGACGCACTGTAGTACCAAAGTATAGGCCAGGATTGACAGACGCATGTGGCAAGCCGCGGAAGAACTCGGAAATTTCTTTCTTCGAATTTCTTCGTCACTGCCCTTTCCAGAGCAAAAAAAGAAGGAGGTGGGGGAGGAGCATTTTCGTCCCCTCGCTTTTTTTTTCTTACGTGTTTTAAAAGTTGACAGAGACTTCTCGTTCACGGATACCCCAACAGGGTCTGTCCATTAATAGCGAGCAGTTCGAGGTCGGCAGAGTGCCATCCAAGGATCTGACGCGTAGCCAAACGATTTTCTCTCCCGCCCTCTCGCCACGAAGCGTCTTTACGCTCCAAAGAAACTGGACATCCTTTTTCGCCCCCCCATACCTTCGCATTTTTTTCTTCTTCGCCAGAAATCGAAAAAGACCCCTGAAACCGTGCGAGTGCTAGACTCCGCTATCCCAACAATGAAAACCTGTGCCGGTTTTTGTGGTCGTTGGGTCGCGTAGTGCGGAATCGGTACAAGCCGTGGAGTGAATGTTGGGTGGAAAGTGGACCAAGGGGTATAAGCCAACAGAAATTTGGAATTAGGGTTGTAGTGCTGGTGGTGGTTGACTGATGGCCTAAGGGGGGGTATAATATCGCAGGGGTGGAGCTTAAGGAAGTCTTGAAGAGAAGGTGGGGTGGAGGGTTGTGTACTTGATACGTGACAGGAACTTATTAAGTTTTCTGAAAAGTCGGCGCAAAGGCGTCAAGTTCGTGGGTCGGCTAATTGACGTTGCTAGGAGACGAGTAAACCCTCCGCGTCTCGGAAGTTGTTTCCAACGCCTTCATTGTAACGCAAAGACGTGCTCAGATACCCACTCTTCTAAGCGGTTACAGTTTGGTCGTTTGTTGTGTTTGACTTGTAGTACAACCCTGTGCCCGGCTCTGGCCAGACCTTTTCCTCGGTTCGTGGAAGAACGTAAGGTGGGACTTTGCCAGTGCGAAACGTTAGTAGAAACGACCACAGAGGGCGGAGTGAAGTGTTTTTTTTTCCCCGTCTGGGCGAATAGCAATCCCGGTTGAATGAGTATGATGGGCTAGTAAAGTGCGGACAGTCAACCTTTTTGCATGGGCGAGTTTGAATAACGCACACCGGCGAAAGTCACAAGAGAAAGAAGTTTGTTTGGGGAAAAAAAGGACATCGATAACCATAAAAGACGCCTAACTGGATAACCATGATTGATTGGGTGTCAATAGTACGAGAACACCGTCGATTTTCGACGTACATGTACGTAGTGCCCAACAAGCTCAGACGACGGAAAAGGGGCGTGACCTACGCTCCGCCAGACCTTCATCAGACAATGTGTGGCTATTCCAATACCACAGTCACGGACGGTTACGCAGGGGACTACCCGTACCAGCCAAACTCACAGCAGTACGTTGACGAGGAAATGAATTGCTGCAACTGCTGTTTCAGAGTAAGTTGCAACGGAGTGCCGTAACGAGCGCCGTGTGCGTACGAGTTCCTTGAACCTATGTTGGAAGCTAAGAGGGAAAGGGAGGAGTGAAAGCAATGGACTTCGACTTTTCTTAACGCAGTTGTAATTTCAAAAGAAGAAATTTAAGTTTTTTTTTAAAAAAAAGAGAAGTTGGAAAGAAAAAGGAGGGTGAAGTGCATAGTGATTTTTAAGGAAAAATATCGAAAACGCCCCGAAAAGTTATCCTAGAATGCCAAAGAGAAACTGACACGTCGGAAGGAGCTCAGCAATTGGTTTCTGTCACTGGGGCCCATCAAGCTCAGCTAACACGGCTACGAACTGCTGATCCTGCTGAAACCCAAATTTGAGCTAGAACTTCCGTTGTGTCCTGTTAGTGTACAGTAGACAGAAAAAAAAAATAATGGTACAAATACGAGGAGAAAAAGCAAGAATAAACATTTAAGGAGTACCGTGCATTATATATAATTCAGATCTGCAGCAATTTCGTGGACTGAAATGCTCGTGACTTTTTATTAGATTTGCAAATCTAATAAAAAGTCACGAGCATTTCAATCCACGAAATTCTATTTCTTCTCGACTAATTCTCGACTAATTCTGTTTCTTCTCGACTACAAAATACACCATGGTGTATTTTGTAGTAGAGAAGAAATAGAATTAGACGTCAAGTTGCGAGGCCCTGTACTGCAGACCGTGTAATGACGTCATCAATAGCCGTTTCGTAAGCATTAGCTTGCTGGAGTAAATTGTCTTATATTATCCAAGAGAACTGGTAGTCGTTCAAGGTTTTGCTAGCACGTGGTAAAAAGGCGCCAAAATATTCAAACATTGCAAAAAATAGTCGAACATCTAATAGTGAGCAGTTAATGTAAATATTGTGTTACATTGTACTTTATTGATTTTACGATTATTTTTCTACTTGATTCCGAAGTACATAAGGACTTCTAGCTATTGTACTTTGTGAATATAAAAAAAACCCTGCATAATTCATGACCTTCTGGTAGAACTTTACCTTTCCTACGGCCTGGAGAGCTTTTCCCGGTATCGTATTTTTCATAGGCAATATGTATACTTAGTTCTGGTACTTTGAGGGTAGCGCAGGTCAAGTACTGAATTAATGTATGTCGAGGAAGGTTTTTGTTCAACCCAAGAGTAGCTAGAATAGACGATTAGTGTAAATACTGCCATAAAAGTGTTGAGGTCGGTATGTTTTGTCTTAAATTGCTGGCGTGGGGAACTTTGGCAGAGTTGTCAAAGCAGCATAGGGTTATGTTTTCTTTTTCTTTTCTTACGCATTCTCTACTAGGAAGCAAGTAAACTAAATAAGTTATTTCTGGGTGAAAAAACACACATTTCGCATGGACAAAACAACAAACGGCATTAAAAAAGTACACTGTAAGCTCACGCACATTCGGAATGAATGGAATCTATTGTTGTTAAAATCATATCGTGAAGCAACAGAATCTGTCTTGCAATGCATTGCCATCGTTTCCGTGCTAGTATGCATTATACTATATGTCACTATTGTAACATTGTTATTTCATAATATGATCGTGCTTGCCCTGTCATACAAACCATTAATTTCCGACAACAGAAAAATTAAATCTTATGTTATTTTCTCTTAACTATTGATTAGTAATTAAATAACCTAAACGTATTTCAGTTCCACGCAGCATTCCAAGTAAACCTCTAAGCGAATAGGCCTTATTCCCTCTTTTTAGCGTTTGCGTTTGCATTTTCTCCTGCCCCCCCTGGTTTTATCTATAGAGTACGGTAGTACTCTATCGATAGTATGTTTGTTCAGTAATTAGTATCGCTAGGCTGGACCTAACTTGCATAGAGGGTTGAAAACCCTATATGACATCAGTACCTCCCATGTGTTATATTTCCGCTTTACCGAAATGTTGCAAGCGCTATGAACTAAGTTATAAGAAAGCGTAGAGTTGAATGTAACGCTGACATGTTGAATAACCCGTAAGTCAGCTTTTCGCAGTAATTCTGGCTCTTCTTCCTTCTTTTATTTCACTGTAATGTTGATTCTAGCTTACGTCATTTCCGAGGCCTTTTGCACATTCGCCGGCATAGCGAGATGGAATTATGAAACGTTTAAGAGTGAAAGTTATTGTTATAGTCTGTTAAAAGCTTTATACAATACACTACAGTGTGTGTGTGGTGTAGGATACTTACGTTAGCTTTATGGTAAAGATGGTCTAAATATGTGGGTTTCTCACTTTCCTGTTGAAGGGGGAGATAGAAAGCATCCTGGAGTGTCTCACAACACTTGAAAGGGGAGAGAATCTTTACCACGGACCGTTGGGGCTGTAAATATTGAGCCACTGAAGGCTTCCCAAGACTAAATAATCAAATTTGGGGGAAGGCTCCTTTACGTCCGGAAATACACCAACGCTGCTTCATAGGCTCTTACCCTGTTCCTTCACCAGCTCCTGATTTCCTGCCTACCGCACTATATATGTAGGCCAGTGCTCCTTATTTCTTTTCTTTTTTCTTACTCGGGACCACATTTTTAGTTATTTGGAACCATACCTGTTATAATATTTTTTGTGGAGTAATGTAAGGGAAGGTACTAAAATTTTAACGAATTATTATAGTGCATTTTATCAGTTAGCATTGAATGTAAACAATTTTCCGTTAAAAATGTAGTTTGTTGTAATTGATTATAAAATTTATTGATTTATTCTCTGGTGCTTCAGTAAAAAAGAAATATTTAGAAAAGGATACAAGGGATTTTTACTTATTTTCTCCAAACTAAGGTTTAGTTTGCGCTGATAATGTCTTCCAGATTTCGTTAATCGAAGATAGGTTAAATGAATCTTCATTCTATTTGAATGTAAAGTAACAAATTGAGCGAATAAAAGAAATAGAAAGGATGCTGTGGTAGAAAAAATAACGGTCAAATTATGTCGAACTGTTAGGTTAAAAATCCCCTAACTTGGAATTTAGTTAATTATCTGTAGAAACTGTGCCTTTACATTGTAGCATTGACAACGTATTGCAGTGCACTATGGCTACAGATATCGCCGGACTTGGCAAGCATAATATTTCTCCCCTTAAATTCCAGTCCATAAAGAGCTGCTCAGATTGTCTTGTAGCTTTTCTCCTGTGAATCCCCAAGTTCTACGGACCGAAAAGAGCAGTTGGGGTATAGGGATGACTACCATAAGTAATAGAGAAAATCTTATGGACTTTGGGGTGAAGGGTGAGACTCTTATGACAGCTAGACTGCGAAGCCCAGTCTCCGAAGGGACCTTTCCCTATCATGGCGAGGGGAAAGCAAATGAATTGCTTATGATGGAAACATGGCTTGAAGCTGAGCAGACGCTGGTGAATGGTTATATTTTCTCATCCCCCTGCTTGATAACGATAATGGAGTTTATAGAAATGGTGCCAGTACTCTTCCTCCCATCCCGGCCAATCTATTTACAACTGGCTCCCTTTTATGCATCATTTTCTCTCTTCCTGCCTCTCATTCCCCACAGCGTCAAAAACGAAAATGCCAGTACGCACACTTGGTGCACGGGTGTTGGCAACCACGGGCGAGTTGCAACTCGGAAGCACCTTTCATTAACCGAGCTTTGGGTTAAAAAGGCGTGAGATGATACTGGGCGCTCGCAAAAAAAAAACTGCGAAGGAGACGCTGAGCAGCGCGAGAAGGTAATAGCCAAGTGGCTCACCCCAGAATTGGATGCACAACTTCTTGCTCCCTTTGTTTCCGGGATCTGGGGGGGAGGGGAAAGATGCTTCTTAGCGTCGCATTGTGATATTCTTGGGAGCTTAAATTACCTCGGTTTTCCTAAGACAAATAGCGCGAGAGATAAGCAAACTTGGGCTAGCTTAGTAACAATCATCTCTTGGGAGAGCCTGGATCTTTTGGGAGAGCCACATTTTGCGTCGTTGTCGGCCTCGTAAAAGTTGACACTTACTGGGAGGAGAAAAGCGATTCAAGGGGCGTAAATTTGTCGCGAATTGTCCGAAAGCACCTTTTCAGAAGCTCTCTTTCTACTCCGTTTTTTTTTCTTCCCCGTCTGGCCATATTCGTAAAATTCCTGAAGGTGAGAGCGAAAATATGGTACGGGAAAAATGGCACCACGTGCCTGGACTCTCGAGTATCGATCCAGATTTTCGAGGAGATGAATAGAACCCAAAATTATGTATCTGGCTGTTTTTGTTTTCGGGCATATGCATAGAGAACGGAGGAATTTTCCACATTTCCTGGATTTGTGCTTTGAGTCAACAGAGTGCTCCAGATTTTACTATTCAGCTCATATCGAGCACGTCACAGGAAACTTTGTTTGTCCAAGAGCTGCTTTGTGTACTGAGTTTCTGTAAAGTTAGAGACCTCTTCAAAAGTTCCGGAACGTTTTAAAGATCTTGTTTTCGAGGAGTTCTAAAACACAATGCAGTCAGCTATTGTTCGAAGAAAATATGAACGTTGCTAATTAATTATTGTGACATTAACAAATTTATCCGCAAAAGGAATTACAGTTAGACATTAGGGAAATTTCTGCTATCGCTGAGGGGTTTTTCTCGTTTGTGCATGATTTTTGTTTATGCGTTTGATTTATTTATTTTTGTTGCTATGTGTTACTCAGCTGTTTCCGCTAGTCCTTTATACTCGTTTCAGAAACAAAGCCTTGGGAAAGATCTCTGTAATTTGCAGTTTTATACTTTTACGCTAGCGCTAAAGATTACTAACACTTCCCGCGCTTGTTCCAAACTCCGTTACGTTTTGAAAATTTGAGGCAAGTTTGTGTTCGTTAAGACAAAAAGAAAGGGGCACTTCCTTCTTTAGCACGAGTGTTTTGGAAGCATTGGAGTCGTATAAACAAGGTTGTTTGATTTGCGCGTCCGCCTTTGTTTTCCAGATTACCATGCCCAGCAGCATTCTTCGTACTTTAGATAACAAAATTTTCTCTTCTACTTCTTCATAGTGCCAGGTTTAAAAACTTTGAACGTGCCAGATGTTCTAAGCTCAGTTTTTCCGGAAGCGAACATTTCTGGTGTGGCTTTTGTTACCCTTATTAATACAGCGACCAGCCCCCTAATAAAGGTTATAAGATTGTCTACACGCTCAGAACTTTGGATTTGACAAAGCGAAAATATATGGCGTTTACTTATTTATTAGAACCAGGGCCGGATCCACGATTTTGGTTCGGAGGCGGTTTTGAAAGTCGGGGAGTGGGGGGGGGATTAAAAATAAAAAAAATGGGCCTTCTATGCTCGCCATTGTCAAACAAAAACGTCAAGGGGAAGGGCGGGGGGGGGGGGGGGGGTCAAATCCTCTAATCATCCCCTCTGGGTATGGCCTTGATTTATGACACACCTTCTTTGAAATTTGTCTATTTAGCCATCAGTACACAAGTTTCTAGAAGCAGAGAACGTGAAAAATTAGTTTTCCGGTTATATAAAAAGATCCTGTTAAGTCATTGACCGAATCTGACCGAATCGACACAGCAAGGAGTACCTGATCGAGTTTTTCAGAAAAAAAAATCTGGTCAGGTCAGCGCTCAAGGAAGTCGCGGCTTGTCTGTAAGATGCAGGTTAATACACTAGATGAAAATTTCGGGTAAGTTGCATTTAAGTAGCAATATTCAAAAAAAAATATTCTGTTACATTTAGACGTTTTTCTGCAGGATTACACTTTTTATAGAGTAATTGGATCTTGGATCGGATGCATGGCGTTAATTGTACTGTTTTAGCACTCAAAATCTGACGCTCCTTCATCGCATTTGTTTATTTTAGTTTAATCTATACTGAACGCAGGCACAGTTTGTGATTCTCGCCGTCTTTTCGTGGCATCATGTGCGGCAAAATGACAACCGAATGATCAAAGTTAACAGAAAGCATTTCAAACGACGTAAATCAATCTCAAAATAAGCAAAATAAGTGTAACTAACAAATAGTTTATGGCTATAGAAAATAAAGTTAGGTAAAAAATAAAGTTAAAAAATTAAAAGCAAAGGCCATAAATTGGTGCCTTTGCTTTGATTTGCCTTCGTTTTACTTCCCTAATTGCTTTTGATTTTTGAAAATTTGTTTGCGCTTCTGATAAATTTTTGCTGCAGAATGCGTGAAAGCTTTCCGACATCTTGTAGAAAGTTTTCCGACATCCTGTAGAAAGTTTTCGTAGGTTTTGTCAAGTTCTGAATTTTTTTTACGAAATTCCCTTTTCTTTACGTCGTAGATTTTAGCGGATTATGTCATTTGGAAGATCTTGGCAGAAAAGGGTTAACGTAAAGGTCAAGATGGAAGATTTTCCGACAAATCTGGTGCATTTAGAATCGTGGTCGTTTCCAGCGTTTCTAGACCTTATTGACAAGCATTAGGAAAAAAGCTTGCGGCAGATCCGTTCTTTGAAATGCGAAGAGAGTGGGTATGACTTGAAGATTTCGCTCAAATGATATTCATTTTACGAATGGGGACGATTTGTTCCAAAATGTACTCAGCTTTTACCATTTGGTAAAAGTGAAAAGAAAGAGATGGCTCCTCTAGAGGAAGCTGGTGGACAACTAAATCTTTCTTTAAAAGTTGCAGAAGTACCCCCACTTCTTTTAAGACCAAACCCCGAACCAAAATCCTGGTTACGGTCCTGGGCTTCCGATTATCCGAATAAAAAAAGGGTTTTAAAGCGTTCAGACAGCCGATATTTTGTCGGTTCGAGTAGCCGTCGTTACCAGTGTTTTGTATGTTTTATGAAAAGTTTATCCTATATTTTTAACTCGAGCTGTTTGGTGCGCTTTCCTGGTACCAAGAACAAACGTAAGAGGTTTTCTCGTTTTTTCCCCTCTACATTTGGTTGGGTGACTTAGTGCAAAGTATGCCGGTCAGTGTTTGTAGCCGAGGAAACGCGTAAAGAAGGATAAAAAATGTAATTTATTTAGTATGCATTTGTTGAGCTTTTTTTACTAGGGAATAAAAAGTCAAGTCGCCTTGATAGTAAGCTTTTAAGTGGGAGCTAAAGCGGATAAAACGACGAAAGGACAGGAATATTGAAAAATGTGGAAAAAAAAGAATGAAATTCAATGCGTTGACTTGGTGACCACCCGTAACGCCTCGCCGTCGTCCCGTCCGTTCGTAGCACGCTTTCCGTCTTGGGTGTCACTACAGTGTCTCAAAGCATCTTTCCTGTAAGCACACTTTAGCTATTCATCCATCAAACGATATGACTACGTGTGTGGGTATGGCCGGCCAGTAGTGCATACTGGCCGTATGTTTTATTTTTATTTTTTTATTTTTTTATTTTTTATTTCCAAGTTTTTGGCGATACGTGAAAGGGCGAAGAGGTGCAAGCGCTTTGTTGGAATTCTTCCATACAAAAAGTAACACGTAGGAATGCGTGGGAAGATGCCATCCCCTCGCTTCAAAGATTGACACTTATTTTGATTGTCTGTGGTCGCGTATTTGAGCGAGGTGTTATTTGGAGATGCGAAATCTGGAACGGTAGACAGCCGAAGTCAACTATGGACTAAGAAAGAAAGTTTTATAACATTTCTCATAACACACGTGATTGATCGCGGCTTATATAACCGGTTGCTTTTGTTGGTTTTAGAAGCGTCCAAACCACAAAAGTCAAAGGCCACCGAAGCGTTTCAGCGCAAGAGCTTTCTGGCTAAGATGGATAGCTGTCTAGTGCCTTTTAATTTATTTGCGTGGGTGAGTGAGGAGTTTCTTAAACCCTTCGCGGACCTCAAAGAAAGGCACGAAAAAATTTGCGACCGAGAGATAGCTCATGGTGCAGTACAACTCAGTGAAATCAGTCGCTAGTCCGTGTTGTTACGATCACAGTGATGATCACACCCTTTCATAAAATTAAATGTGTATTTTTGTTATTTTTTAACGTAGCCATAATTATTTGTTAGTTGCACTTACTTTGACCATATGCTTTTAGTTTGGTTGAGGTCGTTTGAATTTTTTTCCTACATCCTTTATATGAAATCTCAAAGAAATCGTTGTGGAAGTTGCATTCTCTTTAAAATAGTAGCTTTATAACAACAAGAAAATGACTCATTGGGTTTGAGTTCAGCTATTAGCGGAGATTTCATCCGAGAAATAAAATGAAACGGTCGTAGTGTTTCATCTTCGGATGAAGAGTTTGCTAACCGTCAGATTTAAAGAAAAACACGTGGCCATTTTCGACTAACCCTGCTGGCGCTTGAGTATGCGTTTGGTATCGATATAACGTGGTCGATGGATTAACCGTTTGCGATACGTGTGTCATGTTACCGTTTTTTTGCGTTCGCTTAAGAAATATTTTTATAAACGGATAATACTAAGCTTGTACGTTATTCATCTCTGCTCAACAAAATTTGGATGCCAAAAGGTTAGGCAAATAGTAATTAAATTCGTAAATGCTCCACTAGTTTTTCTAGGAAGTTTTTATTGTTATTGCTAGACTGTGTTAACGACGTAATCATTAGCGTTCTTAACTACCTCTTTTCCAATAGCCTGAGGCAGTTATAATACAATACACTTGCGGCAGGTAATAAACAATGTGTTTTCAGCTAATGGTACAAGCTCTGTTTCTTTTACAGCTGCAGTGCCAGTATTGACAAATCGATTTGCCAGCAATACATTCCCCTTTTTTTCAAAGCAACCTTTTTCGCGAGCGTAGGACTAAGGGTCTAGGCATTTTGTCATATAAATGGCCAACTCTTACACTTTTGGAGTATTTTTTTCTTGTATAAGAAAGTAAGTTTCGTTGTAACGAAAGCAGAAGAGTGTGGTGCACCTCGAATTCGCCGATTTTTTCTGTACACTAATTTAACTATATTTTCCTGTCTTTCTTCCTGTTAGAGCCCACGCCATGGTCGGAATATCGACGATCGATCTCCGTCGCCTACACCTGGAATTATCCATATAAGCAACAAAGATTACCCAGACGGCCTTCGTCCTATCGCGGCTACCGAGCGAATTGTAAGTCAAGGCGTATCCCATCCGCCCAACTTGTCCAGCAAGGATGGAAGTCCTAAGCAGGTAAGGCCACCGCATACTCATTCAATTTGCGCTGCAAGTTGACTTGTATTTAGGTAACTTTATTAAAGTTTGCAAATCTGCGTGCAGTATCTTGTACTGGAAGTTGAGTTTCTGAGAGTTTGGGAAGGATTTGCCATTTTCCTAACCCTGTCTTTCATTTTTCTGAATTTATAACGTGTGAAAAATCTCTCTAGCCCGGACGAATACAAAAAGCAGAAGATTTTTTTTCGGGAGGTTATCGGAGAATTTTGCCAAGCGCTAGAAGGGAAGTTGCTTGGCATTGAAATCCTTTTACTATTTTTTCCAGTTACTTCTTATTTGTGCGTTTCTTTTTTTTCTGTTTTGTATAACGCTTGAATGAAGGTAGTTTTCCGTGAAGGAATCCAAGTCTGGTGGAAACGTGCCAATGTGGAATTGAAGCCTATTATTTTCAGAAGGAAAATATCAACTCTATTGCGTGTTTTACTCACGACTGATTCTATTGCCCACTTAAGAGGGATTAGCGTGCTAGGAAATCTCAGTAAGAGCTAGTAGGCTTTTCTGTAGAACGCACCTAAATTATAAACGTCTAGCTAGTTAAGTCGACCTGCCTATTGCGACTGGTGTAAATCCACAGCTGGATAAGATTCTGAGGCTTAGATTACGAGAAAAAGTGCAGTTGATTAACCAACCTTGTGAAAAAATAACCCTGGTTCCCATAACTCCTGTGTTTCATTTTATTAAGCTGTTATTAAATGCAATTCTCCGTAAATGATTCTTACATGATGAAGACAGTTAGAATATTATACACAATACAAATTCCATATGCGTGCCAGTAGTTTGTATATGCGAAGGTTTTTAAAGCTCCGACTGTGATAATGTTCAACTTGTGGCGTTCTGGGGACAATGGGGAACGAAACATTTTTATGATTATATTGCTTCTAAGCCACGTTTCTTTCGGCCAAGAGAATATGAATAATATGAATAATATGAACAAATAAAAGTAAACTTTAGCTAGCTGAAATATTAACCGCCGTAATTTCTGTATCTTGCACAAAAACAGTAAAGCTTTCTGCAACGGTATTTATGGGGCCAATCTGAAACCAAAGCGTCTATTTATGGTGACAGCTTCAGGTTGTTTTGTGGTTTGCTTTACACCAAGTTAAGGAAAGTTGCCAAAGAACGGGAAGAAATCAACCGCAATGCAATCTTAGCAAAAGCGAATCCAGACTACTGTACGGCGAAACTTGTGTATCTTTCGACAACAGTGTTTCTTACGAAGACGTATAGTTCTCATTCTCTGTGTGTGCTTTCCGTAAACTTCTTTCACTCTTTCTGCGCCAAATATGCAGGTTTTTCCCCTCTCTGCAGCGTGGCATGGTACAAGTTTTGGAGTAACGCCCCAGATATAAAAATCGCAATAATTTGTCTTCGCCAGCAACTTATGAGTCCACAAAACTCATCGGAAGCAGAGACTCCAAGCCCTAAAACTTATCATGTAAATGATTACGTTTCCGCACATTCACCGTGTTTTTAGAGCCGCGACAGAAATTCTTTTTTTTTAAGTCGTGTGGCAATTGCAAATGTAAAATTTTTTTTTTTGCTGAATAAAATATGAGAATGTCTAATGCTAAGGAAGCTTTACCGCGTTCTTCGTTGGCACGTTTTGCTGCTTAAGGGTTAAAACCCTGGGGGGAAAAAAGTCGAGAGAAAAGGTGGAGGGACAGAAGAATTACCAGGATGATGAAGTGTATGAACATGGGCGTGGTGTACTGGGATAAGCCGTAAGACGCAACATACGGATTCACGCCTCATTGCATTAGCATCAAACTCCCCTTAAGAAAAGCTTCCTTAACTGCCGTCTGCTTTAACAGATTTTCTTTTCATTGTTGTCCTTTTGGATGTTGAACAGAGCGATTTATTGCTCCAGGAGGATTGAGCAAAATCGTTAAAATCGTGTTACGAGTGCTTTCACTATAACGCAGAAATAAAAAAGAGTAACGCAGCAATAAAGCTTAGGGAAGCTTTTAAATTAAGCTGCTCAAGTAATCGATTAATTTACGAACATCCGATGCCTATGGTGGATGAAGTTTCCAAGCGTTGATTTGAGAATTACGTTTTTCTCTGCGAATTCTTCGTCTTCAAAATCCCCTCTGTTTACGGTTCAGTTGCCAAACGATTTGTAGTCTCTCTCAGGAGACAAAGGGAACAGTAGAAATTGTGGTCTAGCTGACGAAGATGTTAATTGTGAGACAATTTTTCCGTCCTCTGTAAGAAGTGGCATGTGTCAGATACCGCGAGTGTCTCAAGCAAATGAGACCGTTCCATGTGCAGTGCCTTTGCCACTGGTACTCCCTATTTTGCCGTAATTTCAGTCGTTGAATAATGAACGGGTGCTTGGAAGGCAGATTGTACCATATGTTGAACAATTAAGAAAGTACCATTTCATTTGCATAAACTTGGTTAAAAGCAGCTTATGTAAAAAAGAAAAGGTTCGGAAAAATTAGCGTTTAAAAATCTTGAGGTTTTCAAAGGCAAAAGCGTTATGTTAAGAGGATCTCATAATTTATCACGACACTGCTTAGCTTAGCGACATGAAATCCAGCGTTAAATGTTCATAATTAAGCTTGTTGTTTTCTTTGTTTCACAAGTGTCACATTTAGGTCAAATGCCGAGCTGTTATTTTATAGTACAGGATTAGTCGCTAAATTTTCGCTTTAAAATGTATGCAGTCGATTAAAAGATGTGAATAATACAATATGTCATATTCATTTAATGTAGAGACGCACCTTTATAACGAATTCCCTCTTAAAATTCCGCCTTAAGTCTTTTACTCTGTTTACGTTGATAGCATGGAAGCTTTGCAGGATAATTTTGCAAATATTGTTGCGTATATTTTTCGTGTTATAAAATAATTTTGTATTTGAAAATACTTATTCTTTCGAGCCGTGAAATCTTTACCTCTAGTTTGGCTACTGAAAGTTGAAAATTTCTTCTAATGATTGCTTTCTGATCATTAGCTCGAAGAATTCTTTGCAAATATTTAATAATACTTACTTCTTAGTGATCTCGTGAAATATACAGATTTTGTTTACCTATTTAGATCTAAATGTGTTCAGATCATTGAAAATTAACGGTACACATTTTCAATATGTCTCCCGATGTTGACAGGTATTTATTAATCAAAGGTTAACCATCAAGACCTTTGGAAAACATTTATTTGTACGGTCAAGAATTTCAGAATCTCTTGCGCTATTCGTTGTTAAATGGGAAGTTTAGGTGACCTTAACAAATAACTTTCATGGCGCACGTTTTGGGTCACAGAAAAAATCGCAAGTCACTTAGAGATTAAGGAAAGATTGCACGTACTGTAGAGAATGTGACCGAAGAAGCAAGACCGTAGCGTCAAAGCGATTTCAATCGATTCCTTTGCAAGAAATTCCCTTATTCCTGGAATCAGAGTCGTCATTTCAACATCTCCGTGTCAAAAATGTCCTAATACCGTCCTCGAATTGGATTGATTTCAATCCGATACCTTTTGTGTCGTTCCGTTGCAAGTAAGCAGACGCTTGAATACTTTTGCTGTCTCTCCTTTAGTAATTGTTGTGACTTTGGGTGTCATTTGAAAACGGTTATAATCACAGTTTATATTGAGAAATCGTTGTAATTGAATGCGTCGACATTTTCCGTACAACATGTTAAATACGACCTGATCCGTTCACTGGAGGTATACTTGTATCCTTTACGGGGAAAAAAATGCGAGATTTTGTTTAGTGGGTGGCTAACAAAATTATCTTCTAAAGAATAAGAAAGAAAGAAATAGAACAAAAATATAACGCCTCAAAAATCTGGCAGTTTGTCGCCAGTTAGTCATATTTCGTGCAGATTTCTTTTAGACTATACTATTGGGATGGGGTTAAAATCTCCCTGCTCGTAAAGTGCAACTCTGTTTTTGCGTCAAAATTGTGTTTTTTATTATAACTTTTCCGCCAGATCTGACTTCTGATTTTTCCTTCCAGTACTTTCTGCACACCCCACTCCTCTCCCCTCAAAAAAGAAATACGAGTGCCACAAATGGAAGAACGTTGCACTGTACGGCGGTTCGAGCTTGGCATGAAAGTCTGCTACTTTTGCTTTATGGTGTACTGTCTCTTCTCCACTTGCCTTCAAGTTTTACTGGCAACAATGGAGAAAAGAGTGAGAGACCTGTGAGAGCATTATGCAAATTAGGCCTTATACAATCTTTTCAACAGCTTAGAATAATAAGGCCATCCATTTCATACGAAGAAAAGGCGCGTGCCATCCGGCGCCCACTAACGCTTTTCTTGGCGCTTCTTCTTTTTTTCCGTTTAAAGACGAGAATAAATTTGTGGTGCTTTTATAAAGTGTCTTCTGTTTAGATTTTTGCCATCGTGGGTTGACAAGAAAATAGCTTTGCCCATCAGACTTAAAGATAAGCTGGGAAGTGCTGAAGATGTGGGGAAGTTGGGAAGCAAGTCAAGAAAACAAGTGCAATCGTTTGGAGTACAGATCTCAAGTCCGATGTTACAACCTTTCCCGTGTTGATAAGCAACTTCGGTGTATTAGAAGTTGTGCGGTTTCATAAGCTACTGAAGAGCTTTCACTCTAGCTTCAAATCGGACGCGTAGACTTATATTGTTACATAAGAGGTTCACCAAGGAAAGTAAACGGTGCTTCGGTATATTTTTTCTTTTTAAATGCCCACACATCCATCAATTCGCCTAATTATTTCGGGGGAATGAAAAGAAGGAACTTTTTCAGACATCACAACACGCATGTAAGGTCACTGTGTACTAGCCATCTCGTGGGAATTTGTATAAGGAATAGCGTGGAACTTGTACGGAAAATTTCTTGAACATCCTTACCCGTTTTCGGATTTTTTCCCCCAACAATAAAGTCTCATTTCATTAGACCCACGAATTAATTACACAAATTTCCAGAAAGTGTTTTTGTCAGTTGTTTGTGAGATTCGCTGCTGCACAATCCACGAGCCAACAAGTCTGTGGTAAGCGATAAAAAGTGCTAAAAGGGTCAAAAGTGTTAATGCGTTAACAACTATTTTATGATAATGTCGAAACAGCATTGTTGGGATTTTTTTATTTATTAATGAAATTCGAAAAGTTTGTCGATTTCTGACAATTTATGCAGGAAGTTTCATGTTTAGATTTCAGCAGCGTTCGTCAGACATTATGATCTATAACTTTACTTTAGAAAAGTTTGGAAAAATACCTAATGATTTTGCCAAATCTGTCATAGTAATTTGTCCATTAAGAGAAAGTGGTATAAAGTTACCTTAAGACTTAAATACATCTAGCCTACTTTTCTCCATCTGTGGAGATAATCTCAACATACGGTTTCGATCTCTTACTGAAAAGTATGACTAGATGTCTATGCAAGTGACTTCTGTATAAGAAAAACCTCGTATAAGATATTAAGCCTGACTTATTCATTTCAAATAAGTGAAAACGCATGTGAGAAAAAAACGGATGTATGAGACATTTCTTCGCGTTTCTGTTTCGCTTCCAACCGCATTCGACGTGTCAGCAATAACCTTTGCACGAAGGTAATATTTTTTTCCTTTCAGCTTATCGCGTGGGAATGCAATGTGTACCTACAGCTCGTATAATTGGAGGTTAGGTCAGTAGAGGACTATTGTACTTTTTTTGCTACCGATGGCCACTTAGGAAGACCTGCTGTGCCGCTGAGTACTAGAAGAAAGTTTTGGCTCGTGATCTTGGCACATGTTGCTGAAACCAGCACGAGCAGCTGTTATTGAGGAACGAATGACTAGTAGCAGCAGAACTCGTGTTGGCCATTGTTGCTTTATTTTTCCAAGAGCTTTGCTTTTTTTTTACTGGCTGTAGTTTAGCCTTCGTATAGTGTTGCATTAGAGATGAATTTTTTGGTGGGATATATGCTGACTGAGATATGTCTTCCCATTTGCTTGAGATGGGGATTTAGGGTTGTTGCGGTGGTGCGGCAGCGCAAAACTGAAAAGTCCACACGCCTTTATATAAATGTATGTTATCAGAGGTCGAAGTCCGTCCTTCTCTGACAGCCCCAACATTGAATCAGCAAAATTTCTATTGTCTTTTGCCAGATGCGCAGGCACAATCCAGAAATACATGATGATAGGACAGAAATTATTATGGAACAGATTTAAGGAGATTTTTGTCAGATATTTTCTCTTCGCCTACCAGAAATTTTAGATGTTTATTGTACTACAGGTACGTACTTTTCTAAACACAGTTGTAACAGTTTGGGGTAGGGTATCAATTAGAGCTAGAGCAGTGTGGTTGTTCTCATTTTATGTTTGTCTCTTCGTTAGCGATTTTTTTTAGTCTTCCCGTGTATGCAAAGGTAGTGGAAGTCATAAGTAGGTTCAAGATGGCAAAGGATATCAAATATGAAGCTTCTTCTAGCGCTTATCTCATTAAATGAGCAATGCAACGTGATCTCACTCCTTCAAACTTTAGAACCTTTTTCTCTTCTCTTTTTGCTTGCTCTCTTTGTGCTGTATACCTCGTTTAAGCTATAATCAGCCCACAGTGAAAAGTTTCTTCCGTTTTTTTTTCTTTTTTTATCGCTCCTGGTTTTTCATCTTTGGTTGTCAAAAAACAAGTCTTTTAGAGAAAGGTTTCAGCGTCTTTACTTGGCGATAGGGAAGAACCTAAATCCATCTCCCGAAAACCTAACTTTTCAGCTTGCTGCTTTTATCTGATGTGTACACGTGCCTCTTTATTTTTTTATTTATTCATGTCTAGTTCGTTAGTTCTTCTTCTTATTATTTTCTTATGGTGGGACAATATCCGTTTCCCTTTTGCGTTGAGCTAGTCAATAATGAATTGCCTAACTTTAGCAAGAAAAGGGGTAGTGAATAGGTAAAAGGACATTCATTAAGGAATCGATTAAGGTGGATGCTAAGGAAAAGGCAAAAGGGGGTGAGGGTGGGGAAGAGCGTATGGTGTTCACCGACGTATCACATACCGTCCAAAGAGAGAAGGGTCCCGCTCCGCACTGAGGTGTATGTCTGTGTATTGATCGGAAAAAGGAAAAGCAAGCAGTAAAGAGACGTAGTTTCGTGAAGAAACTTGTCTTGTCGCCACATTGTGTACATGGAAACCTTGAATGGAAAAAAATAAGCTAACTTCCGAGTTCCCCCACGGTCAGGTGTGTGGGACAGCGGTTGTAACCTACTCGTAAGCTCTGGGGCAAGTGCAGCGTGGTATAACGAACAGCTCATAAGACGAAAGTAGAAATTGCAGTGCAATCTAGTCATTGTTCCATTTCTTCCCCCGTCGCCCAGTACTTGACCAAGATAGAGACGAGCTAGACCTTCAGCAACGCGACGGAACTCGAACTGGCTTTAGTTTCCGGGAAGCTCGCAGTGCCAAAAAGCCCACCAGGAAGCTGAAATCAGAGAGTTGTCAATCAGGTTGACCATGAGTGACGCAAGGTGTCAGTGGTGGTGCCTACATATCGGGATCGTTCGTGTTCCCTGATGGGCCGTTCGACGGCGGTTCTGGGTTTAAGTCGTCGATTGTGTTGTTGGCTGCTGGTGGGCGGCCAACAAAGACGACGACGGGATCGTAACAAAACAGTACGGTTCCATACAGTCGTTGACACCATTTCTTACAGCGCGTCGAACACTGGATCGCAAGCGTCGGTGTCTGGTACAGGTTTCAGCGAAAACCAGGTGTGTATTGCCAAAAAAAAAAAAAGAAGGAAGGGAAAGAAATAAAGGAGAGGGAACTTTTTAGGGTCGTTTTTATACGCTCTGGTATCAACAGTACAGAAATTTTCGAGGAAGACTTTCGAGCATCCTTGCCTGGGACTTTTTCAATATCGCTTCGTTTATGAGGGATGCAGAATTGTGTTGTAGGGATCTGAACGAAAAGATCAAAAGGTTTTCTTGATATAATAGAATTCTTTTTCGTACTTGTATGAAGTGCAGAGGATAGAAGAGAACGATAGCGCAAGCTGTCGATTTAGGTATGAAAAGTGATTATAGCAAGAGCTGTATTTGCATCGCTTAGATATTGTTCCGTTTTGCATTCTTTTGGGAGTTTTACTTTCTTCCCAAGTCCTACTTTTCGCTGTCGCCCCGTACGAATATTTGACATGATTTTCTTCTTGATGTTTATCTTTTAGTGTTATAAAAAAAGTAATTCCAGACAAACGTTTGTTCCATAAACAGCATTTAAATTTAGGTGGTTAGATAGTTATTGGCGTGGCTAGATTGTTGTTATAGGGCAGATATCGGGAAATTCTGTCTTCCCTTCCGGCTTTTATCATTCCGTGCGTTTGTCTTGAGTTTATCTAAGCATGCTTTCGTTTCCGTAACGACGTTGCATCGAGAAAGAAGGAAGTGAAGTGCTGCGAATAGAATGAGCAAGGCGAATTTGAAGGAAAAAACTTTCGAGTTGGGACAGTTCCGACCGCATGTCGACTACAGCGCTTATGGCGCAACCTAAAGAGCACATATTGAGCCAACAATGAACTTGGACGGATAAAAGTGACCTGGTTACAACTGTACTATAGTTGAACTGTAGCCGGAACCAGGAAGAATATTAAATAGCTCAATATGGGTTAACTTGAAAAATACATTCCGCTTTATATTCCCCATGTGTCTCCGGAGTTGCATAATCGCATTAATACCATACATTTCGTACGAAGGTTTTCCGTTTAGTGTCCTTATTCGCTGGTATATTCCAATTTCTAAGTTAATTCCTTTGGAAAATACGAAAGATATAGGCCACAATCATTTATTTAATTTTACTTATATAGTATTTTCTGCACACACAAAAAATTATAAACTCCTTAAAAAAAAAGCAAGCTCGCATGTGATACAGAAAGCATAACGAGCTCTCCTCACGCCTTTTTCTGAAGGTAGAAAGGACGCTTGGACCTCTCCCCATTTTTAGAAGAGAAAAGAAAAATAACTCAAAACGCAGATGAGAACCTCAAAGCTCACTTGCGTCATCCCGTACAAGTTCTCGTTCTATCTTGCTTTTTTGCCTGTTAGAAAAAAAAATCGCTGTTTATGTAAAAGCCACGTGGAAAATGGTTCAGTAGAGGAAGTTGGAAGAAATGCCAAGTGAAGGTGAAGAAATGGGTCTTCCTGATCCGGTAAGTCCGGATTGGATCCCTGGGTTGCACTCACGTTAAGTCTGGCTAGCATCTATATATCGGACGAGTTCCGTTTCAGCTTGAAAGCTAAAATTAGACCCAAAGCGAGAGAGTTAGAACCCGAGCTGTTGGCTGCACTGTATTCTATTACAGTTCCTGTGCAAGATACGAGAGAAAGGGCCAACTTGTTTCGTGTACCTTGGTGGAATGCTGTGACTGTTTCTCTTTCGCCCGAGCAATTACTCATTTTACCGATTGAATGCTCGATGGACTCAGTGGTGCCTTAATTACGGAAAGCCAACGCGAGTGGATTTGTTTGTGTGCGCGGAGTTGCCGTCCGTGGTCTTCAAAACTTTGTTGTGAGCTAATGCGCTATCGTTCACACAACGGTTGCAGCCCTGGTGAGGAATTTGGACGTGGGGTAAATTACATCATAAAGAGCGGGAAATTCACAGAAACCCAATTCACTGACAGGAAGCCAAGCCATAAAGGCAATAGGCATTGCAAGACAAAACACAGAGCGTGGGTGTGCATTCAAGTTGCCTTGTGCCGGTGGAACTCCAGTTTGGCCGCTTCTCGCGTCTCATATTGGCGCACCTATATAAAATCCAAGTTTAGCGTACGAAAGCTGCTCATCCGACGGCATTCGAAAGAAGGCGGCGAGCTTGTGCCCTGCCGTAAATGCCTTTCATAACTGGTAGCCGGCAAAGCAACGAAAAGGAAACCGCGGAAATTGAAACAAGGGCCCACGCGGTGGGACATACATGAGCCCAAGTGTGCCAAGTTAGCCTCGTGTTTATGGTACCCTAAAGTCATTTAGGCTCCGGTCTGTACCGAGCGGTACCCGAGGCCTTTGAGCGTGAGAGATTACAAGTGTGACTACTAGATGGCGGAAGGATCAACGTATTATTCATTCAGGTTCCACGTTTACCATAGGCACCTGTACCCTTGTGTTGTGTGGGTAATGTGTCTTTAACCCATACCTGTCTGTATGGGGCGTTTGAAAAGGGGGAGAGACGCCAGACCTGTTTCGGTTGGGTCCTTCCCACGTTTTCGTTGTTGCCTTGAGCAAAAATTGGGAGACCTGAGTTGGCTGTCGGGGGTTTGGCTTGTCGTTGCTCAGAGTAACATTCCGAACCACCTCAGCAAGCATCCAAACCAAGCCATGGTTAGCAACAACCTTGTAACTAACGGTGGTAACGGTATTTTTGCTCAAAAACGTTAGCACTGCAATTTGTTAAGCGTTCGTCTCGAAACTGGAACGTAATCACTTTTTTTCGAAAAGCGTGATGTGGACGTGTGACAAGTGGCAATAATCTGAAAACTTGGGGCACTGGTACCGTTGGAATTTCCCCACCCTGTGAAGTGCTTCAAGGATTGTGACAAGCACACTAGTTGAACGTCTGTGTATTGGGCTGGAATCGTTAAAGGACAACAGAGAAAAATCTGGGTTTTGTGTGATTTGGTGTCGTAAGCGAGCCCAGTTCAAGGAATTGATGTAGATGGAGGGTATAAATTTTTGAAGCTCCACACAGTGCCGTCAAGTTGGTAGTTTAATAAAAGGAAGTCGGGGACGCTTGTTTGATTTCCAAGTGCCGAAGCTCTCCTGTCTATGAGAGACAGAAAGAGTGAGAGCTGGAAGGGGAGTTAAAAACGACTGCAAAGCAGGAAAAAGGAGTGCAAGGAGGAAGTTCAAGTGGGCGTGGTACTCGACAAGTCAGTGCAGCATGAAGAACCGTAACAAGGTAGTTTTTCTATCATCACTGTCGGAACGATGGGGGTTTCTAACCCCTATCAAAGTGCAGCATACTTTTTTAGCACCGGACTTTACCTAAGGATCCGAGCCAAACACTTTCACCACGAGAAAAGAGATGTGGGTTAGAAATAGGTGAAATAGAGAAATAGGAAAATTCTTTCGCAAGGTGCGAAAGCCCATGGAATAAGTTTTCAAACTTTTCAAAGGCTTAAGTAATTATTTTCTGAATAAAATGGTATCGTACGAGCAGAAAGTTCATAAAGCTGTTTTAACATTCTTAAAGTAATTTGTCGTCCTGTTCGGAAGTTCCAGCCGGTCTGTAACACTTTCTCCTAATGGACAACAAGTATTGGAAATCTTTCTTGACAGAAAGGTCAAAGACCACAATATCTGAACGTATTCTGGAGACATTTCTTAAGGCCCGGGTATACACACCCCTCTTATGGGCGAATAACATGGGGAATTCGGGGGATGGTTTCTCAATAATCGTTCTGTCAATTTCGAATCAATGTTGGCAGTAAAGTTGACTTATGAAAATCTAGTGCACTTGATCGAGATTTTTTAAAAATATGATTACGTTAAATTTAAAAACTGGGCGAAATTTTTCACATTTTGAAATACTGAAAATTTAATATCTGGCTTTTTTGTGCAGTAGGTATCTTTTTTTCTATATTGTTTGGTGAAAACAAGATTCAAATCGGACGATTAGTTCTTACGAAATCATTTACTAAAATTTAGGAATTCTAGTCATGATTTCGTAAAAACTACTCGTCCAATTTGAGTCTTTCTTTCAGCAAAAAAATAAAGCAGAAAGATATCTACTGTACAAGAAAACGAGATTTTACATTTGTCAAATTTTTGAAATATGTAAAAATGTTCCTACAGTTTTTAAATTTTATTAAGTCAGATTTTTTAAAAAAAGTCTCAAACACATGCACTAGATATTAATAAGAACAACTTTACTGCCAACACTGATTCGAAATTGACAGAACCATTATTGAGAAACCATCTCCCGAATTCCCCATGTTATTCGTCCATAAGAGGGGGGTGTATACCGGGGCCTGAAGAGTCGTAGGTAATTGTCAAGGGTTTGACAACATTTGTGACACCTCGATCGAAGAAGAAACTTAAACTTTTCTCAAGGTCACCAGCTAGACATTCGTGGAAATTATCAGTGCAAGAACTTTATCCCCTAAATATCTGTTTGGTCCGTTAAATAGCTGTCAGCAATCGTTTACAATGTTTTTCCAAACATAAGCTCTAGCTACAAGTCTCTCAAAATTGTACAAAACATTTGTAAAAAGTACCATAACGAATTAAAACATTATTGTTTAATACGATTTGAAAATGTTTAAAAATTTCATCCCCAAATGTTGATTTCCGTTAGAAAGTTTGGTACACACACCGCAATTTCTTAGTGCAACTTCCTTATGAACCACGGATTAAACCCTGTCTGGCTTCGAACCTGTGGTGTGTAAACATGTCAAAAGTTGCAGTAAAATGCTTATCCGAAGCTTGCGCCGAGACCAAATTTGCTCAACTCTGGGAAGTGTAAATTTTGGCCGCGAGATGGAAAGCTGGCGCTAGTTGCAATGTGTAAGCGTCACTTTTCCTTGTTATTGCAAGTTTGCTTGACGACAACCAATCAGAATCGATCGTTGCTCTGTCTGCCTTCTGTTCAAATGCGAAATGGTGTCTGACAAGAAAAGACTTTTCGCGTTACACTTGCAATTCAGGTGTACGAAGAGTATGAGGAGGTCAGAAGACGAAGATCAAGAAATAAAAAACGGATATATAATCGAAAAAATGGGCAACAGATATGAGCAGAAAAGAAGGGTTCGTGCGTCTAGGAAAGTTGTCAAAGCTATCTAATTTGTAACTAATACGAGGCACTTTTGTTAGAATTGAATGCAGAGCTTAGACTTAACCAATACCATATTATTGTAATGGAGTGTCAGAGTAACTAATGTCTATTAACGTGAGTGCATTTTATCAACAAAATGCCCTTTGTTACTCCTGAGTAAAAGGGTAACTATGACAGTTAAATAGAAGTGTTCGAGTGTTATATGTATCTTGCAAACCCATTGTATTAAAGTACATAGTTAAGCGAAATTAGGATAGTTTAGGTTGGGTTAAGATGGATCTAGTAAGGTAAGATGGAACAGAGTTTCTCACTCCAAATTATGGTAAACGATTAGAACCACCAGAGTAATCGGAACCATAACCTGAAGGATAGCATTGTCAGGTAGAGGCATTTTTTCGCCTTTCATAACAGTGTGGGCGGAGCTGGAAACCGTCTTTTCATTTTGCCAGGAAAAGGTTGGACACTTGGTTACAATTCACTTACGTACCTAAGGTACGGTAGTAACGGTATTATCAGAAAGATAATGGTGTAACAGTGTTTACAATGTGTCAAAATCTTAATCCTCTACAAAAGGGTGCAATGTCGGTGTCCAATTTTGGCTCCCGAATTAGACACTGGGTCAATAGTAGGATTAGTCACATAGCTTCGCGCTTATGTAATAGAGCAGATTTGTAGCTTACATGTAGAACCAGCGAATTATTTTGAAGAGGAGCATAACGCAGAATTTCTAAGCTTGAAACGATAACGTGATTGATTGAAGGAATGTTTGATATGCACTAGACAAGGTGCACCTAATTGTGTTACGTCTTATACTCTAGAACACAGTGGGAACATGGTCAGGACTAGATGAGTTTTATCGGTACAGTAATGTAGGAAAAAAACCTTTTTGCCCGGTTCCTGCTGGAGTGGACTTTAGGCCCGAAAAACACGAATATACGATTAAGATTGTTAATTGTGTAGGTTTAAGGCCCCGGTATACACAACCTCCGAAATTTTTAAAAAATAAAAGATAGGGACACGTTTTTATTCTTAGAAGGTAGGTCTGCTCAAGTGACTTATAACAGAAGCAAAATGAAGTCAAACAGAAACTCCGGATAGCGGTAAAGCATATTAAAATCAAACAAAACCTTGAAATTTCATACACAATATCACAAAAACTACCAAACAGATCTCTTTTTTCTCTTTCTCATAAAACTTTAAAAAATCAGAGCTAGTGCACTACATCGCCCGATTTCCATTTTTCTGTATAATAAGAAAGTAGCACACATTCAGTCAAAGTTTACAAATTTATCAAACTCCTTTTTCACAAAAACTCGATGTTGTGTACTAGTCATCACTAATAGCAACTTTACTATCGAAACAATATCTTTGACATTTTGACCGTTTTCAAATTATGGTGTCTGAAATCTTCCCATGTTATTCGCCCATAAGGGGTTTGTGTATACCGGGGCCTTAAGATTATTAATTGACTTATATAAACACTAAATGAAGCGTAAGATCCAGGTTTGTGATGCTAAGGACTTTTGAAACTATCAGTACGGGTACCCTAACCGATCTTTTCCTTTATTTCTAGGCGAATTATTAAGTTGTCGCGTAGTTTTGTGCAGTTTAGTTTTTTCTAACAGACTTTTTAAAGCAAACGTACTTTCTTTTGGACAAAGAAAAAATGGATTTGACGATAAAACGTCCCAAGGAAAAATATAAAGTTTGAAGCGAAACCTAACGAGAAAGCTTCTATTGTATTTTGAAACACACTTGGTGGTGCGATTCAAGCATACCTGCTGCGATCTCGAACAAGTGCTATTATTAAAACTTACTTTCCTTCACCTAATTACTGGATCACTTGTTATTTATTGACCAAAAATTACTACTGATAAAAATTTGATTAAAGAGGAACTTCGTGGGGAAATTGCAGTCCCACGTCCCCTTTTAATTTTATGTAACACTGAAAACCTTCGTGGCTCGTAAAGAATGGCCGTTTAAAAAGCACCATGCTTTTCGTTGTGGTGTGCGACACCTTTGTAGAAGTTCTTTTAAGATAATGACGACCGTCAGGAGATCGAGATGGTGTCTAGCATAAATTATGCTACGTGGTATGGGGTTTCATTCTGTGAGCACTGACACTTTGGAAAACATATGAAAGCTTTTTCCCAGAACCTGCAAAGTGTATCTAAATTTAGCACATGAGCTTTTTGTAAACTTCTGAAGTCTGCACTCCTATACACAATTTTGTTGGTCAGATTTTCCTTAAATTTACTCCCAACAAATCAGCAACAAAACTGGAAGGTAAACGTAAAACCCAAAACACGTTTTTTATTACATAAGAGAGACAGAGCTGTTGCATTTTTATACATACGTAAGTTTTGGGTGTACATCTATACCGCGTTTATAAACTGGCATAAAAAGGCTGCTAGTTTAGTTGTTGTCACCTAATGCAGTGGTGTCGTCACTTACCACGATTACGTTTTCGTCGAAGTGTTTTCTGATAGCATTAAGCGGTCAACAACAGTATCTCGTGAAGCTTTGCAACTTGCGACCCAAGTAGCGGTTCTTTTTATTGGTCATCGCATTGGGGGTAAAAAAAAATAATACAACGTTAACCATGATCATATTGAGCGGGTGACAGCTCTAATCAGACACAGTGCGATAGGACGGAAATTGGAAACGACAACAAAGCCCTGACCAAAAAAATGCAAAGGGTGGAATTCTTTGAATGGTGCAGGAATATATTAAGATTCGTAAACGGAATAAACGAAAGACATTTTCAGTCTATCGTAAGAGCAGAGTCTGAAATAAAAAGAAGTACTAAACTTGTGATTGCGAACAAGTTTTCCTCTCATGCCCATAGTTGTGAGAAAGGGTTCGCTGAAACTGACATTTTGACAAGCCGAGTTTCGTAAGCGTATTCACGCTTGGCTAGACGCCAAAAAGTGCATTTAAGGAAAAAAACAGTTACGTTAACTATTCTTCTATAGACAGTGAAGAGCAACGATCTCTTTCAAAATCTTGTTTCACGTGAGATAGCGTTACCTAGGCAACTTGCAGCTTTTATCTTGCCAGCAACGGTTATATACCCTGGCGCCGACTTGTTCTCTGTACAATGTACGGCAACTTGCCTCCCAAAATTGGAACTTGCAAGTTTTAAGGTGTGGTCGGAAATTATTTCATACTTTGACACCCGCTCGTGTTTTTTATTTTTTTTTCTCTCTCTCTTCTTTCGTGGAAAAAGAGCCGTGTTTGTAAAGGAGTGAGAAGGGAAGATTCCACAATTATTCTTCGGTTCTGGTTTCAAGTGTTTCTTCGCATGTGTTTGGGCCCTTTTTCAAATACATTGACTTCTCTGCCTCTTTTCTGCTGGCTGCCTGAAGCTGTGGACTGTGGTGTGGCGGCAGTTATGTTAAAAACAACAGGAGCGATCCTCTAGGAAAGAAAAACAAAAATAGTGATTTTCTTCCAAGAGAAGCCAACGAAAAGGGAAAATATTTGGATTTGAGCCCAGAAGCTTTAATTTTTTCAGTGCCAAAAGAACACGTTCTGTGTGTGTATATGAAAAGATGGCCAAATCGTGGCGCAAGTGGAAATCTTTGTGGTCGGTGCCCCCCGTGAGTCACACATTTCATCCCATTCTCTGCCAGTATTTGTAGCCATTCTCGTAGGAAAGAAAGGAGCCTGCTCAGGAGTCAGGAGACGGGAAGCTGGGATATGGCCCCAGAAAAATAATGTTAAAAAAAGGGCCAGAAAATGGCTTCATTAGGAATTCTGGGCCAGTTTGCAGCCCTCATGAGCCTAAAGGGAAAACATCTCTGGCTAGAATTGTTGGGCCTGAACTTGGCCCTAATCAGCAAAATAAAGTTAGCTAGTGACCCGAGCAGGGCCTCCTTTTATGATTTCCGGACAAAGTGAAGCAAAACGTATTTCCTGTCGTCGGGCGTTATTGTTCTCGATGCTATTAGGTTACAGTAGATATGGGGTGAGCCTTTGCATTCCTTTCCTTATCTTAATTTTTTCTCCGTTTTCTTTTGTAGGCAAATCAACCGCATTCCTTGCAGCTTTCGGACCGATATGTAAGTATTTTTTTATTGTTTAAGTAAAATTACGGGTTAGTTCTACTCTTAAAGTACCAGGCAAATGAAAGCAACGCGTATGGCTTTACTTCATTTACTTCTTTTTCTCCTGTTTTATTTAATCATTAGGTGTGTTCTTGACTTCTGTTTCGTTGGCAGTAACACAAACACGGCAAAGAACAAAGATGTGTTTTGTTGTTTTAACCTACTCAACCTCTTCACTTATGAAAACTTATGTTTACTTGTTAAATTGTATTACTTTTCTGTTAATGTCTCAATTATCCATAGTAAACTGATGTTCTTTCTCAATTGTTTAGTACACATTTCCAGTGTATTTATGTTAGATTTGTATTGCTCTATTGGCATTTTTGTCACGCGTAATTTAACTTTGCTCGTATTTTCTCCTGTGTTTGGTGAAAGTAATTCCAGTGTTGTAGCTAATAATTTCTTATGAGCATTTGTTACTTCAGTGCTTTTCTGAGATTTTTTTTAACATTTAAATAACAATCAGTTCGTTTACCTCAGTGAATTTTTCATTTTTCTGTATTTAGCTTTTATGCTTGTTTCGGTTTGTCTTCTTGTCAAAATATGTGCCGCTTTCAGTATTTGTTATTATATTAATTTTACTTTTTGTGTATTATTGTATGAGTTTTTAATATTTATCTAGTATTAAAATAATCTAATAATCACATATTTTTTAATGTTTATAGAATTATGCCAATATCTGTAACTTTCTATTCTTTTGGGTGCTCTAAAATTTGCTGTGTGCTTTGTACTTATTTTCTTTTGTCTGTATTTTTAGTCGAATGGCGGAGAAGAAAGTTGGGAGTACGAGGAAATTGTATTGGAGCGCGGGAATTCCGGTTTGGGTTTTAGCATTTCGGGCGGGACGGATAATCCGCACATCGGAGATGACCCTTCCATTTATATAACCAAATTGATCCCGGGTGGAGCCGCTGCCTTGGACGGCCGGCTGCGAATCAACGATGTCATCCTCAAAGTCAATGATGTCGGTGTGGTTAACGTACCACATGCTGCCGCTGTCGACGCTCTCAAAAGAGCAGGCAATTTAGTCAGACTGGTAAGCGAACAAAGAAGGGAAAAACATGGTGACATTGGGCACCAGAACTAGCTTTCTGTTCAAAACGACACCAAAAAATGACAGAAAGGTGGCGCATTTCTCATATTCAATTTTTTTTCCTTTTTCTTTTCTTTTTTGCATTTTTTCGGTACTGCGCGGGAAATTTATAGAACGTTCGCCGTCAAAAGAACAGCCCTAGGATTCTGGAATTGGAGCTGGTGAAAGGCAACAAAGGCTTGGGCTTTAGCATCGCGGGAGGCATCGGCAATCAACATATTCCGGGCGACAATGGAATCTACGTGACGAAGATTATGGATGGAGGAGCTGCCCAAGTGGATGGACGTATGTCAGTCGGAGATAAATTGCTCGCTGTCAGGAATTTACCCGTAAGTAGCCTCGGATGCCAGATTGTGATATAGGAAATGACACTGACATTGTAAGAGGAGAGCAAGGCAGAAAGATGAAGGACAAAGATTAGGTCTGTCGAACCCAAAAATACCCGATGTTACTTTCGTCACCATACGCTGTATTGCAGTAGACGAGTATGGAGGATGATTTCGCTTTGAAAAGGGACCCTTGTCTTTTAAATATTCTGCTCTTTGAATAGAAAAGGCGCTGTGCAAATGCTACACAAGTCTGATTTTCTGCGACGGAGCGTACTGTAAATACTTGAATCGTTTTGTTGTCATGAGGAATTCATTGATGCTTGTATAGCGGGGCTTCTAGAGTCTGAGTGTCAGACACTGTTATTGGTCTTGGGGAGATAGATTTATACAGCTTACGATTTTTGACGAAACATTAAACCAGGGCCTCCAAGCGAGTAACCTCGCTGACGCTACGAAATATTTTTCTTTTAAAAAAATAATAGTGATTTTTTTTCCTTAAAAATGTAATATTTCTTACCAGCGGGAGTCTTATGGCGTTTCACATGCCTAGAGTTCGTACCCTACGAGTTGAACTGCAGTTTCGAGTTCTTTTATCTGTCTCGAGAAAGAAATGTATGTCAGAACGATGAAAGGGACCGAGCAGAAAGGTAGGAAAGGGATCTGTTGGTACCTCAGGTAATCTGCAGTTGGTTGACATGTGACGCGTGCTCTTTTTCGCGCGATTATAACGCATTCAGAAAAGGTAGCTTTAAGCGTCCACGTGGGTTTAGCACGTCTCAGGGGATGCGTCAAGCGATTCCACGTGTCAGTAGAGTCACTAGGAGCCAAAGAAGTTTTAGGGTGCCGCAGAACTTGTGCTAATCATCTTTGATACGCTTCTCTTCCCGCAGCTCATGTCGGAGAAAAGTTTGGAGAATGTTACCCATGAAGAAGCGGTTGCTACCCTGAAATCCACTTCAGATCGTGTCGTCTTGGTCATCACTAAACCGGACACGCCCTACTTGGGGGATTCAGTTCTCTCCTTGCCAGCCAATTTGCCCAGGACGCCAACACCACGTAATTCTTTCTCTTGTATATTTTTTTCTTCTTTTAATATCGACGATAAAAAAAGAACGAGTTTAAGGAAGTAAGTTTCTTTCGCTTCCTTGTGAGGCGCTTCACTGAAGTCTGCAAAAAAAAAAAATACTTGCCATGAAAAGTTTAAAAAAATCGCGGTCGGGAGTCACATCCTTGATTACGATTATTACTTTGTAGCTCATTTGGATTTGGGCGTGCCCTACTCGGATCCTATTGAACCGCCTGGTGCGTTGTCCACTCCGCGAGCAGTCAGCGAGGAAGATATCTCAAGGTAATTCGACCCGTTTCACCCCCTTTTTTTCCACATTCGCCTTCCAAACCAGCTGTAAGGGTAAAGCCAACGTGAAACTGCTTGATTAGGGACTAACACGAGCGAATTATCTCAGCAGGCTTTTAATTGTGTTTGTTTAAAGAAAGGGCAACGCAAAAAAAGGGAAGGAACACGAAGCACCGGATGTGGCTGCTCGATTCCAATTCCCAAGCTTCCGCGGGTCTTTTCTCCTCTCTCTCTCTTCGTTCTCTTTTCATCTCACTTTCGTAGTGCCCTTTTTGCAGTGTTCGCTTGTTGGGTTTTCCAAATCCACTCCAGCGAGTTTGACTAGTTATGGTGAGCCCACTTGCCTAAGAAGAAGGCTCTGGTTTTTGCGTCACAATCCTTCCGCGCTATTCCAGTGCATAAGCGGGTTGTTTTTTTCTTATTTTTTTAACCGAAAATTCCTCCGTGGTCAACAGCTCAACAGAGACACGCGCACGAGACTAAACTTACTAACTACTAAGCGAAAAGGCCCTTTGCTCATTTGCCTGCGTCTCTGCTGGCCCCTACAACTTGCCCCAGCAGGCTTCAACTTGTGGATCTCTGCACTGTTTTAGCTGTAGTGCCCCCAAACGTGGAAGCGCATTTGAATGTGCCGTTGCATCCTTAGTTGCGCGTTACGCAGCAGATCGGGGAGAGGCTTTCAACAGTAATTTGCAGGTAGCTTATCGAAGACCCATTAAGAGGATTGGTGTAGTGATAGGGAAGTGTTAGTGGGTGCGAGAACCCGTGGAGTCACTCAATGTGCAAGTAGCCTATATCTTGTCGTAATTACTAGTGTGTGTGTATGTATTGCCTTTAAAATTTGTCAAGCCACTCCGCGTCAGCAGAAAGCCTGGGTTGGCCGGGAGGAGCTTTGCAAGCAACCGCGCGTCTAAGAAAACGTCCATTAAGACTTGGAGTGCAGTTTGATGTTAGGCGAGTTTGGGGGGGGGGGTGAAAGGAAGGCGGTAAGGAGCCTTGCTACACCTCATGTGTAGTTGCACGACATTGGCCGATGACTTCAGAGGAGGATTTGAAAGGATTGATGCCACCTACGTTTTCATAGCTTAAACAGTTTTTGCGTGTCTGCTACATTTGACGTTCCTCCTGGTATGAGCTGCACGAGTTGATTAGTGCTCCGTGTCAGTGTGTGTTTTGCGAGAATTTGGAGCGCATAGTTTTGACCGGGTTGGATTGATCTCGCCCATTTTTATTTTCATTTTTATTTTTCAAACATTGGCCGCAATATCAAGCTACGTACTTTGCAAAAAATTGGCGGAGACTGTACCAGTTGTTTAGTACCCCTGCTTTTCTTTGTGAAAGTGATAATCGAAAAAAATTGGACAGTTAGCAAAACCGACATTAGGCGCGAGCCTAGGCGGGAAATATTTTTTTTTAAAAAAATGCCGTCTTTTCAAAGGGCGCAAAATCGTTTTTGAGTGGCAGTGACGTCAGAAGCCCTGTTCGTCTGCGGAAACGTTTCTTCCATTCATTGTCCGTAGGATCACAAACAGAGCAATGGTAGTTGTGTAAAGTCAAACGCCAGGACGTTTATGGACTTGGGATGTCATCAATATTCAAGATGGTGATTTTCAGTTTCATATGACCAACTGGTAATTAAGAATTTAAAAAATCAATTTCATCGGTTTCGGAGAAGATCTCGATTTCTTTGCTGGAAATTTTCCTAGATCGCATCAGATTATGTCGGCGAAAAAGTATGAAATGGTTGTCGACCCGGCCAAAATATGAGATCCGAAACATTATCGTTGATGCTGTCGTTCACTGATGTTATTGATAGCAGATCTGGGTAGACTTTAGGAAAAGTCAAGTCAAATTTCATCCCATGTAGCGTCTGTCGAAGTATTTCGAACTACAGAAGGTCAACCAAAGATCATTCCCAAGTGCGACTTACCTTGGACGATAATGTAATATTTGATGTTTCGCAAGAACTTTAGTTATCTCCAATCGACTGGTGACGAGTCAGTATTTGTAACGGACACGTAACGGACGTTCTTTGTTCATGTGACAACATGACTACTTTGTAGCACTTTTGCGACGGGAAAAGGGGCCAGTTAATCAATTGTTTTCTTTTAAGTCAGTTTTATTCAGCTCGAAACATTAATTATGTACACATTCAATTCAATAAAAATGAATTGAGTTTTAAATTAAAAGCACGCAAATTCAGTTTGCTCAGGTCTCATCGGTACCCATCAAGGTCGTTACACTTACACAAGGTCGTTGTTGGAAGTAGCCAATATTTTACATCTATCGATTTTATGTAATATTGCCAAATTGGCCCATTATATTGGATCTGAAAGATGTCGCAGTTTTCCTTAAACAGGAAGGGTTTTTGACCACCTTTTACTTGATATGCAGGCGATGCTAGGAATTTTTGAAATACTGGAATGTTCTTTTTATCGCCGAACATAGCTCTCGACGTCATCTTAGTCCAGTGATGGGAGATCATTAGTGTGCGAAGGGTGATAGGTAGCTGGAGTCCCATTGTCTGGTGTTATGCTATGCGTTATATAATCATATTTTTTATCGTCATTCGGAATGTGAGCGGTAATTTACTCCAGAATTGTGTCGTTTGTTCGGCAACCCAAACTAGCTTTGCCTTATAGGGTGACAGACATATGCAGTGCTATTGAACGGGGACTAGTTTTGTCTTTTACTTTATCCCATCTGGTCTTGTCCCCCACGTCGCAGCCCGTTAGATTAATTAAGACCCATTTCCGTTGCCCATGCTGCATTCTTTTCGTGTGTGACGTTTTGTGTGCTTGGTTGGAATGTAGGGCGTTTGAGAAGAGCTTGTACGGAAAGAAAGAGAAAAAAAAGTCATGCGTTGATTCCCTCTTTCGTATACCCTAGTGTTTTTCGTGCAGAGCGTGTAAAAACTCGTGATTGAAAATGCTTTTAACGTAAGAAAACATTTCCAGAGAACATGTAAGTTTTTAGCTTTTAAGAAACAGGGGGAAAATCGTCTTTTCGGGCTAACCAGAAGATGGGCTAAAGCAATGCGTAATCATTGATTGAATTCTGTATGTCATTGATTTATAGTTCCTTTTTTTCGGACCGAAAGCTTTCGTAGCTAGCTCGCATTGTAACGAATGAGATTTTAACGCAATGTGAAAGGATTTTGCTCTCGCAACGGGGTCAGAAAAGTCAGTATTTATCTGCTAGAAGCCTGTCTTGGAAGAAAACCCGCAATCGTTCGTTGTTGGCTGTAAGCAAACGATGAAGGAAAAGCGCAGCTGGCATGGGTGGGTGGATCTAGTACAGTACGGGCGATAATACCTTAGTTGATAGGTTTCAAGCTTGGCATGCTTCATCTACCCCCCCCTCCCCAGCTCCGTCGGGCATCTGGTACTATACCGTAACAATTTGGTACGTACTCGGGTCCGTTTCTGTACTATGGCACACTACATACCTTCAGCGCGTCCTGCTATCAGTGTCCCTGCGTTTTTGCGCCCAAGGCCACGGCGAATGGATAACGGTCGGTCCCCCTTTTCATTCAATGCCATAGACACGACAAAAGGCGTCGTCAGCGTCGCCTACGTCCGTTGGCAGCGGGCGGTCGAGCGTTACCTTTCATGTCAAGCCACGCCTAGTTCTTTTAGAGCTCTATTGAAAGGCGGCCGAGACCCTAGACTGTAGGGGTGTAAGAGGAGCAGATGCGAAGGCATGGAGCAAATTGGGGAGTCGAGGCATGTTTCGGTGTGCACGTGGCTAAATATTGGCGCAATTCTTGCCTTCATCTCCCCCTTTAGAGTTCAAAGAGTCGTTAACTGGAGAACTTAAGACCTTTTTTTTCAACGATTCCATATGTGTTAATAGGCAGGCAAGTCGCGTGTGTGTGTATGTGAAGTCGCAAGTGTTAACACGTAGGGAAGACCGGGGTACCTTGGGCAGGGGGTAGGTTGGACCATTTTAGATATCTGATAAAAAGATATCTAAAATGGTAGGTTGGACCATTTTAGATATTTGAAATAAAAATCCAGTAAATTCACGTAGTGTTCGTTTTACACAAACACAGCAACTGAGAAAGAAGGAGTATGCTCGTCAACTTCTACTAAAAGTTGTCGTTGTTTGTTTTTTTCGTGTGTGTTTTCCAAACTTTGGGGAACAGAGATTTTTTCTTCTAAGAGCGGTGTTTGGTAAGCTATCTATTTAGAACTTTTTGTGAAGATAGATGACGCGTTTGCCTTTAAAACAAGACCAATTTTGATACATTTAAGTAAGCGATTAATTACATGTAACCATTTTTGTTCCGTGACCGTCGCCGGGGCAGGTCGGGCAGAAAAAAATGGGGCAGGTCGGACAATGGGGTTAAGCATGGGTGAAAATTTTTCGATTTCGGATCAAATTTCTTTTTAGACTAGCATGGTCCTTATTGTTAGTATGATTCTTATACTCTTTTGAGGAGCAAAAATAAGATGAGCCATGCCCCGGTTGCTTGCAATTGCGTTTCATTGCCTCCGTAAATTGCTTGCGATTGAATGGCATTTTATAATAAACCAGTGCTTCGCTTTAGTTAATTTTTTTACGTCGTACTTGTTTTCGGTCTATACGATTAGGGTTGTTGACAAAACGCAAAATTTTTGCAAACCGTGAAGGAATTCCACCATTGCCCAACCTACCCCATGATTGGGGCACGTTGATCAATTTGACCGGCTCTGTTAGAAATTAAATTTTAAAAATAATGGCTTGATTTAACTCGCCAAAAAAATCACACGATAACTAGGATGGCAATGCTACTTTAAAGCACCAAAATTATTTTCGCATCGTTAATATAATGTCTTCTGGGCTCTCGAGACCAAAAAAGTGCCCGACGTGCCCCGGTCTCCCCTACACATACGAGAGGACTCCGGTTTAGTACGTCATTGGGTAAGCAGCTGTTGTGGTATGAAAGAAAGGTCTGTTGAATGGGTTATGGGATTTCTTTTGCATGCGAATGTAAAGAGGGAGGGGGTGAGGAGGGTGGTGGAGCATATTGGGTAGGCAAGCTCGTGGAGGCTTTGGTGCGGGACATTGGAGGCATGGTAACGAGCTCGGAAGGATCGCGTCGAGTTTTGGGTCAGTACCACATTCGTAAAGTTGATAGCGAGATCGTTATAGCCGAGCGGTTGAAAACAGTCGTCCGATTGCCGAAGGATCCGTGAGCTGAAACTGTGGCGAGGAAGACAAGAGAGGGAGAACGTAAATTTGCGAAAGGATATACCGAGTGATGTTGGGTTGAATACGTGCAAGAGATTCGGTGTTTGTGTTGAACGGGACCGTGGGGAAGGATAAGGCGGAACAAACGTTACGGAGCAGATATTGCGCGGTGTTGCGGGAGTTGTGAAGTTTTTACTCGAGGGACTTATCCCGTGTGTCTGTGTGTCTGTGTGTGTGTGTGTACAAGCTTACGGTCGGGGAAGGGGGAAAGGGGTTTGGGCGGAAAATGGTCTCCAAAGTACTCAAGCGACTTCAGTACAACAATTTGAGTTGTAGGAATCCGCAAAATAAACGTTGGAGCAGACGCAGCAGGTAGAGACCGCGAAAAGGGGACCAACACGGAGTAGAATATTTCGTTGTTGCTACCTCTAGCTGTGCGTAGGTTTGAACATGCCAATTAGCTAAGCGATTGTTATGCTCACTGTCTCTTTGGAAAAGACCCTCACAGGTGAAGTCCTCTTATCCAGTCTTTTTGGCAGTTTTGGCAATAAGTTTTTCGCGAACCGGCCTTTTTTGGTCCGTTTTAGCGGAAATTGCAGTGCCCACTACTGGAAGGCAACATTTAGAATTTTTCGATAAATTGTATTTTTTATCTAATTAAATACTTAGTAAATACTTACATGCCATATTGTAGCTATTTTTTCACTCCTACGTACCCCTAGAGTAGTTATTTGTGTGATTTTCCCCGTTAACCAGCCTTTGGTTTATCCACTCTTGTTTTCGGTCCTGTAGAGGGATAAGAGAGCATCTAGTGCATACTACTCACTCTATAAGAAGATCCCAATGCAAAGCTATTAATCTTTATTACAAATACTGTATAATTATTTGGTTACATGTATTTTACCCTCGATTGAAATTATTCATTTTTTTCGATTAAGGAAGATAAATCTGTCACGGGGCTTAAAAGGATTTCTGTTTTAGCGCTTTTTTGTCTTCCAGCTTAAGTCTACTCGGTTGAGCTTGCAAGCGTAAAAAAAAACAAGAAAAAAGGTGCTACTGTAAAGTAAAGGGTGACCTTATTTATTAACTTATAATGCTAAGCGTGCCGAATCCAACGCTCCATTTTTGGGCTATGAACGAAGAATGGCTAATGAGTGAATGTAAAATTAGTTTTATATTGCGGTTTAGGAGCGTGCAGTTTCAAACTGTCAGTCTCGGTTTACAAGGTTTCAAGCTTACGTGCTCGTTGATTCTTTTCTGGTCTTTGGGGAAAATAAGTTTTCTATAAAAAAGCGGGTCGGAAATTCCGAATTGAGACATTTACATAGCTTCAAAGGCAGCTAGGGAAGCCTTTTGCATGTCGTGGGTCACGGAAGTCTTACGTGTAGACAAAAGAGGTTCCGGTTTTGATTAAGCTTATCACGAAAAACAAAGCAACGAAAATTTGGTAGAAGCTTCTGTATACTTGTGAAAAATACCTTAGTAAAACACTCTGCAAGTCTGGCAGAAAATCTTGCCTTTTTTGTGGGGTGGTTTAGGAGTTTTTCAGATTTGGGTTCCGGCATATTTTACCTTTGATCTGAAACTTTTCTTTGGGAATAGGGATAAGTGTGAATAACAAAAAACAGTAGCCAGGTGAGAATCCAGAAAAAGGGGAGGCGAACAGTGTATAGCTTCTTTCCCCTCCGAGTCTGGCCCTTTTGCTCTCGCTCGTGCGCCGTAAAACGCGTGGAGGGTACTTTTCCTTCCTGGAGAGGCTCCTGCTCTTCGAGAACTTCCACTGCAGGTTCGCAAGATTGATTAAGTGCGTGCAAGAGCCCCCCCAAATCCTAACCGTTTGAAGTTATACCGGCCGCGAAAAAAATTCAGTGGAGGTTTACCTCCGCCCTCCGTGTTGCATTGTGAAAATTGGACGGACGGGGTTCAGTTTTTCGAGAATTGGAAGATAGTATTGACAATTTGAGGAGAAAAAGGTGTGTGGGGAAACCAAAAGGGGTAGGTAAATAGCGGACGAACGGATAGGCGGAAGAAAAATCGATGTTGCGGTGAGCTTGAAATATGAAAGTGCTGTGGTGGCTCTGGAGCAACACGTTTCAAATATACAATAGCTGTACTTAACGGCAGAAAGCTCGTAGGTTTTGCAGAAATATTTATAGGTTGCAGAAAGCATTATAGTTGCGAAAAGGAAAGGGCACGTGTTACACGTTGCAGAATTGTTGAGGCAAAGCCCAAGAAGGAACCTTTTGCCCGTGTTATTATTTCTTATTAATAGGATATGTGTTTGATTAATTTTTTATTTTTTTTAACAGAACTCCCCGAACAGTGACACTCCACAAAGGCACTTCTGGCTTGGGCTTCAATATTGTGGGAGGCGAGGATGGTGAGGGAATTTTCATTTCCTTTATCCTGGCAGGCGGACCGGCTGACTTGAGCGGGGAACTCAAACGGGGCGACCAAATTCTCAGCGTTAATAACGTTGATTTGCGACACGCGACACACGAACAAGCTGCTCAAACTTTGAAGGTAACTTTCGGCACCCATAACTACCTCCCAAACTTGTAGAATACCCCCCTGCAGGACGCTAATCTGGATTTTTATGTTGCATATAATGTCGACACTCAGACGGCAGGCCAAACAGTCACAGTAGTGGTGCAGTACCGACCTGAAGAGTATAATCGTTTTGAAGCCAAGATCCATGAACTGAAGCAGCAAATCATGACGGGTACTTTGCTCAGAACTTCCCAGAAGCGTACGCTTTATGTCAGGTAGAATCATAGTTACTTTCATTTTGTTGACAGACCTTTTCAACAGCGTTTCGGGTTTACTTTAGGGCGCTTTTCGACTACGATCCGAACAAAGATGACGGCTTACCCAGTCGAGGCTTGCAATTTCGCTACGGGGATATCTTGCATGTTACTAATGCATCCGACGATGAATGGTGGCAAGCCAGGCGTGTCCTTCCCACCGGCGAAGAAGAAGGCATGGGTATTATTCCTTCGAAACGACGCTGGGAAAGAAAACAACGAGCCCGCGACCGGACTGTTAAATTCCAAGGCAAAAGTCCCACTCAGGATAAGGTAAAATTCCGGATATTCCTTTTTATTTTCAACTTTTCTCCGTTTTTCCTTTTGAGATAAATTTTTTGAATAAAAAAGTGTGGGGAATAGTCACATTTGCTTTCGTGTCTTTGAACTTTGCAACGAGGAGAGAATAATATTTTAAACGCGAAACGATTTCTCCCACGGCGACTGAGTTGAGCTTTGTTTTGGGCTGTTGTGTCACAATTTTTTACGCATTTTAATTTCTTTCACGATGATTAATTTTTGTGCTTGGTACATTTGTTTTCCGGGAAACGAAAGAGAATGAAAAACAACATACGAAAGCAGAAGTTAATGAGGTGGTGTTTTTGTTTTATTTCCATGCTGCGCCATCTCCAATAGGAGGAATAATTTCACAGTTAACACGACAACACTTTGACCTTTCACCTTTTCTTTTTTCCCTTAGCCACCTATTATTCGTTGCTTACGACTACCCCATCAGATTTTGGTATTTTAGAGCCCTAACACTAACCTGTAAACTAGTTATATTTTTTCCGTTATGCACAGTAAGATTACAACCAAAGCAATGTGCCAAACCTTTAAAAATATCCTGTTAATTACCACTTCCCCTTTAAGTAATGAAGAATTTAGTTTGTTGTTGAAACTTGTAGTTGAAATTTATGAAAAACGGGTAGTGGAAAGATAGTGGGGAGGAGCACTGAGTTACAAGTTTGGATCCACGGTTTGTAACGTCAGTTAGCTTTTTTGCATGTTCTTGCGCCGGTAATAGTTTCGTTCGATTTTCCTACGAGTCACACGATGACGAGCTGGGAATCGTCCTTTGAAACCCCTTCTTGTCTCGCCCTTCTAATTAGCATATTACTGGGAAGGAAACTTTTTGGTGTAGTGTTGCGTATGTGTCTCGCGTGTGGAGCGGAAACGTTTTAACTCGTTACTTAATACAGTTTAGCTTTAAAGGCTGCTGTGCTTGGCCCCATTGTTTGTGAATAGAAACTTTTTGCTATGATATAACTCGCGCTATCTGCAAACTTCGACATCCACGAATTGGGCTCTTTTCATTAAGAAAACTTTGGAGTGGATGGGTTAGGTGTACACAAAAAGCAACTGGAGTATTATTTTGGATTTTCTTTCCTTGTCGTCCTTTGCAGCAGTCGACGTTGGACCGCAAAAAGAAGAATTTCACGTTTAGTCGAAAATTCCCGTTTGTGAAGAGTCGAGACGATCAGTCGGAAGAAGGATCCGACCAAGAAGGACATATGTTGACGCCTACCGAAAGCGACTCGACGAGTCTTAGTAAGTTCCGTTACACTAGTAACTTGGTTTTGCCGAGTACTGTAAAATTAATATATGTTTTTCTTGTTACTTGTCTTGTCTTCTGTAGAAGAAGACACGATCTTGTCCTATGAAGCCGTACAGCAGACCGAAGTATCGTACAGTCGGCCAGTTATTATCCTTGGTCCTTTAAAAGACAGGATTAATGACGATTTAATATCCGAATTTCCTGATAAGTTTGGGAGCTGTGTACCACGTAAGTTGCGCTCTTTCTGGTTGCTTTTTGTAGTTTTCAAAGCATTTTCCTCGGTTAAGAAAGGATTTCTCTTGTGGTGTTTGAAAATGCTCTGATTTTTTGTTTTCTTTATTTAGATACGACACGACCAAGAAGAGAATATGAAGTAGATCATCGGGATTATCATTTCGTTGCTTCAAGAGAGCAAATGGAAACTGATATTCAAAACCATCTCTTCATCGAAGCAGGCCAGTACAACGACAACCTGTATGGAACATCGGTTGCCTCAGTCAAAGAAGTTGCAGAGAAGGTAAAACCCGCACTTGCCCGTGTTATTAAGTTTCACACATTGGTAGACCCTGTGACTTAATGTGTGCCTCGATTTCCAGGGCAAACACTGTATCTTGGATGTGAGCGGCAATGCCATTAAACGGTTACATGCAGCACAACTTTACCCTATTGCCGTTTTCATCAAGCCCAAATCAGTAGAAGCTATCATGTAAGTGTGAAACTAATGTGTTACGTTTTCCTATACAGTAATCTGGTGTGTTTAGTTTCAAGCAGTTTCTTTAGCCATATTAGCCAGCGTGTGAGTTCAAAAATGTCCAAGTAAAGCTATCGTGAAATTTTTAACTGAGTGATTTGTTTTACAGTTCATTTTTACGGCAAATAACAAATAACGTTCTGTATCGGTGTTAGAGCGTCGTGCGCAGGTTGAGCGGAAAACAGTAAATAACGTGAATCAATGGGTACTAGCCAACCCTTGATTTAAAGAACACGTGATTCACGGGCAGAATAGATCCAAAGCATTAATACGGTTTAATGGACAATTACAGTTGTCCTTCGTTTTGAAAGTCCGTATAGTCCGTTTAACTACAGTCCGACCAACTAGCCCGTACAGTTCAGCCTGTGTTTATGAAAGCCTTGTCGGATATTTGACGTGTGGCTATATTTTAAAGTAACATAAGGAAAATTTAGTTAATTTCAAATTTTCATCAGCAAAATTAAGAAGTTAGAAATTGGTTTTATCAAGTCAAGTTTAAGGATACTTGTGTTGGCAGGAAAATTATCTTTCAGAGAAGAAAAATGATGTGCTAATATCATTGTCCATTCACAGGGAATGGAATAAGCGAATGACTGAGGACCAGGCTCGAAAGACATTTGATCGCGCCATGAAACTCGAGCAGGAATTTGGCGAATACTTTACTGGTAAGTTGTTGACTGTAGAAGGAGTATGAGTTGTGCGCGATATTTTTCGTTATTCTTAGATGTTAACTAATTATATATTCTTTCATTTAGCCATTGTGCAAGGAGATACTCTAGAAGAAATTTATGCCAAAATCAAAGAAGTGATCCGTGACCAGTCTGGACCTAGCATCTGGATTCCTGCCAAAGAGAAACTTTGAAAAGTTTTTGTTGCTGTTGACGTTTGTCTGCTCGCAGTTTTTCATCCTTTGACCTCGCTGGTATTGCTGCTGTTGCTGCTGCTGATTGCGGTGTTTATTGACTGAACGGCACAATTGTGTAGAAAAGATTGCATAAGGATGGGGCGGAGTTTTGACACGAGCCGTTGATTTACAAGGAAAAGTGGGAGAATGTGGAAAAAGGACTGTCAGTGGCGAAAGCACAAAATACGCCGAAGCCTAAACTGTTCGTGAAGATGCATCTAGGTACTGTGCTGTGCAATATGTATTTTATTGGGAAAACTGTTGACCCGTATCGTGACGTGAAGGAGAAAGGAAGAATTCCACACACTTTACACTACACCCAATGCATCAAAACAACTACACCTTTTGTGATTTTTTTTTTCAATTTGTCTAAAGGTCTCTCATTTTTCCCATCTTGCTCTTTTCCCTCGTACTCTCCTTCGCTCTCTTTAGCGGTCTTATGTGAAGACCCAGACGTGTTTTTCCTTTGTCCTTTCAGTCTGTTTTCTTGGCTAACGTCCTTGTGGCTCAGGCAGTTTTAATTGTTACATGTCCTTCGTGATATGTTGAACCCTACAAGAAATAATGAAGTGACGGAGAAGGTAAAAATAAGTTCAACCCAACTCGCGAGGACTTGTTGACCTATCTTCGGTTTATTGGTCCCCTTGTTTTCGGAAAGTGAGTTAAAACTTATGACCGTACGTATCGCAAAGGCGAATGGCGTCCAGTGGAGTAGATACAACCAAACCAGAAGGTACTGCTCTTTTATTGGGGCAAGAAGTGTATAGAATCTCTGACGTGTGGTGCGTGTGCTGCATTATAGCCTTGGAGTTCTCCCCAGAGCGAAAGTGACACTGTTTAAAAATACATGATTAGTTGTCGAAACTGTTAAGTAAATGTCTTGCCACTGTGTAATACCAAGAATGTACGACAGACTAATTGTCTTATTGCAGGCAAGGTACATTAGAAAGAGAGGGGATATGAGGAGCATTTAAGTATAAAGATATAAGAAAATTCAGACCTAATATGTAATCGTATGTGTGAAGCTATTGTGAAAATCCAACTATTATTACAATATGACGCTGCGACGCTGAAAGGAAGATGGAGAACAAGTCCCCCGGTTTATCACTCAGTGTTCAAACGCGGGATACCTTGAATTTAAGACACTAAAACAAACTCGGTGGTAGACATTTGCATATTTGTGAAGCTCAGACTGGACAGGAGAGAAATAAGCAAATTAGATATGAACTTAACTCCTCCATATCACGAAGCATTTAGGTTCAAAACAAAAACCTTCTCTCCATACGAAGCCAAACTGAAGGCGAAATAGCAATACAGAACAGGAACCTGTAACTAACTCGCACCCCTTTCTACGTTGAGCATAATTCCGTGGAAAAAAATTTATTCTACTAAAACTCGCTGAGTTCCAGGGTAGTAGATTTAGCGTTGAAGGTCACCAAACAGATGTCGACAATTTCGGAAAAGTGAGCAGTCTTCCGCGTTTGTATACATGAGCTTCACGAGGGTCTAAAACAGCAAAGGCGCGCAAAACAAAGCTAAGCGAACGTTAAATGGACGCTGTACCGAAAACCACTACAGAGTCACGGAAAGAAGTAACACAATACGAAACGGTGAAACACAGGCTATAACACAGGTAAACATGCTGTCGAAAATTAGCTTGCTTGCAAAACCACATGCTGTCGGCAATCAGAATTTCCAATATATAAATAAAACAAATAATACTTGAAACGGATTTTTAATATACTTAGAACCAAGTTTTCTCGCTGCAATCAAATTCCAAGCAGAAATCGTTCCTCAACGTAGGAAATCCTAAGTTCACTTACATGTTTGCTCCTGTGCATTTCGCGCTTACATGCAAATGAAGCTCCTTGACTCGGAACCTTGACTAGAAGCAATGATAACTTCCAGCGACAGTTGAAAACCGCGTGCCTTCGCTATTTACATACCCTCAGTCTTCAAGTACGTCCTTCCATGTGAACAACTTGTCAGCCAAGTAGAACATAACCTTCTCTAAAGCAGAACTTCACTCTCGTACGAAAACAAAAACATGACGACTGCACTTAATAAGGCACTGAATGCATCTACGATCATCGCATCATGTTTTTCCCTAAAATCATCGTTTTATATCTTAGTTTTGTGTCATGTAATTTTTTTCGTGTTCAAATAAATTTCTGAAATGTGTATGGCGCTTTGTCATCCCAGCATTCTGGCTTTCTTCCTTGTTCAGTTTCTCTCGTCTTCAGTATACTCAATAAATGGTCGGCCTAGAATCTTTCATGTTTCTTGCTACTCTCAAAAATTCCGTACTCCAGCCGACATTCAGATTTTTCTAATGGTTGTTTACATATTGTCTAACTGGTACTAAAACTTTCTTTCTCATTATTTACCAACTTGTATAACCGTTTATGCGGAAATCCGCGTTAACTTGCACGTGACACCTCCAAAATGCTTTTACCCAAAGCAAAAATGGTACGGAAAATTCTGTGTGTTTTTAACCCGTTATTGATGTAATTTTTTGTATATCTCAATACATTCTGTAAACCAAAAAATCGTATTTTTCAAATTCCCGCTCCAAATTAAGACTTCCCTCTGAAAATCCTGGCTTTCCATTGGTTGAAATTCGAAAAAGTGGGCGCGGTTACGTTTCCGAGCTGGAAAGTCCTTTTCTGGGTTATTTTCCATAAGAAACAATGTTGAGCAAAGGGGCCCTTCAGAAAACGTGAAAAACTGGAGCTCCACCTTCCTTCCCATCCTTGCTCCTCCCTTAGCCTATTCCAATCCCTCGTGCTCACTCCTGTTCTTCCTTTTTCCCATGCAGCTCGGTTTCCCGAACCACTTGGTAGTCGAGGTTGAACATGTAAGCCCGATAGATAGGAAGCAAGCCAGGGAGAAAATCGGAGATGGGAAGGATGGAGGAGTGAGGAATATCCATGGAATTTTTTTTTCTATAAAATAACATGACCTAGCCGGGATTCGAGCCTGCGACCTTTAGATCACGGTTCTACACCCTTAGACCACTCGGCCATTTGTTCCTTATGAAATTTTGAATAAATGTCAAAGAAATGAAAGGGGCATAGGATAACATCTTTTCAACTTCTGTAAGACCCATATAGCGTTAATTGCTCAGTAATATCTGCTCCTGTACCCAAGTACATTAATGCCAGGGGAGGATTGTCACCCCGGTCGCAGGTGTGGAAACTATTATGACCGGCGCCGTCGAAACCGAAATGAATTCCAAGTTGTTCGTCTGTCTTTTTTCCTAATTATTATTATACGAAAAATTACAGACTAGTTTGCTTCCTCGTAAACCTTTTCAAATTAAAACCCAGTAGACTTTCCTGTCCATACGTTCAACCATCGAGTATGCTGTGAAGATGTCCAAGCCTAAAAAGTTGTCAATCTTGTTAGCAAGCCAAAGAAGTTGCTTGCTTCGGCTGGCCCGCAGGAGTCAATAATACACAGGTACAAATATGGCAGTAGCATCAAACATATACTGGTACTTGGTAGCACTTGGTACACTGTACACTTTTTTGTAAATTTACAATTGCAGCAAAAAATTAGAAGGACTTTACTGTAAGAAGGACCCTGGTCCGAACTAGCTATACCGCGTTATTCTACTTTCAATGCTTTGGAATTTGCCACAATGGCCAGTCCGCCCCTGATTAAAGCTGCTTGCATATAACCCCTTACAGCCACGAACTAAGCTCACACCGTAGCTCAAATTATTAGTAAATATATGCACTCAAGTAAATGATGATATACCACATGATATCATATTCGTCGTACCATCTATGAGAGAATAACCTATAATGAAAGCTTAAGTACTTTTTCGTAACCCCTTTTTACGGATTTCATGTTTAATTATTTCTTCAACTTTACAGAAAGATGACTAATGCAAACGATGCAAGTGTTTTAAGAAATGCGTTTCTTATTTCTTCACATCACATCCTACAGGAAGCTCAGCTCGGAAGAAAATGATAAGACGAATGTCGAGAAAATGTTTTAAACGTTAATTTGCTCCAAGATTACTCGTGACGTCAGTATTGACTCCCGCCTCTTTTTTCATTATTTGATAACGAGGACTTTTGTACTTCTCCGTTTGCGGCCCTATTATTGACGCAGGTCTCAAAATAAGTAAATTGATGACCAAATTTATTTATGACCAAAGTACCGAATCTTTTTATTTTTTGTCTGATTTTACAACTTAATTTAACTTACACGGCTTGCAATTTGTCGATGAGTTGAGATAGGTACCGGCGTACCAGACAAATCAACGTGTTGAATGGCAGCCGTTTGACATGACCGGGCATACGCAATAACAACAAGGGAAAGCTAAGCTCTTCCCGTACTGCCGCTTTGACATGCTAGTTTCCTCAACTTCCCTTTTTCAAATGTACCTCAATCGACGTTTTCCCTTTCCCTCACTACTCTTTTTCTGCCTTCTCCTTGTCAAAATACTTCGCCCGACTTCCTTCTTGACCCGCAGCTTCCTTCCCGGTCACCTCGTATTGCCAACGTTGGGGGGTCATAGACTGGGCAATCGAGGTGCTAATCGTTCCCAGAAGCAGCGCCGTATGCTCTATATATCTGTACTCTCCATATGCGCTAGTCCTGCTAGGCTTTTGCTCTTCCAGACCCAAATCCCTCGAACACTTTGCCTATGTTTACAAGATCTTTCACTTTCGGGCCGGCCAAAAAATCTTCTTTCAATGCTTAACCGATGCCGGCGCGTGTGGAATTTGCCACTTTGCCACAATGGCCAGTCCACCCCTAGTCCGAACTAGTTATACTGCGTTATTCTACCCATGTCCCGCCTGCTCTTGCTGCAAAATTACTAGTATGAAGGATTCCTTTTGAAGGGAAGCAGTTACCCTTTTACTTTTTGCAGAATATCGCATGCTCTAGTTATTTCCCACGTGAACTCCCTAATAAAAAAACTTCGTACTTTTGTCAAACTCCCATTGCTGTTACTGTACCAAAATTTAATTTTGTGTGTGTTTCATTGTTTCTGGAAAGGTCCAGTAATAAGCGAAGTTTATTGCTGCTCCTATTAGTGGTCGTTTATTAGACACCAGTTCGAACGAATTGATCTGACTTGCAATGGTGAGTAGTAGATGGGATGAGAAAATTTAACCTATTTATTTATTTTTCACTTCACTGAATTTCAGAGATCTTTCCTTGTTTAAACGTAAGCGTAAGAACAAAGGCATTGAACTTTGATTTCACAAAGAACACAACAATTGTATTGTGTATTCTTCTTTTAATGCTATAAGTCAAATTTACCAAATACGCAACATTTGAAAGAGAAGCAAATCAATCGTGAAATCATGACAAATGTTCGCTACCATGACAATCATGACAAGAAAGGGATTAAAATAATCAATGTACTGCCAGCTGTTATTTTGGTGGAATTCAAAGTCAAGCCTTCTGTGTGTCGTTACGTTATAAATTCGGTTTCCGTAAAAAAATCAATTCTGTAATCTTTTAGTAGGCCTACCATAAAGTTGATAACTATTGGCTGCAGTTTGTAGCCCACTTTCACCATACTCCCCTGAATTTACTAGCTAACACTTTTCTTCTGAAACGGAAAACAGCCCTGCTTATGCTGAATTAAATTTTCCAAAAACTTGTTTTGAAATAATATTTGTATCGTATATTAAAGACTATTGGGACGTCAAAATAACAATACACCTTGTGTTCGTTAGTAACTAAATTCATATAAGTAAAGACATCCAAACTTAAGTATATTGATGAAGAAGGGAATAGGAGAGAATACATAAAATTAATGTCAAAGGGTGAATCAACAGCAATTACTGCATGTCAATTAGGTTAGTTAAGGTGCAACACTCGTTTTCGTCGAAGTCAGTTTTAATAGTTCGACATACCAATTGTGTACTTAATGGAAGTAGATTAATGCTTCGTTTATCGGAACTGTAACATTCGGAAACCGTATACCGGTGCTTACTATGGTATTGCCGCTCATTTTGAATGTACCTAACATGCCTAAAGTTCCACCCGGACAATATGTTGCGTTGGTAGGGTCTAGTAACCAGAACGAGCCACAGCCATAAATGTCGTCGTTGACAGTCACAAAAGGAAGTGTTCGTCTATTCGATATATTTAGATTTAAAATATCAAACCCAAAACCAGAGTAAACTAAGTCAGTTAAACTTCCATTAGCATGAAGAAGGAGATTCAAATAAAAAAAGAACCGCCAACTGTTATTTAAAAGAAATGCAAAATCAAGCCTTTTGTTTGCCGTTAAGTATTGAATTCGTTTTGCGTCAGAAAAATCCATTCTATAATCATGTAGTATACGACCGGTGCTCGCTTCAATTTGTCTCCAGAACAAGATAGTACCAAAAATGTAGCATCGAGCTAGAATTGGTACCGACGTCAAATCACCATCAGGCCACAAGAAAGTTGCGAATCTTTCTAGTAGTAAAGTCATGACAATATAGATATATATTTTAGGAGGCGTACCTCGCTGCCCGTCGCTCATGGATATGTATGGATTCCAAAGGTTCCCCTGCCAATCGGCACATGTTTTCGAACATTTACAATTTGGCCAAGTCCCCCAACATCCAGGCTTGAACATATCGCAGGGCTTTTGTATAATTTTACCATATTTCTTTTGGACACAACATTCTTTGATTCCCGTAGATAGTTTTTCCCAAACAGTACAACCCGGTGAAGCTTCGAAAATTGTAACGTTATCTCTTTGACACATGTTGTTAAGTAGTAATTCGCAGACATAGAAATTCCCTTCGTTATTGCAGAATTGCACAGTAATACATTTGGGATCCAAACCGCAATACTGGATGCAGTTAAATCTAGCGTCTAATTCAGAGAAGTCTACATGCATAAGAAATTTACAATTTTGGAAATACGGAACATTACATTGTTAATGAAATATAAACTATTACCTTTAGTTATGTTGCGCTGATTATAGTAACTTTCTTCGTCAATTATCATCCTTACGTCTGCGTACAGTGGGTGAGTCCTAAAAATGTTCCAGTACGAGCCGTAGCTGTACGAACCGAAAAACAGCAAGTACCATTGGATCCCCAACTTGACCCGACTAATTTCCATTGTTTCTCTCCAAGACCTTTGAAACAACTGACTAGAGCTACGACATTCTGTATGGTCCGAACCAGGGGAGAACTGGCAGGTGTGGAAACTATTATGACCGGCGCCGTCGAAACCGAAATGAATTCCAAGTATTTAGTCTGTCTTTTTTCCTAATTCGTATTATACGAAGAATTACAGACTAGATTGCTTCCACGTAAACTTTTTCAAATTTAAAACCAGTAGACTTTCCTGTCCATACGTTCAACCATCGAGTATGCTGTGAAGATGTCCAAGGCTTTTATTTAAAGATAGCTCGAAAGTGGCTCAAATATCGAGATTTTTTTTTTAAAAAAAAGACGTGAGCTACAAGGAGGTTAGTGAAGGAATTCAAGCCAAGATGTAGACTTTTCGCTTCAGAAGTGACATTTCTGTCAAATTTCCGCGATGTTGACATTTCTGAAAGAACTATCAATGTATCAAAAATTATGCCTCGAGGCTCACGAAACATCGTTTCTACAGCCTTGTCTCAAACAGTGGCGTAGGGAGGGGGGGTGCGGGCCTCACGGGTGCCACCACTTAGGGTGGGACAAAATGAAAAAGTGTTTAAAACTGCTTTCGCTTCTTAAAAAAGCTCCTTTCTCTGCTTTTGTCTTTCTTTTAATAATTTAAATGTGTGTGTGTGTGTGGGAGGGATGAGAAATTTTTCGCACCGGGTACCATCTTTGATCCGCCACTGCTCTCCAGCCCACCAGCGTATTGGCCTAACAGTCTTAAGTCTTTTCTACTTATCATGGCCAAAATTTCCGCTTTTCAGTTGTTTCATACACCTACAAATTTTCACGCACGAATCGGCGCTAAAAGCTGTCCATCTGGTTAGCAAGCCAAAGAAGTTGCTTGCTTCGGCTGGCCCGCGGGAGTCAATAATGCACAGGTACAAATATGGCAGTAGCATCAAACATATACTACACTTGGTACACTGTAAAAATAATTTCGTGAAAACAATTTTTTCTACAACAAATTCGTAGTAAAAAAATCAGTTTTGCAAGTATTTTTACAGTGAACTCCTTGTATTTTTTTGCTGTACAATGAATCATTGTAAATTCACAAAATATTTTTTTTCAGTGTACCCCTATAACTATCTGGGCCGCACTCGGTACATTTATAACTATTTGGCTTGTAAGCAACGAAATTTACCTGCATGTTGAAGCACCACGCTACCTTTGCAAATTTGCAAACAATGGCCAGTCCGCCCCTGGTCCGAACTAGCTATACCGCGTTATTCTACTTTCAATGCTTTGGAATTTGCCACTTTGCCACAATGGCCAGTCCGCCCCTGATTAAAGCTTCTTGCATATAACCTCTTACAGCCACGAACTAAGCTCACACCGTAGCTCAAATTATTACTAAATATACACTCAAGTAAATGATGATATACCACATGAAGCTAATGCACAAGTGGTTTAAGCCAAGTATGTAGTGTATTATTTCCCCTTGCTTTTGTCAGGTATGGATTTGTTTCCTTGCGCTAGTTAACATGATTGTCACATTCGCTATGTCATAAAATAATTTTTCTATCAATAATTAAAGAGTTGAAGCACTACATAAAACAAGACGACAAGCGATCTATGGAACTATGATATTCGTCGTATCATCTATGAGAGAATGACCTATAATGAAAGCTTAAGTACTTTTTCGTAACCCCTTTTGCGGATTTCATGTTTAATTATTTCTTCAACTTTGCAGAAAGATGACTAATATAAACGATGCAAGTTTTTTAAGACATGCGTTTTTTATTTCTTCACATCACATTCTACAGGAAGCTCGGCTCAGAAGAACATGATAAGATGAATGTCGAGGAAGTGTTTTAAACGTTAATTTGCTCCAAGATTACTCTTGAAGTCAGTATTGACTCCTGCCTCGTTTTTCATTATTTGATAACGAGGACTTTTGTACTTCTCCGTTTGTGGCCCTATTTTTGACGCAGGTCTCAAAATATGCAAATTCACTGGAGGAAGAATTAATGGAATTTTTACAGCTCCGGTATCGTTTGTCATGCCGACCATGTAGAAATGCGAAGTATCAGCTATCCAGCAAGCAACACCCTGAACCGAAATCGGCAAAGAAAAAAAAGAAGACCCATTCACCACCAAACTGGGCGCAACAACCAGGTACGTGAAACAAGTACGAAAGAAATACGTACCACTCTCAGTTGATCTCCCTTACCCGTGCCATACTGTACAGTACTCTCCACATAAAACGACACACACAAACTGCCCTATCCGAACTCCACACAGATACGTGCCTAAACGTTGCGAACAGCACAGCGAATAACATGCTGTGCGAAACCAACCCACGAATGACTCGTCTGAGCCCGCGATATTGGAGTTCCAGATAATATTCACAAAAATTATTTACCGGTGCCATCTTCGATTTCTCATTTTGATAATTAAGAATTTGTAAGATGTTTTTTAATAAACGTTTGATGATGAGATGGTCTTATATTTATCCGTAGCACCAACTATTAATTCAAATCCCTTGTTGCTTTGGCCGACGGAATTTCTCCCTACCCGACGGATTTTAGGCACGCATCTGTGTGGAGCTAGGATAGGGCAGTTTGTGTGTGTCGTTTTTTGTGGAGAATACTGTACAGTACTTGGCACATAAAACGACCCAAACAAACCGTCGGTGCCTAACAGCCCGGCAGTTGCGCGAGCGGGAGGAAGCGTTGTTGTGGGCCACAAACGTCTGGAAGCCGCAAAAGAGGGACACCGCTCGCGCAACTGCTCGACCATTAGGCACCGACGCTTTGTTGGGTCGTTTTAAGTGTCGAGTACCGTACAAACGCTCTTTTTATACACACGGTACGATCATTTTCGCACTAAGCCCAACTGTGCTTCTATTATTTTCCAGGACTCTTTTTGCACCTAGCCCAACCGTGCTATGGAATTTGCTGCAAGCAGAATTCCGTTGTTCTACTACCCCAAATTACAACCCCAGAAGCCTACGCAAGTAACGAACACCTCCCAAGCTAAACTGGCACATGAGGTTTAGCACGCCAACCGATAGTATAAGCTGGGCAGTCGTTAAGGTCTTGCTCAGCTAACAAGTAGGTGCACTATAGGGAGCTTCTGCATTTCTCCAGAGTATCGACCGGCGCGGCAACATATCCACGACTATGCACTACCGGCAACAAGCGGAAATGTCGTGGACTTCAACGTACGGCAGTACCTAAAAAGGCGCACCGTTTGAACACTGTGTTCGCAGAAATTACTTGGTTCGACTGCTGCTTGATTTAAAACTAATTATAAAACATGCTTTGCTTGCAAATATGACTACAGTCGCTAGGACCAAAAAATCACCTTTAACTTCATTCGCCGACAACCTTAATGGAGGTCGCAGCATGACACTATAATTTTGAGAATTAAACATGTTGTTAGATAGAATCTAACGAGGGGACAGTTTCTGTACGTCAAAACTGCACAATAATGTAAAACATAGCTCAAATGTAATATTTATGGTTAAAATTGAGTTAAATAAAATATTAACCGAGTAAGATAAACAGTAACAATAAACATTCTTACCAGTAGCCATTAACTTCACTAATAGTCTCGGGACCGACCAGCCAGTATAAAGTTACACGGGCTGTGAGGTTACCCGAGTTGCCTACTGTCACAGCTAGAAATAATGATAGAATAAAAAAAACAAGATATCTTTATGTGCGTGTATTACGTATATCATAAATAATATTTTAATTTTCTATACAAATTAAAACATATTTTTCTATTTCTTCAATAAATCGTTCGTAATTGAGCCCTATTTAACATCCTTTTGCCGACAGGTTTCCAGGTTAATTCTCAAATCATATATTTGTTTCTTTTGAAGTAAAAATGGTCGCCAATAATTTTTTTCCCTTTTCACTTCTTGACCATCATCATGATCATTGATCATTATGAAGCTGACCGAGTTGTAGTGGACTGTAAGAATTATTTTTGTTATTTCAACTGACTGTAATATTAGTTTATCAAGATAAGATTTTATAATAAATACAATATTTTGTGTCGAAAATTTATAGCTTCAGACGTTTTTCAAAATCCTCAAACCACTTCAAACTCCTAGCGAAGGAGACCAGTTAAGTACTCAATATTTGGTAGGCTTTTAGGGGTTTTACAAGGAACACACGCTCCACGAACTCCATGCTCGTCTTGCATTGTTCCGCTGGTTACACTGAGTTTAGGCTAGTGCAATCTCGACTTCTTACCCTAAGGACTAGGGACACATCATTGCACTCATCGAGTGTGTTTCCGAGCGGGACATGCTTCCAAAACTCAGTGCCGTAGATACCCATTAGTACATACTGAAACATTTTTCTACCTATTAAATGTATCTAATCCTGAAACTTTTTTTATCATCCTAAAAAGGTACATACATTGAGAATTAATAGTGTATTATAAATACAATACTATTATTTTAAATTTACAACCATTTCTACTTTTCAACATTATGTTTTTGTATTAATTAACTCAATAAACGAAGAAAGTGCTTTTTTATTTTGCGCATCGAATTTGGGAATAAACAAACGTATTCATTTTGGCTAATTATCCTGAAAATCACTTTTTCCATGGTAAATAAATAGAAAAATATATTTATAATCGAACTTAGTGCGCATAAGAACAGCTCTGACACTGCCACAGTGCCAAAAACAAGTCAGGGCTGAAAAAGTTGCATTGTCTTGCATTTACCAGTGCACAACCATCTCCAACTGAACGCGAATTTTTTTTTTTACTCCACTGGCAGAGATTATGCCAGTAGAACGCTGTAACCCACAGTGAATGCATAAAATATTGCATGAATGTAGCCAGTAGAACGCGCTATTAGACAATTTTGCACTTGAAAAAAGACCCAGTTTTTATAGTGCAAACATGACGGAAGCTGCGTCAAAGCGCGCCTCTCTTACATAATTTATAATTAGAGACAAAGACTGCTCACAGTTTCAGAGCGGCGACACAAAACACTTTTATACAATCACGAGCCTCGTAAACGGGGTGTGATCCACGAATGGTCATCGTCCGGCACAGTGCATAAAACAGTTTCACAATGACGAACGAGACCATCGTGAAAAACTCATACCACGCTAGCATCCGATGCGGTCACGTCGTTACCCGCACGTTGTCCCTTTAAGCTGTCTCCACGTTAGTACCAAGTGGTTAGGTTCGTCGGGTACAAGGGTCTAAAACCAGAGCAAAATTCCGCCTAAAAAGTACTCCAGTCGGCTGATACTTTTCTAAAAAGGAGGCAATCAACTGTACAGTCGCTAGCAAATCAATACATTTTGTTGGTCAGCCAACACCCTGTTTTTGATGGTAACACCCCGCTTTAACCAATCTATCACCTAGGTTTTGATCTTTCGCGCTTCTCTTTTTTTAGTCTCTGTGTCACTTCCTTCTTTTTCCACCTTTTAACGTTGTAACGTCTGGTGAGGCCGTTAAGGGTGCTGTTGTCTAGGTGACTTCGCGGCTAGCGGGATTCATCCATCACTTGATTGGGAGACAGAATCTAATCCATAAGGCAAGGAGTTCCAAAGGACCCACATGTTGCACCATTACACACACGCTCTCTACCGCCCGTTTTTGTGTCCTCCGCACCAGTTCGGGAATCGCTCCCAAGCTATAGCGCATGTGAGCCAGGCGTGGTCTTACGCATTTGTACGACTGAAACTCCCTCCCTAATAGTGGACACATCTTCCATCTCCTACAAGGATAGAAGATCTGGAGCAGCCAAAACCAGTCGTGCCGGAGGAAGCGCTCCAAGAGTTCTCGCGTTCTCTGTTCTTCTCGTGCAGTGGAGGTGGTCTAAAACCGAAGCACAGACAAACCCACTTATTTACGGTTCTGGCTTCCTGTAAATGACGCTTCCACAACAGTAGCGTCAGATCTTTACCTAATCTTTGCCAATGCAGTGACGGAATAATAAACATGTTCCAGGACCCGAAGATACGGGCAAATCTATTTTGCTCTACGTTCCTGATCTCACATGTACAACCGCACTACCAAGTTGCGCTTTTCTTTTAAGAACTCGACCTGTGTTCTCAAGTGGCGTTGAAAATCGCAAGTGAAAACAAGCTTCAGCCTTGTGTATGTAAAACCCGTATTCAAGTGGTTCGCGGAAGACCCAAATCAGTGATCAGTGATAACAAAATTTTCTTTCAGGAATCTTTCTAAAAGAAACCGGAATTTGTCAAAATGCCTATCAGGAGGGGTCACGTGGCTCCACAAAATAGTTACATTGAAACTATTATACGGAAATTTGACGAGCAAAGTGAGTATTTCTTCAGGCACGTTAGAAAATTTCTTTATTTTTTGGTTCTTTGCTATCTAATTTTACATTTGTATTTCTAGGCTATTTTTCTTTTTATTTGTCTTCTTTATTTCCGTAGAATGTCTAGCGCCCAAAAGTCAGGATTGCCCAACGCAATGGCTTGTTGTTTTCTGTCATTTAATAACCCACAACTCTTTCTGTTTAAAATGGGAAAGACAGCTAACGCTAACAGCACTAACTGCCCAGAACGCAAAGCGGTAAATCAAGGCTTGTGGAGGTATATACGTCCAATGTAAACCCATATGCCATGTCATTTCTCCGGCCAGAAATCGAACAGTGAAAGTAGAGCGGCAGTCAGAAGGCCTCTCCCGGTCTGCAGCATTGTCAAGAGCTAAATAGGAACGGGTGGCTCATGTTCGATTGAACACTACAGTTAAAGGGTAGAACCGACTCCGATCGATAACTTTATGGACTCTTTTTACTGTTAAGCCACAGCAAATGGTCTTCTCGGTCGCCGTTCTCTATTTCTCCTCACCAACAACAGCAGCGAAAGCCCACCCGGAGCTCCCAAGTCCCTCCCTTTTTCTTTTGTCAGTAATACAACTCTACATCCTTCATCCCTTGGTGTTCGCTGAGAGTGAGACTCCCCTCGTTCTCTAATGTACGTTACAATATCTACCAAAGTTATGAGACATTGTATCACACGTAGCGATCCTTTGACACCTCCCAATTCAAAATACAATTGGCATTACTCCTAATAAGACCATTACAAAAGAATTTCTCCGAAAGAATCCAACAGAAAAGAATAACAGCTTATGAGGAAACTATGACAGGAAGATGTGACGTCACGTGTACTGGGACTTCAATTCCCTACATGACTGTTTACCACGCGTTATAACGAAGGCACCCCGCAACTGCGAAGGGTGAGTGCACTCTTTGCTCGCCTCATCCGAATAAAGGAGCTCATGGGGTGGTCTTACTGGAAGATATTGTCGTCCCTTTTTTACTCGCCTTAACAGCTGCACAGAAATATACGAAGACCACGGTCCTAAGCTGGGACAGATACGCACTAAATCAGACGGACAGGTTCTCCTAAATGAGTCGTCCTCGCTGTCCAATCCCCGATAAAGGGAATTCTGAGCTTTACGTCTAATTGTTTCAGGTCCATTTTTTCTTCTATGACTTTTCGGTTTCCTAGCCTCTAACTTATGTCGTAGCTTCCTCATGTGTGTACCATTTCCTGGTACACGCATTAGGAAGGCCGGGAAAAAATAACGCGTAATTACAAGAAGTCAGCAAGAATGAATATCTATTGAAGATCAACCTACCTTGACGAGCATAGCAGGTTTTTGGTTACACACCAGTGAAAGATAGCCTATTAGTTGGGCTAATTATAAACGACAGTAATGAAGTCCCCGGTGACCTTAGAAGACAATCAAATATCTTCTGAGATTTCGTAAATGTTGATCGCTAATATCCACTAACGGAAGTGTTGATGATGTATATTATTGGAGGAGCCGAAAAAGAAAAACCTGTAATCAAGGTCCTCATGAGAAAGAAATATGCCATGAAGTCACCCGCAAAAAGTTTTGTTTATCGTAACCCTTAATCGGAAACATAGCAGAACTCTCACTATTTTCATGTGTTCCACTCCCACCCCTCCTTCTTTCCTGAGAAGACTATATGTCATAAAAATGGAGCTGCGAACCTTTTAAAAGCCTACAGTATAGTTTAGTCCTTTTAGCATGCATAAAAAAGCGATAAAAAGGATTGCAGTATCCCAGGGCTTTCTCAAGCCTGCTTTTCCTGATCATCTTTTTTCTGTGTGTGTAGGTGTGTGTCAGCAGAATACACTCAAACTTGGCCATACACGTTTTCTTTCCGATTGAGACATGAAATTTACTCTAGCTTTTGTGTACTTAGTAATGGACTGAATCCCGTGCCATAAACTTTGCTTTGAAATTTGGGAGAGTAAGAGGCGACGGGTGAAGTACTGTTTGATTGGTGCTTCGAACTGAGGAGATAGCGACATATTTTTTCCCCCTCGCGCAGTAAGAGTGCGAGCCAATTTTAACTTAAGGGATGTTATAAAGCGATCTTCAGAAAAAAAAGTGGGCATGGAGCCAATTAGGCTGTCTAACAGAATCTTACAGTAGCCCCAAGACATATGCGACGGATATGGCAGCAATGACTCAGAACAAGCATCCCCATCAGCGTACTGAATAGGGTTAAAAATTCCGACAACTGTTGCAAAAAGTTAGGCTGTAAACCACAAAAAACTGGAATGTTCGACCAACGTGAAACCAAGAGATAAGATGGAACGTGTAAGAAATGTTCGTCAATAAGAAATGTTTGCTTAAACCACCTATCTCATGGGAATTTACATGGGGATTTGCAGATGGAAAAATTTCGTGAAGTGTTTTCACACATTTTTCAAGTCTTTCTCGGTATTACAGTTTTGCCTTGATAAACTTAACTTTCTTTTTCGGAATATTTACTTTAAACGACTGCAGTAATTTCTATTGTTTTCAAAGCGTTCAATTTTATTCTGAGGAAAATATTTTTGAAAATGAAAATATCTACAACATTTTTCGTTAAAGAATTTTCAGCTAAAAATCTTATTTAATTCGACAGGTTGTTTGTATTTCGTTTCACCAATCACTGAGGTTTTCAACTTCTCTTGTTGGGCAACTCCAACTAGCGACAGGTGGTGAATGTTTACATTTTTGATAGTTTAGTCTCCGTTTTCATTCTAGAATTGACAATATCATGAGCTATCATAATTTTTCAAGTAAGTTCAATATTACTGAAAAATACCCTCAATTGTCCTCCAAGCTGTCCTTGACGACTTCTTATGCAATGTTAGTAATTCCGAATGAAATGATGAAAAACAGTTTTTAGCAGTGCATAGGTTTCGCGATATTCTTTCACAGACATGCAGAATTTGGCTGGGAGACAATTGACTTTCCGTCGTATATTAAAGACAAAAAATGAGTCGATTAAACTGAACATTACCAATAAGTTTTTCAAATATACCTCACACAAATTTCTGGCAGGCCACAGCAATATTACTGTCAAGAAAGTTTTGGAAGCTATGTAACAGTATTAGCGAAATCGATGTCAATTCTGGTCCCTTGTAATTCGCCCATAAGAGATGGGCGTACGCGTTTGCACGCGCCCGCGTTCTTTCAAAGAAGACCGAGAGGTATTGGACCAACAGTTCGACAAAAAGAAAGCTGGCAAAAGGAATAGGGGTTTCGTTTCTTTCGTTTTGCAATAGAAGAGTTCACTGGCTTCACCCAAGGCAAACAAGCCCCCAGGCCAAAAAACACCCTAAAAAACTACCTGCGTTGTCGTTTCGGCAGAGCGAAACAGAAATTTGAAATAAGAAAGAAAATGTCACCTTCCAATTGCTAGGCAACCACAATGACAAGCAGCTTGGCTGCCTTTTGGGGGGGAGGCCGCAAACAGTTTCATATTGTATAACGCACCAAAAGTTTTGCAGCATGTTTATGAGTCACGCTGTCGCCGGTTTGTGAGACCCCTTAAGCATCTTCAACTCCGGAGAGGTAGCGGCGGTTTCCTTCTACTTGCCTCGGGCGACAGCAATGTCATTCAGAGAAAGGGACGATGTAACCAAGTTTAAAATAGCTTTGAAGCGTGGGGCGATTTTTTCCTTCTTTAGCTCGTGATGTATGCGTGTCATTTAAATGTTTGGGTGGTGTGCGCCTGTGACTAAAAATGATGCTTATAACGCCACAATAAAACCAAGGCAAAGAAAGAAGGCATTTTTTTCGCCTGCGTCAAAACGTTTATATGTGATAAAATAGCCTCCGGCACAGCCCAAGGAGGCTTCCAGCACATTTCCCCTCACACACAACATCCTGACAACAAAGAAAAAGAGAGAAAGACAGCCCCGCACTCGGCAAAGAAGTTACGGTTACTATGTCTACAATTTTCGTGGCTTATTTCCGAAGGCAACAACATTTCGGACAACGGCGAGCTTTTTCTATACAAGCCAAAGAAGACGAGTCCAGAAGACGATGTTTTGCATGGCCAAACTTAATTTACGGCAAGCAAGTCTGTGAAATAGTACTATGAAATTTAGAGAGAGAAAAAAAACGGAATAAATAATAACGCACGGAAATTTTTTCTCTGCCACTTTGAAAGAGCCTAATTCTTCGTTAAGGATGGCAAACTGGATGCTAGTCCCCCACTCTTCCCGTCATAAAAGATCGAGCTAAGAAAAGCATCCGTTGTTCGCTTGAAAGCGTTGTTAGGCAAAATTTTCTTTTACCAGCACTTTTCTCTCCAGATATGGCTTATGTGCACAACTGCGAAAAGGGGGATTTGTTGCCTTGGCTGCTGGCCTTTTTGGCTCGTGGAGACACACATAGACAAGGGAGTGAGAGAGAGTTGCAGCAGCAAACGAATGACGAACGCAGGGCTTCTTAGTGCTATTTTTAAGTCTTGGTTAACCACACAAGATAACTTACCCATTTCCCTTTCTTCCTCTGCTTCACTGCCTAATACCAATTTGATTCCTAGCCCCCCCCCCCTCCAAACCCCTAACGCCAACTTTCTTCTGGCTTATGGTGGCTTTCAAAAGTTCAGGCCTCAATTTACATGGTAACAGCTCCTAAAAATAGCTCGTCTTTTGTTACGCAAGGAGCTTAGCTTCAATTTGATCACCTTGGCTGGAAAACTCCAAATTTTCCTTCCTAATCTACTAAGAAAGAAATCGACGTAAATGACTCATTAGGCTAAAGGAACGCCACAAATGAGTTTTTCTAGCTTTTTTTAAGAGTGTTTCGCCTCTTTTCTCGCCCATTAATTATCCCTAGCTGTCACGAGCGTATTTTCAACTCAACAGAAAAATGTCCAATTTGGCCTATATCGGAAAATATTCACACATACAAAAAAAGAAGACGTAAGTTATCTTCGTGCGAGATGACTACAAAGCATCAACTGTTGGTTGAGATCCTGGATTAATTTCGGAAAGGTCTGTGCAGATTACTAGAAAAGAGACAGGAAATAACAATAACTGCGATAAAAAGCTTGCGCATCGTTAGGCTTGTGTGTTACCATAACCCTAAAGAGTAACAACAAAGATGAGTGCGTCGAACTTTAAGAAGAGCATGCAATGACTTGGACTCCGTTCCCGTTGCGAGCCTAAAATATCGTGTCATGTTCACCCAACTATATAAGGTTAACCGGGCCTTCGTTCCAACTGGTACACAAAATATTAACTGAACCAATGGAATATTGCCATCATTTGCAGTCAAAACTCTTTAACAAAAGTGTGCAAACTTGAAACAAAGACATAACATAACTGGGTACCAACACTCGATTCGCGAAAAAACAGTGAACCACGACCAGGGCAGTACCCCGGATTTCCTTTCCGATTGATCTGAAGACGGAGTAAAATCTCTTAACTTGATATGCATTTGCCATTCTTTTAATTTAAAAAATAGAAATTGGGCTTGCTTTTGCAGTACATAACTTTTATACTGAAGCTGAAATGCAAAATCAAGTAAGACAAATATTTTTTTCCCAAAATCAGCTGAAAAGATTTCATCCAATTATTTTGTGAAAACTAATTATCTAGGTTGATTTTGCTTTTTACAATAAAATTTTACAGAAAATTCTCCGAAGCACAAGCTCGCCATCGTTCATTTTCACATTGGTAATTACAAACGCCAAAATTCAAATCAAGTTTACAAATGTAACATGAATTTTTCAAAATATATATATATATAATAGATCTGTGCATTAGATATGTCTAAAAACATCATTACTGCCTACACGATTTACTGAAATACTGAAGCGCTTTTCCAAAATCACCATAAATTTTTCCTCTGTTATTCGCCCATGCCAAAGACGTATGTATCAGGGTCTTAGAAGAGTAGTTGTAAAAAGTTTATTTTTAACCAAAATGTGCAGTCATCCAAAAGATATATAGGCGTAGTGAATGCTTAACGATATTTCACACCGAACACGGAAAACAAAGGATCATAAGATGGGGTTTTGTTCATACGTACACGGTGTATGCTTAGAACGTAATAAGCGGAACTCGCACATAAAAAAAATCGGTGATATTTTACGACACAGGTCGAAGCATGTTGTTACGTGAGACGCAATTACCGGAAAACAAATACTAGAGAGGCGGCAGATCTCTAATGCCAAGCAGTTGAAGGCTGCAGAAGTCCTTCGGGCGTAAATAAATACAGTTCTCCAGTTTTCTCTCACGTGCTTTTAACGCGCACATTTATTGGTGTCGTCCTCGTAACGTTAACGATGCTTTTCTATAGCTCGGCAAGTCCCTCTCTGTAAACATAAGGCAAAACGCCACTGTTCTTGCCATTTCTGTCTCTCAGGTATTACGCGCCAAAAAAAAGTCGTCCAGCACGTATCATTTTACGAACCACCTTATTGACAAACTAATTGGAGAACTAATCCTCTTTCGACTATCGCAAGCAACAGGTTCAGTGCTGAAAATTTGATAGTCTGCCTTGTCTCCCTTTTTCCCGTTCGCTTCGCCAGTGAAGCCAATAGAATGGAAGCTTTCGTTCACAAACGCAAGTCAGATTCTCCTAATCTTGTAAATCCCCCAAGTTCAATCTGCTTTTCTCACCATACTGAGGCTTCCTTAGCTACCTCGCAGCAGCATTTACTCCTGATGGACGACATGACAACATCAGCGATCCAACACTGGGAAACACCAAGTCCCCAATCAGGATTTGGGTCCGGCGAATAAAACCCGTCTTCGAAAGGGTTTCTATAGCAACCTAGTTTTCCTGACTGAAATTTATTTCTCCGTCTTTGCCTCTCGACGCTTTATCTTTCACGCCTCTTGGTGCACTGGCTCATAAGATTTACGGACAAATATAGCGTTTTTTATGAAAGGAACATAACAAAGAAGCCAGTAACAAAAACCAAGGAGAGGAATCTGAAATTCATATATTCCCTTGTGTGATAGATTTTTTTTCCCCAAATGAGCCCCTACGACGGAAGAATCCATCGGATGCTATTACTTTTCATCTAAGCTCCACACTCGAGCTCTCCACGGTTTTGTTGTAGCGTGAAGCGGCTTTGATGTTGTTCCCTGGAAAGTTAATGAAACCAGTACAGGGCGAGTCATCTGGTGTTGCTGAAATCTGCTTGGCTTTGGCTGTCCCGGAGTGCAATTTCCTCTCTTACGAAAGCCTGCCACACCCTTGTATGCTATAATATGCATGCGTTTCTATCACGGCAAAAGGAAATGTTGTCTTCTACTCGTTGACTTAAACACGAAGGGTGTCTAACGGAGGAACGTCGGACGGGACCTTCCGCGTACACTCAATCTGCACAAAAAGTAGACATGTTGGATGCGACGGCAACCACTGCATGTTGCAACCACCGTTAAAGGAAATAAACTAGCTCATTTGCGTAATTTAACACTTGGGAACGACTCCCAGAACATCCCTGTCGGCCTCGTACTTACGAGCGCATAAGCCAACACTCAGCCGCACAAATTGCCCGTAGCAACGCTAAACCTTTTGTAAGCGCGTAGCCAAGTACTTCTCCTAACTCGGCTAAGACGAATTTGTATTGTGTACCGAGCGGGATAACGGAGTTGCCCATTTGGATGAACCTTCATTATACTGTAAACCGCGTTGCGATGAATGTCTGTTTTCTCCAGTACGGCTCAACTAGAACCCTTCCCTCTTTCTTTAAAAAAAACGGTTCTGTTTCTACTTTCCTCATGAGCACAGTAGTATCGTACTAGAGAATGTAAGCCATTTGTTTGTGAACAAACTTGTTTGGGAGTAATTGGCTTTTGAATTTAATTTGTGTGTTAAGAGTAAATTTCGTGGGTATTGTAATTATTTATATTTAACTTGGTTAAATCGCGAAAGCGTTTGACAAGTATGCATTAAAGTTCGGTGTTTTCCGTTAGAAATGTAGCACATTGTCCTTTTTTATTCTTAGCTAATACAATGTATTTAACATTACTCAATGACTTTTAATGTACACTTTATTATAGTAAGCTAGAAATTTTGCTGAGGTATTTACAGGAATTACAGGAATCTTGCTTGAAAGTATCGCATCGCACGTCGATAATTGTTAGACTTGTAAAAGAAGTCATATTTGATTAATACCTAAAATATTTTCGATAAACACTTGCACTAATTTCATTAATTATTCCCATAACACCTAAACTATACACAAATAACACTGATTTTAAACTAAAGTCTAACCCCAAAAATTTTTTATTCTTCTTTCTTATTGGATTACTTAAAGGACTTTGCGCTTTGTTCTCAAATTGACGGAAAAAAAATTCATTTATTTTTCCTCGAGTCAACTGAATAAGCTATTTTAGTTGTTCAAACTTTTCAAAACAACACAGATGATTTTATTATCAAACTATGGCTGAACTAGATGAGTTGAACTCCTAGTTCCGTTTTTCTCCTTTTGTTGTTAACTAGGAAACCCGTAATGTGAAACTGATGAACGGACCAGTTGACACTAAAATACGCCTCTAATGTGCATAAGTCCGCATTAGCGAAATGAGGACGAAGCTACTTAGGGAGAAGTAGTGTTACTGAGCTGATCTTTTTTTCGCAGCGATATGAAATCGAATGAATAAACAACAGCTAACAGAACGCTACTTTGGGTGCTTTACTAACAAGACAAGGCTAAAAAGCGAAAAAAAAGAAGCTTCCTGGGAGCTTAGTTCCATTAAATGATTATGAGCTTAACCACAGCAATAAGCAGTAAGAGTGGCACCCTAGGACGGAATTGGGTTATCGCGTGGTAGAATTGTTGCAGTTTTCGCAGTTCGGAAGACATGCTCTTAATTATGTCGTACATTTCTAAATATTTGCATGTCCTTGTAGATCGTAATTTCCTGGTGGGCAACGCCGCGACGGATGGATCCATCATTTACTGCAATGAGGGATTTTGTCGACTGACAGGATTCACCCGAGCTGATGTGATGCAGCGACCGAGTATTGCAGATTTCTTGCATGGACCTTCAACATCCACGGAGGTAGTCTCGCAGATCAAAAACGCGCTCTTAACAGTAGAAGAACGCCAAGTCCAAATCTTCTACTACAAGAAGGACGGTAAGCTTATTTCATAATCTATGCACACACTCCATTACCTTCCGAAACAACCAACTGCTGTGCTAGTCTTTATAACAGAAATTCCAACACGTATGGTACTTGAAAAAAAAAATTCCAGACTTTGTCTTAGGGATAGAAGTGAAGGATCAAGTATGTGTATCCAAACTGACACTGAGATACGTTGTGCAGGAAATCTTGCCGAATTCCGCGCATTTCCCGACTCGGGGAGATCATTTTGCTTTCTCAGCTTGTATGGGATATTGTGATTGTTTTGTCACGCGATTCTGCACACCATCCCGAAAATGGGATGAGTTACGCCCGTAGCGTAAACAAGTTCTATACTTTGAGTGTTGCTGAAGAAGATTGGGGATCAACTCAGCATTCTCCTTAGCCAAGCAATGGAATGATTGGGACGTTTTGAAGAATTCCATGCGGTTGAACGTTCCAAAAGCGAGTGACAGACCACTCACCCTAAATGACAAAATTGACTTACTCATGCGACTTTTTCGACAATTGATGACATCCAGAACAAGCAAACCGTGTCCAGTTTTTCAGCCACTTCAAAATCTGGACGTCGAAAGAAAAATTTACGGAATATTCAGCTTAGTAACTACGCAGCAGAAAACAAGCCATAGTGCTCCCCTGCCATAAACCTTGCACCAATGAAATTCGTTTCGTAAGACTTGACAAAGAATCTTTCTTGGTGAGTGGAAAGCAGCCCAAACATGCTGACAGGGAGACACTGACAACAGTACACGCATTTCTTTTACAAACAAGTCAACGTAAATAAACTTGACGCTTGTTGTCTTGCTATTTTAGCAAGCTTCCAATTTTTCCATAAAAATAAAAACAAATAGGTTTAAAAGGAAAGTTTCCGCATGAGTTAATTTTCTTGTCGGCAATCCCCATGATAATTTTAGTTTCTGACTATATCACATGAACTAAACACGCTGGTCAGTATAACACATCACTGCAACTAATAAGAATTGACAAAAATGTGCACACTTACTAACTTCCGATAACTAAACCTGTTTGTTAAAAACCAAGCTGATAATAAGGAATACTGAAGAACGCAAGCGATATATTACTTGAAAATTTAAGATCGCGAAGTCAGTTTTATAGTCAAGTCACAGTATACAAGACGTAACTGAAGAAAAAAAATATTAGTAGTGGAATTTTTTTTATTTAACTAACGTAGGTTTGCGCCTGTTGTGGGGTTCGTTCTTAAGTTCTCCTTCTACATCTAGTGTAAAAATTTCAATAATGTAAAATTTTGATAAAAATTCTAGCCTTCAGATTTACATAAATTTCTATACTTCTATTAGAAAACATAATCATGATTAAACTATAGTAAAATCCAAAAGAGAACATAATTGGTGCTCTCACACATTTATAACAAAAAGTGGATTCGTTAGCTCCCTTATGGGAAAGTAGAGGTTATTACCAAACTAACATCTCAGAGTAGTTTGATACGCCAGAAGAATTCGTCAAGTAGGGGAGATTATTATTGCTTTTTCTTTTCTTTAAGGTTGTTTCTCCAAAGTTTCAATTATTTGATAGACTCTTAACGAGTGCGTAGATTTAGAAGCAAGCTGTCTCTGGCAGGTTCAAACTTCTCTGGAAAGGAACACGCCCTGGAACAAAAACGCACGGGACCTTCAAAGCGAGGCTTACTCTATAGTTTGACAGCACGCGTGGTCACTTTCCACCGCTTTAAAAGAAAGAGTATACCCACCTTTCGCTAAAAAAATAACTAATAGCAACCAACTACACGAGTCAACTGACCGTTGTCTGACCAATAAAAAAGAAAACAGCAGCGACAGTCACAGACCAGCCATGCGGTAAATTATCTTCCAGTCGCATGAGTTATTCTTGTCGCACAGAGGGAAACTTCGCGAAAATGGGTCCCTGCCAGCTCTTGGGACCAGGCAACAACCCTACCCCCTGGCAGAAAAAATAATACTGCGTGACTTCCCAACTCGCTGACAGTTCCAAACACCCATAAAGTGCAGTAATTTCTCTATTCATAAACGGGGAAATAAAAACGCGGGGACCTCACTCACTCCCGTCAGCCAAGTGCCTAACGTACGCTTTTGGTGACAGCCAGGAAAACAATGGCCGAGCAAAGCCAGGAATCCTTCAAATCGCGGGCTAAGGGTTACAAGTTCATTCGCTTTTTGGCAAAAACCCATCTAATCCCACGCGTAGTGTGAACTCAAGTCTGGGCATATCCAGCGCCTGGTTTTTGTCCGACAACTGAATCGAAAAACTTTTTATACCCTTTTTCACAAAGACGTTCGTCTCCCAACAGTAAAAGAAAGAAAAAAAGGCTCTCGGCTAAAAATGTTCCGGCACCTGACTTCCCCACAGTAAGTCTATTGTAAACCTCCCCGGCTAGATAAAGTACGAGCTTTTCACCCGTCCTTCCTTCCTTCCTTCCTATCTCCACCCCAAATATTCATAGGCGTTGAAAGATTAATATCAAGACATATAACTAGCACTAGCATGGTAAAGACCACCAAAATAGCTTCCCTGACTATGATTAATAAAAAACGGGGGAGATACACCCTTAAATAACTTGACGTACAATAGCACCTCGTTAGGCCAAGTTTCTGATGTCTTTAGTGTATCTTTATACACATTGAAAAAGGGGTAAAGGTAATACGTCAAGAGAGTCATAAACTTCATCCAGGTTCATTCACTTTACTATCACAATGCTGGATGATACTCTATTGGTGTTAGTAGACACGATTATGAAAAAGGGCACGTAAAAACTTTTGACTAACTGCAGATGTGCGAGCTGTGGATGTCAAAACTTCCGCATTTCCGCAGATGGTTGCGAAAAGAATTCTCATAGGAAACAATAACAAAGTTTATAGGGGAAAATAGCGTAAATCTAATTTCACTACTTGTCTTGTAAGAAAAGGAATCTTTTCGTTTTCCTTGTCTACGGAAAAAGGTCAAAGACCAAAAATTCAACGAAAGTATTTTCTAAGTATAAGTATACGTTAGAAAGCAACATGTTAAAGTTTCGCTACTATTTTTTGTAAAGGGCTGTTCATAGTTTCCTGCCTTATTAAAAGCCAGAAGTGATGTTTAGGTACGAAGTGGAAAAAAGGCGCTGAATCTCGAAAGCAATAAGACGTTCGATTAGGCAACGCTGTGCAGTGAATAATCTTTTGCTTGTTGATGATATTTAGTGTCGAACTTATTAGTGTTCCAATTGTGCAACGGAAACTTGATGCATGAAATAACGCTTTCAGACAAAATTTAGCTGTGGTCGTTCTAATATTGAATTATACAATTCCTATTTACATAACTTAATTTAAATGATAGAAACCAAAGTAGCTAGTTTGATCATGCCAAGAACAGGTTAAGTGTTCGAGCTACTTTTATATTTATTCAACTACTAAGATAAATCTAACAAATATTTTGCCTCCACTTTTAAGAAGCTTTTCCTTTATTTATCGCCTTCTTTAAGTACAGAAAGGTAGCTGGTGAATGCAATTTCGGACTACACTTTATTTAGTGCACCAAATAAAAAGTGAAAAAACCTTGGAAGTTATAACCGTCCTTGGCCCCTCTACCTATTAAGTTTACGTGGTAGTGTCATAACTGACAGGCTAAACACTTTACGCTCTTCGGATTTCTCGTTCTAGGCATTTCTATGTAGTTTTTTTCTACTAAGGTTGATTTTATGTTTCGTGGAAAGTGGGAAAGACTTAGCATCGCAATTCGGCACGTTTTTCGTTTAAAAGATGTCGAACACGTTTCCGAAAGTCCAGAACTAATGGGGTTTAATAAATGGGCACCCGTGCAGTTTACGAAAGTGACTTTTGGTCACGAGATACCACTTCGAAGTTAATCTCTTTTTTTGTTTACATGCGAGTAGACGATGTCTCCGAACTTGTTCTCAAGCTAGAGAAACGCGAGTAGGGTAACTCACCAATGTACCAAAATCTCAGCACGCCATCTGCCAATTTTCGGGAATTCCTATTTGAAACGAACACTAGACTATTCGCCAAAAAACCCAGCGTTGTACAGTACAGGTACGTACTGTACATACAGGTATATAATTACTAGCATTTAGTACACACAATCAGGGTCTAACCCATTTTTTATGTATTTATTGGTTGAGGGTGTGGGGTTTAAAACCTCCTATTTCCCTTGGATGCGGTGGTACATATCATTCTTTTAAAGAAAAGGAATAGAGGAGGGATGGGACAGTGTGGACACTTTTCTGTAGTTTATTTTTCACTTCACGTGGAGACAAAATTGTAGCCTAAAACTATACTCGTTAGATGGCCTGGTGTCCCGGCTATCAAATGAGATATTGTACGCTTGAAAAACACAAACAATAACACCAAACACCCATGAAAACTGGAGGCTCCTCCGACTGTCCAAAACAAGATACCGCGGATACAATTTGGACTTGGGTGTAGTGCGATTTGTCCGTGTGTTTTGCCATAAGAAAACTAATCGGTAGCCTTTTTTAAAAATACATAATAGACTTGAAATATCTAAACGAA
>JAHZNP010000014.1:0-186157 GCA_020615345.1 Triops cancriformis | reverse complement strand
TATTATTCACAACAAGAAAAGGCAATGCAAATGGCTTGAGTCCAAATCGTACTAAATCATCCCTTTGGAGTTTAAAATCTCGTGCAAAAAAAGGACAGCGATTTTAGAACAAACCTTTGGAGGAGTTATTCTCTAACTTGTCAGCTAGATAAAATTAATTTTTATTTTACTTTTAGATACACATTATGAGTGCTACAACGAAATAATCAGGACCCGTTTCTTACAAAAAGTGCCCAAAATTCAGTTTTTATTTATTTTCTCAAAAACGGTTCAATATTTTTCGACGAAAATTTCCTCATGAAAGCTTCGTCGTATTCACTAAGTGTACAATTTTTTTCAGATTCAAACCTGTCGTAGTTCATTAGTAATGATTTTTGTACGGTTTGTCCCACGTGTAAACTGTCCCATCCCTCCTCTATGCATGATTTCCTTGTTATTCAAGCTTGCTGGATATTCAACTTATTAAGACCAATTCATTCATGTCTTCCTCGCAACAATGACGACTGCACTTTAATAATTTCTTACACAGAAGTTCGGCTCTAAAGTATATAAAGTGTGAAAATTACGTCGTCTAAGCCGACTTTAGAACGTATGTAAGCAGCCCAAAATGAGAAATGTGCTATCGCCGATGCTCCTTAACAAAACTTTTACATATCCGAACAGAAGTGAGTAATAGAACTACCTTTCCGAGCGCGCGCATCCCTTAAAAGCGCTACCAGATTTCTACATTCCCTTTTGTCATGCAATGTAATCGCGCTATAGCGAACCCGGTTATAATTAAATGTCGGCTATAATGGAGGAGACCCACAGTCCTGGCCTATTAGGGGGCGTTCACACAAAGCGTTTTGTATATAACGAACTTCGAATACAATTAACCATTTCCTGTCCCTTGGAAGTTCTTTATAGTGACATTGTACAATATTATACCAACAAGTCTGCAATTGCGGACTTGATACCTAAAGAAAAGCACAACACGCAAAAGGAGGTTCCTTACAGTGGGATTGTTTTATACCAACAAGTCTGCAATTGCTGACTTGATGGCTAAAGAGAAGCAAAACACGTAAATGGCTGGGTACGGTCCCACATTTACATGCAAACGAATCTTAATTGGGTGAAATACGCGGTTTACACAACAACAGTGGCTTTGGTATGAAACGCCCAACCACCTGCCTCCAATTGCAAGTGACGTTATGCTTCTTCCATACGAGTTCGGAATAAGTTACAGAACATAAATGAAGACAACATTTCGAAGCGAAGATATAGTTAAGGAACATCACAGCTTCTGACGCAGTGTGCTTAACTAGTTACTGGGCAATCTGCCTTGGCAGGCATCACATCAAAGGCGGATGGTTTGTGGCTTGTCAAGATGCGAGACCTAGTGACGTTCTTAACTTGATTTCTTATCAGCAGTGGTATGCGCTGATTTCTCCAGCATGACGTTAAGTCACAGATGAAGCCCTATTTGTTGAAATGTGCAAAATATCGTCGTCAACCATTATGATTACGGCTTCTCGTCTCTTAAAACTTAACGTACAGTCTAGTCAAGGAAAAATTGCTCATCATGGAGCTGTGTATAAAAGGTGAAAGATACCAGTTTGCAAACCTGAGCTCTAGTACGAATGTCTGCATCCTTTTCAGAGGAAAATGCAATATAAGCCTTTCTGTTAAGACCGAATATTGTAGAAGCAAAATAATATAAAGATTTCCATATTTCTTTTGACGACACATCAGTTCACTATTTTTTTATTTCATTCCCGAGGCAAGCTCGCGCCTATTGTCGCTTGCAGAAATTGTATATACATTATTATGTGAGTAACGATCTTTTGTTAGTCGAAGAAGAGAAATCTGATAAGTCATAATCATGACCATCCGAAATATAAGAACCATGTGATTTGTAGCAGCCATCTGACAGTAACCCTTTCATTCATTCTCTAATGATTTGGTATATTTACTGCAGTAATCTCTCGGTTTACGCGGTAGGTTGTTTTCGAGAAAAAAATAAAATAAAAATTAAGTACAGAAAATTACGTATATCGATGCTTTGTGAATGGGAGTATTTCTCGCACAACACTGTATGTACCACAGTATAAGGGTTTATACTGTGGTATGTATTATACTACGTCGACTACGGCAGTGCACCCGAACGAATATCAACAGTAGTACTGGCACATTATATATTTCACGGATAATGCATAGGATGATCATTTCGAGCATTGGGAAGTTGAATAAGTTATAACAAGTAATATATGAGGGACAAACCTGCTTAGAAAGGGATCTTGCAATCGCATCTTTAAAAATTTTGCATAAGACAAACTAACACCAACCCCCTCCAACCAATCAATATATTTATTCCCTCAGTAAATCCAACCCTCATCTCAAAACCAAAAATATTCCACACATACTCTGTACATTTACCCCACAAGCATAATTTATCTATGAATTAAAAACATCCATAAACTGTACAAGTAACATATGTAATCAATATGCTTAAAAATTAAAATTGAAATTTGTAAAAGGCAACGAGCAATAGCTCACGCCTATGATATCAATAAAAAAAGGGATCCCCGCCCACAACAAAATCCCCCATTTAAAATCCAAAAGTTAATAAGGGGACCTTATTAGAATGGATATCATGGGGTGTTAACCTCGCCAAAACTTGTCACTTAAGCAAAAGGTCATTGGATGGCAGGTACACGTTAACGCCAAAGGGATAAAAAAAAGTCTTCCTTGACAGAAAACTAGGTGGAGTCGCCCTTTTATCCGATGACAGTTTGACGTCACTCTTAACATGAAGACAAACGCGAGTTTTAGAGGGTGGCAGCAGAAGAATGTGTCAAAGTCGCGTAGTTAGATCCGTTTTCCTCCCCCACCTCAAATACTTTGGTCGTGTTAATTGCATTTCTTTTCGCCAACCCCCCTGTCCCCCTTGATTTGACCCTTGTGCTTCCTATTTCTTCCCTATGAGTTGCACAGTATAATCAGGTCTGTTTAAGTCTTACTCACTTAATGGCTCTTTTCTCTGTTGTCCCCTCGTAAAATTTCAGCACACGAGACGAGTTACAGCGTCGTTTATTAGCAGCAGTTTACGACCGAAGCTATCAAGACTGACTCATCGTCGGTCACTGCGACCTACTAAGGAATCCCCCTTACTAAACCGAAAAGTTCATTAAGTTCGTCACTAGGACTCCGCAGTTCCCAAACAACTCCGATTACATCTCTCCACGGCCGTATTTAGGGTTTTGCTTTTTGGAGGTTGGGGCAGTGGGTAGTCAAAAGAGACTTGGGAAGTTCCGGTAACTTTGTCTTATACTGTATTAGCTGGTGAAGCTAAGTATCTTCGGATAGACAGGTAGACAAAACAAATGTAGTAATATCCCGCGATAAAGAGTGTCCAAGGGACGGAAAGACTGTTCGTACACCCGAATTTCGCCATTTCGGATGGCGAAATTTAATTTAATTTGTTAAATTTGTTAACTTAACGTTAAATTTGTTAAATTTGTCAACGCAAGTTAACATTAAATTTGTTAACTTGCGTTGAATTTTTGACGCCTTCCATAAGAGAGAAAAAAATTTAACATTGGGCGAGTTTGTCAAGTTAGACTAGCGTACTTCGTAACGTGTGTACAGAAGATCCTGAAAACTTGCCAGGTAATTTCGTGATTCAGACCACGCGTCTGACTCGACTTTGCATTTCAGCGTCAGGTTCATACAGGAGACCTACAGTAGAATCTTATCTCTGATATTAAATTTTACGTACCAAAAAAGTGGCAGAAATCAACTAAATTTTAAAAATCTACCACAAGCTTGACCAAAAGTATTTAGAAGTTATACACCATGTATTGCTTATTTGAACCTTGTTGTCGGAACCTTTACCAGAGATGCGCATACTGAGTCTTCAATTAATGGTATGGACGCCAAAGACTTGAGGTAGCACTTGCTTTTATAATTTACTGTAAGGTGAATTATTTGAAGTAACAAACGAAACTTACGGGTTTAAAATTAAGGACATTGTTGGAAATGAGGACAATTCAGTATGTGAGCTATTTACCAGCAACCTTAACAAAGAAGCTGAACTTTCTTGTCTCGAAACTGCTTTCTTTTGCACCGCGCTTGGCAAGAAGGAGAGGTGGATAAGGTTAAAGAGAAAAATAAAAGAAAAAAGCGTGAAGAAAGCATTACGAGGGGGGAGAAACAGCAAGTGTATCAGTGGATGCAATGCGTCACGAAATAAAGCATAAGTTAACTCTTCCCTTTATTCGGGTTTTAGATGCTTTCCGATTCTCAATATAGCTCAGCTTGGAGTAGGTTCTCGCAAGCAATATTTGGCAAGAACCCCCTCTAATTTTTGTTTTCGCAAAATTCCGTGGGGTGGAGTCGAAACACATACCCACCTTGATACGACCTTGCTTTTCTCTTAATCCTCGTAATTTTTATTGTTGTAGACGCCACAATGTCAAAACTGTACGTAGAAAAGAGGACACGATGGGTGAGAAATACTGACCTATTTTTCAGAATTCTACTTCTCGAAAAAAAACCCACCTCATTTGCCACACATTATCCACGTGACGACACAGAAATAAAGATTAGCGACAAAAAGCGTTGGAAAAAAAGTTGTAGTTTTCGAGGGGTTATGGAGGCGTGTTATATGTGTCAACGAGCGGGCAGTAATGTACGGTTTTGAAATCTACAGGCAGCAAATTCCTCTGCAATCAGCTCATTTACCCAGTGAAGAATGAAACGGGTGACGTGTTAATGTTCTTGATCCAGTTCGAAGACGCGAACCCCAGCCAAGAATCGAGCGAAACGAGTCATGCAAATCAAATCTACAGTCGATGTAAGTTCTTTGCATTTCTTTTTTCTGTTAAAACTCTTGTTTTTCTTATATGTCCTGTCATCAAAAGATGAAACGGAAGGACAGAAGGGGTGAAATTGTCTCAAATGGGATCCCAAACTCCTTGGCTAGCAATTTTTTTCTAGGGAGGGGGGGGGCGTCGTTTTCCCCTTTGAAAAAAGAAAAGACAAAATCGAATACGACGGGCACCATGTGTCGAGTATGACTTTTACATTTTTCCTCTTTCGCAGTCGATCGAGCGCGGCAATCCTTTCGACAGTCGTTCCGAATGCGGAAAAACAGCGGAAAACGAAATCCTATCTCTTCATCGCCGGGGTCACGTGACCCTGAACGTCCCATGGAGAAGATCGACAGTGCCGAAGAACCCGACGACCCTTCTTCAGAGCACATTTCCAACCAGTAACGCAAGAAAAAAATAATTTACTTTCAATTGATTTTTCCCAAGCGAGCGCTGGTTTGCTAAAACAAAAATATTTCTACAGGATTTCCATTCCAGTTCCTGCAATTTTGACGGCTACAGATGAAAGGATACTTCCAGCGGTGACCCGGCCTCCTGATTTGCAGACTACCGTTTCTACCAACGGTCAGTTTTCCCCAGAATCGATCAATGACGAAAAAGGATCGAAGGACGAATTAGAGAGTGACAGTTATCTGCCGCCTTTGAACAAAGATTTCAGTTCTCCGGGGAATTTTGAACCTGAAGAAAATTACAAAGCGCTGCTTAGTCGACGGCGGTTTAGCCGGCAAAGAGGCTCCATCTCGTTAGACGAGTCGATACTCGTTTCCCCGCGGCTCAGCAACAACTTCCCCGAAATTTCCATCTCCTACTTTGAACACACTCCAACCACCTCGCGAGCAAAACCGCCACCACCACTTACCGCTCTCTTGGGTCACGAAGCGACAACTCGACCACGCTCCAGTTCGTCCGTCACACTGGGAACACCTATTGGCAATTCCAAAACTACCTTAAACGCTGCCGACTCGCGGCGCAGTTCTAGCTACAGTTATCATCGTTCCCAAAGGTCTTCCATCAGCAGCATTGCCCGGGGGACGCCCCGCGGCAGTATCAATGGCAGCAGGAACGCGCTCCTGTTGAACCGAACTACGGGTACAGATTGCAGAAATTCCAGGCTTGAAGGATTGAGCAATCAACTCCTTCTCAAAAAATGCTTCCTATCTGTCGGTGATTCCAGAAACAAAGACCAAGTAATTTGCATTGATTAACGCACACCACTTTCTATCTAAATATTACCCTGCCGTATTAATTAACAAATAAAAGAGATGACGGATTGTCTAATTTCGAAAATTGAGCACCGCCATCTTCCACCTAGACTGTGTACTTCACGTCTGTTTAGTGAGGCCATTGTTCATTAGAGACCCGTTGGTCAGCACGGAATGGCTTGGCTAAACTTACACGTCGCCGCGTCCCAAGATGGCGACGTTCAATTTCTGTCCGATGGCGAAATGAGGCAATGGTTAAATTTTGTGAGAAAGAGCATTTCTTTTCTTCGGAACAACAAACTAGACACGATTCCAGCAAAGGGAAAACGATATCGAAAATGTCTGCGAGACAAGAGTAGGTCGTCAGTTAGTTCGGGCACAGCTTTGCACTTTTTCCCTAAGCAACCCGTTTCCCCGAATTTATTGGAAAGTTTAAGAAAAGTTAAAAGTAGAATTAATGCAGAAGTCAAACATCACTTATTTATGTGGTAAAAACTCCTTCCAGAGAAGATGCCAATCAGGGAATCTAAGACCGACAAATTCCTTAGATGCCTTAACTCGACACAGGATTTCGGACGTGCAGTTACCTTGGCACTACCGAAGCGCCAGTACAACCAATAGTAAGTAGTGGATGGATTCCCCACACTTAATACCTCCTTATTCGCAATATATTGATATTTGGACTATCGTTCTACAAAGTTCTGTAATTTGATCTTATGGGAAAAATCTGAAGCTTAGCTTGTCTTTCTCTTTGTCTCTTCTTTCCACTTGAAAACAATCAAGTTGACTCGACGGAATTGAACGGGTTTATCCCCGGGTTGACACCTGAACCTGGATTTGAACCAGGTATCCATTCCAGGTGGAATAAGCTTTGGCAACTTTAGAAGACATTGCGAAAAAAACTTCCTAACGTAGCAAGCCGTGATAAACGAACGCAACAAGCACGCACGCTTTTTTTAATCGAAATAACTTTTCCCAATCCTTTAGCAAGACAATGCAATTTTCTTTCCGAGCATGAACAGGCGAATGTGTTGGGTTAAGCTTCTTAGACAGCCTGGAAGTACTTAGTACGGAAACAATAGTGTAGCAGCAAGAAATTATATTCCGCAAGAGAGCGCACTTGTTTTTCTTGTATTTCGAAGCCATTTTGGAAGAGTGTAGCCAAACTTCGCTGCGAGATTTGCTTATCCGCATGAGCTATTTGGAATTTCCTTAGAGCCTTATACGGCGTTCACACTACACGACTTATTGCTGTCTAACATCTACACCTGTCTCAAGTGAATTACGTTGCCCTGAAATATAAATGTTTATAGTGAAATCTGAATAAACAGAATCGAAATACAATATTTAATCCAAGTCAAGTAAACTCCACTGTAAAAAGTTATTTTGTGGATTTACAATGATTCGCTGTGCAGCAAAAAATACAAGGACTTCACTGTAAAAATACTTAAAAAACTGATTTCTTAACCACGAATTTGCTGTAGAAAACATTTTAAAAGTGCTTTTACAGTAAAGTCCCTATAATTTTTTGCGGCAATTGAAATTTTTTAAAAAATTTACAGTGTCGTTCCAATAAAACTTTTAATGTCATGGACGTGATTACACGGTTCATTACTCTGTACACACGTGGGTGCATTCGTAACTAACGTGCGTCATACGATAATGTAATTTGATATTCTGAAGTCGTTTCGTGTGAACATTGCAACAACGAACGCTGCTAATTATTGCTTGAAACTATTATTCCTGCGGCTAATACTGTCTTCCGATTTCGTTCTTCCCAGTATTAATTTTTCTCAAATGTGTCTCAGATGGCCGCACTCAGGCAAGTAAAAGCGTCCCTAACGCTTGCTCGGACTCGGATCTTTCTCGCTACCGAACTTTACTCACCCATCACCGGGAACGTGACCGCAAATCGCCTTCCCTCAGCATTGCCACAACGGATGTTGTCAAAATCAAAGTAACTTTGCTTAATCCCCTCATCCACCAAAGTCACGTCTTAGCACACACTGACCTCCGTTTCTCTTTGTATTTTTTTCCCTTTTCTCCTCCCCGCAACAACCCATCACCTCCTTTCTAGAATGCGCTCCATCCGCCAAAAATGGGAGAAAAAGTAGCTCAGGTAAGTGCGCGCTTTCTTGTCCCCGCTATAAAAATCTGCGAAAGAACAAGAGCAAAGATCCAAAAGTTCATTAGGCCAGTGTGTTTTACGATTCTCCAAAAGATCGGTCGGTCGTAACTCCAGTGACCCATATTCTAATTCTACCGTAGTTTTGCGCATTGACCCAGTTTGTCCTATCTTTGTCCCGTGACAGTTTCTTTTCTCTTACTCTGATTTGTGAGGCGGTCATGTCAGACAAAAAAGGGACAAAAAAATCATTCTCAAGTGGAGCAAGCAAACAAAAACCTCAGGGGAAAAAAAGACCCAGAATGCACACATTAAAAGCAACTCCACACACTAGCCAAAAATTAGTAATACGAAGAAATAATAAAAAGACTACTCTCACCGTAATGGAAAAGCGTACGTGTATTTTTTTCCTCCGCTAGGAAAGAAAACGAGGGAAGAAATATATATTCTAAAAATCAAGTGGACTGTATTAACAAGTAAAGGTCTGAAGTTTCTATGCTAATGCAGAGAATCTCAAGGACAATGCAAAGAAGGGAGGGGTCCTATTGATCTTCCGCAAAAACTCGCTGAAGCTGACACTTGCCCCATTTTTCTACATATTTCCCGCACTTCGTTTTGCTTTCTGTCCAACACCTCACTTTACCGAAATGCTAACAAGCAGAAATCCCCTCCTCCAATATTTTTGTGCCCTGCCCTACGTATAAAGCCCTAACCGGAATCATTTAACCCATTGTATCATTTCTTGTATCCTGGTACTCAGAAGCCCGAATATTGGGTGTTCAATGAACATGCGATGAAAGTCCGTTCCATTCCTCGTGATTTGAGGCCTTCCATTTCCGAGTTACTGACACATAATTACCAAAGTTTGTCCAAGAACAGCAAGTTCGGAAGATTTACGATTTTTCCTACAGCTTAAAGAAATGTCATTTGCCGTACTCTCAGTCCGAGTTTGCAGTATATTCTATAAGGGATGATTGTTAACAGCAATCTCACGAACAATCTCAAGGGGCAGCTTTCAGCTACACTCCCATCAATGCTGCTAGCTGGTCTGGTCTAAGGGAGCAAAAACCTACAGTTTGTATCATTTTCAGTGTGACAATGGAAGGTAAGGAGCTATTCTCGCAATTCCTATTATAAGTCGCGTTTTGAGTCGTAGGTTGAAGCTCCATCTTCGACCGCAAATCAAAATAATATTAAGTTGAAAAAAATTATGAGGAACCAGAATTGATACATTAATGAAATAGTATAATATAATATTAAAGAGTGAAAATAAAAATAGCCGTCACAAGACAAAAGAAGGGCATTTTTCAACCCCGAATACGAAACTCCGATCAACTGTCCTGGCACATCTTGTTTTCAGCGATCGATCTGGTTTAATATAATTTTCGTTAACTTTTAACCCACAAGTATAATCAGATTATCTCATAAATAGTCTCCTCTGGCTTAATCTTAATACACAATCTGTGTATACCATTTTCTCATTTAGGCGACTTGTCAACCATCCTCCGGTTCCGACTGGTTGATGAAATAGGAGTTTTAGTCTAAGTGAAAATATTCACGTTTCCAGGTTTCACGCAGTAGTTTTTTGTCTCGTTCCTCGCGAGAAAGAATTTTTTTTACTACAAAAAAGCGTTGCAGGAAAAAGGAATTCCTTTCAAGGAAAATCAACCCTTTTTGTAGGAAAAGGTGGGACTTTTTATTCTTGGTGGTGATAAAAGGAACTTTGTGTGGGGAAGGGCTTTGACATCAATATGACGTTCATTAGGGTGTTATCACAGCCCCAGACAACCAGCCTAATACTAAGGGAGTAGAAGTTTTCACGAGACACACCCCTTTTCAGAACTTGCCAAGGTTGTGTGGTGGGGGTTAAGGGGTTTGCACCATGCGGGACGAAGTTATCTGTATCCCAGTCGTTCGTCTCGTACCGGCTGGGTGTCTTCCGGTTTCTCTGCTTTTACTCGGGCCTGGCTTCGCTAGTAACGGAATCGTCATTTCCTCCGCTATGCGCGCTTGCAGCAGCTTTTGGCGCGGTGGCTAGGACGCCTCCACCTCGTCCTCCCTTCTCCGCTTTCTTGTGCTCCTCCTCAGGGCATTGCTGTTACAACTGCCCCTCAGGGCAGGACGCAAAGGGGGAAATTTTAAAAGTGGACAGTTGTCTTCAGTTTTGTCCGTTTCTTAAAACGCCCTATGTTACCAGAGTGTGGTTGTTAGTGATTTTAGGTGCCAAACACTAAAAATTATACCCTAAGCAACTACTGTGCTGGTCCTAACTTTCTTAAGACCGGAATCATTAAATCCTGTAAAAAAAGGGATTAATTCCTCAAAAGGAGCTTAGAGGTGTTCTTATGAACGTCAAAATGTTGTGACAACAGAGTGCTCTGCTAATTATTTGGGATAACCTAAATGTAAAGACAGACGACAGTTCAATGCAGAAGTGATGTGCCCTTTTTAAACTGCGAAGTATCTGTCTCTCCCTCTGTTACACAACGCCTAGTTTGGCTTTCCTGGCTTAAATCGCATCTATCACACAAAGGCCGGACGACGAGGAGTAGTGTTTCACTTGGACGACGACAAAGAAGACACGGAGAAGACTTACGTGTACACATATGGGCGACTTAATGCGCCGCTCTGTTGGCCAACTTTTTGGCACACAAGCACCTGCAGAGAGCATAACCCTCAAACCAAAACTATTGACAGCATAAGCCCCCTCCTCGAATCGATCTTTTTCGCGTGGCTCCTCAAAACGCCTTGGAGGAAAATCGCATAGCCCCATTCTGCCTTTTTGACTCCCTTTTTAATACTTCGGCGGCTTAAAAAACTCCTAGGTTGTCTCTCCCAAATCCTTTACCTTCTTTGACGATCAGCTCCCAAAGTTTAAATAGCCCATGTAAGGACTTGCCGACGAGAAGTGGTTTCTGCAAGTGAGCTAATCTCTTCGCTGTAACACTTGAAACCTTCTCCCCCCCTTCTTGTCACCGTTCCCTCAATGCGTTTGCTAACGTGTCCCTCTTGGCCTCCCGAACACGCCAATCCGAGTTTTCCGCTACTTATAGCTGCCATCTCCACCACATACTTTCTCGGACGTTTATTTTAAGAAAGTATAAAAGGTCCCGAGGAAAAAGGACAGACGAAAGTGATACTTCTTTGACAGAGATTACGGCTCAGGTTGTTTGTGTTCGGGAGTGTTGCGATATTTTGATGCATGACTGTCAGGGGGTCTTCCTGACATCTTGTGACGTCATCAATCATGCCGTCCTACATTGCTCTCGATGGAAGACCTTCACCCTAAATAGGCTGTCGGAACCCAAGTCAGCACGACTTTGGGGGGAGAAAACCGGCCCAGACCCAAGGAAAGAGCAATAATGACGTCACACCAACGCCCTTTAAGTAGCACTTCTATCATGGAAATTAGCTATTGATTCAAACTTCTGATCGATTCCATTTAGCTGGCGAACCCCACCCTTGCTTCCTAATGCCAAAGTGATTGAATCTCCAATTACGCCAAAATCAGCACTACAAGAAAATACACCAGCAATTTAACTCTGCCCCTCCTTTTTCGACCACAAAGGAGGTATTGCTGCCTACCAGGGGCGGTGCCAACTCCCGTTTTCGGAAGAGCCCTCGCAGATTCATCGGTGAATTATGCAAACAAGAAGTCTGCATTAGGCTTTGGGTAGAGTGAAATACGTTTAGCGTAATTTCTTTATGCTGATTCCAGCTCGAATTCGACCGGCACTGCCGCTCGAGCGAAGCACTACCGCAGGGGTCATGCACACCAAAACTAGCAGCCCTATCCCTTCCACCCCTTCCCTCAAGCAAGCCCCTGTGGTGGCTTTCAAAGTCTCCAAGGGCAGTTCAAGTCCCGTCGCAATTCGCGGTTGCCAGGACGACGGCGATACATTCCATCACAATAACAATAGCCTCCAGCTTCTACACCTGCCCAACGGGACGTGCAGTATTCCGGCGGTGGCGGCGGATTCCGCCGGCCACGTGGTGACGCACCTCAGCCCAGTTGAACTACGGGACCCCAATTGTGACTGTGATACCCTTACCCGCACCCATCCCGGAGGCGTCATGGCCTACGAGTACCGGCCGCCATGCCTGGCTGAGGCAACCACCACTAACGACAACAATAACAAAAGTCATGTGCAAGCCAACGGAACTCCGCCCGTATCAGCCTCCGACTCGGCGCTAGTGGAATCGACTAGCTTCCAGAGCCAAGCTCACGCCGCCCGGAAAACTAGTACCATGTCCAGTCACGTACCTGACAGCCGACGCCACTCCGTGGTCAGCAAACTTTCTGAGCTGCCTGAAAAGAAGGATGAGGTAAATGACCTAGGATGCTCTGAAGTATTATTATTTTTTTAGCTCATGGGTACGTTTTCCGAGATTTAAAATCACTTTCGGATCGATCGATAAAGTCGGTCGAAACCATGCAGCGAAAAGTAGGTCACTTTTTGGCGTGTGTCCCTCGTAAAATTTTTGGAGGCGAGTTTTGTTATATTATTCGTGCTTTTAAATTTGAAAAGATGTGTCTGCCTGCACCCCATTGCTCATGGCTAAAGAAATAAATGGGTCCAGAAAGAGCTTTTCTCTTCTTCGCTTCCTATAATCTTCTCGCAAGACTTGCCTTAGTAACCAAACCGAATCCGTTGCCGAGGGAAACAAAAGGACCCAACGTCCTGAGCCTTCTTGTTGTCTTCTCCCGGAGCAAGCTCTAATTCTTCACCTCACGCAGTTTCGTGAAACAAGATCTACATCGCTATGTCGCTACACCGTTAACCAAGCCAACAAAGAAAAGCGGAAGCAATAAGGAAAAAAACGGAACCTAATAAATCCGGAGTTGACATTCCAGAAAATTCCGTCGATTCTCAGAATAAAAGCAAATATTGAATTACAAAACACTCGCCACGCCTTTGAACTAATTTTGTGACATTGCTGGCGCTTCAGCTCAGAGGAGGTGAAATAGTGGGCGGGTTAGCAGGCAGAAGCAAATGTAAAGAAAACTTGTCAAAGGAACGGAAAGCTAAATAATGTGAAACGCCTTCAAAACTGTCACCATTTTCACTACTTCTCAAGTTCGTGTGCTACTGTTGAACTGCAAGGACAGTTTTGGCAGACGCGCGAGAGACATTTCTGTCATAGCTGAGCTATATATAAGGGAGGAGTCTGTAGGACGGGTGAAGAATATTTCAACGCGTAGTAATTCAGATCTTTGGCTAGCAGAAGACATTTCGGAGACGACTCCTGCTTCCTTCAAGTTGTTCCGCAAAACTCTTTTAACGAAACGATCAGCGAAGAAAGAATGCAGGAATATAACTTGTGGAAGCAAGGTGACAGAAATACGGTCCTGAAATTTTGCTCTGGTGAGCTGTGGTTAATTTTCTTAAACTGTTAAATTGTGTGCCGAGGACGAGTACACAAAATCTCGCTTGTAAGAAATTCCATCGTAAATTTACGCGAACGCTATCTAGCGGCAACATGAACAAGTTGAATTCAGGTAGCTCTACGCGCGAAGAAATTGAATGTTCCTCCCTCATTGAATAAGATCTATGCTAGACTCAACTTAATTCATAATTGCAAACGTATTGAAATAAATAAAGGTCCTCTTAACGATGTTATTGAAACAAATTATAACTCATAAACTAATAATATCCGAGTGCTGTACAAAAAAACAAGGTCGCAGTAAGTAGTACAAAGTAACGGTTACAAATTTGTAACGGGAAGAGAAAAAAATTACACGCGACATTCGGTTACCACACAAAGCTACAACCGCTCAGACACCATTTTCCTAAGGTGTCTTCATGTGAGAGTGTGAAAAGTCAAGAGCGAGGCTAAAATATCCACAAACAAATGCATTTATATTTAACGAGCAACAGTTAGTTTTCCATGAGTGGTGTTAAGATGGTTTGAATAGTTTTCTGAGCTTTCACCAGTAAATTTTCGGAACTGTACTCTAACCTAACAGGAACAAGTTTTTATATAATAGGAATAAATAAGTTGGAGTCCGTTAATATAAGAAACAAATATTTTTATGCATTCTTTGGTAAAGTATACTTTTCTTAAACAACATTTTAAAACAATTGACCATTCAATAATAAAAAAAATCAATTCCCTTGTTCCCTAATTGGAAAACATTGGTTAACCCTTATGTTCCGTTTGACCCGTCATTGTTGCAAACACTTGAACCGACAAAGAAACATCTAGCTTTAATGAACCTTTATGCTTTTCATGTGTCTTTTTATATGTAGTAGCTTAGCGGATAACCAGATTTTTTTTTGCCTATTGAATACAATTTTGGATAATTTTTTTTTACTGTATCTAGTTTTATTTGTGAATGGATTGAAAAAAACGTTCCTAAGTCAATTATGCCCACCTGTTAGTATTTTATACTGCGTTTTGCAAGCCAAATCTTACACCTGAATTACACTCGAATGCGAAACATGACTTGTTAGCTTTCATTGATAGAAAACACTCAAGTGGACAAAAGGAGAAAAATTAGTTAGGTATAAAAACGTCGTAATTGCACTTCATGAAAAGCAACGTTCAAACCTTCGGCGCCCACTTAGTACAGCCAATGAAAAAAACATGACTGAAGTAAATGTTAGTAAGCCTGTAACACGGCACATTATTTTTGTCTCCCGGAAGTACAAGAAAGGAGAAATTCTGACAACTATTCACCTAAAATTCTCGAACACTTTATCAAAAGATTCGGATAGATAATTCTTTTTCCAATGGTATCACTGACTCCGTTGAGCTCCTCGCACAATCGTTAAGGGATTGCTTTCCATATATCGAACATCTATTCTTCGCTGCTCTTTTAATGAGCAAGAAGAAACTCCAAGACATGATTTGCATACAGCCAAATTGCTGCTTACGTGTGCACCTCAGAAAGTGGTATTAGCCTATAGCTTGCGTACACTGATCAATAAATGACGTCGCCTTGCTATTACCACAAGAGGCTTGGCATTTCCAGCACGTGTTGTATCTGTTAGCGCAAGATTGACTAAAGTTCTCCTCAACCCAAAAATTTAAAGAAAAAACATTCCCCGTCTCGCTTTCTTCTTTTTTTCTCCTATTGTAAATTCTATCTATATTTTACATTCACTTGCTCTTTTCGCTATCCAGCATTTATGTACAATTTTTTCTCCGTTTGTCTGCTCATCTCCTCCGCCAGCGTATGACACACCACTGTTTTATTTCAAACGCTTAAAAAAAATACATTCAGAAAATGAGGGGACCCTTGAGCTTGTGATAGTAATTCATTTAGCAAAATCATTTGGGTTGGCATCTCTGTGGTCTTGTATATGGTATTGAAATTAGTTCCGCAACCGCAGAACTCAAACTCACTATGGATAATAATGCTCCTAATATACAATATTTTTCATGTATTACTTTAGCATGAGGGAGAGGCACATGCTATACAACCATGATAGAACGAACTAAAATAATGCCGTAAGGTACTATACTTCTCTCTAATTTAATTGAATTTCTTTCTGGGTGGAAAAAACGTTACTTGTTAGACTTAATGCAAAAAATTTAGACATGCTTCGCCTGATGTAATATAACCTAACTTGTCATAACTTAACCTAACGCAACCTATAATCCAACCTGAGTTAACCTAACGTAACTTTACCTAACTAACGGAAAATGATGGTATCATACTGTATTCTCGCCACAAAGTTACACTCAACGAATAAATTATGGACGAAAGGATTATATCCTGCTATGGTATACACTTGCTCTGTAAATGACAAAATTTTCAGCACTCTTTCTGGAAAAAGCGTCATGCTTCTTACAAAAACTCTACTTAGTATTCTTACTTTCCTTGTATCAAAACTACTATGTATAATCATTTCTCTTTAGATGTCCCTGGGATCAAAGGAAGTGGAGAGGGACGTCTAATAGAGAATCACTTACACTGGTTAAGTGGGAGGGACTCTTCAAATTCCTGTAGCTTACTAAATATTATTTAGTTATATTGAGTTCACCTCAAGGGCCGGTAGTAACCCGAAACGATCGTTAATCAAACCCAATGAAGTTCACTTCCGAAGAAGCTGTCCGTTTTTGCTTCGAAAAGAACCAAAATAAAAGAATCCTCACCTAAACAACTTTCCAAAGAGATGCTCTCACAGCATTTTTGCTCCCTTCCGATGTATTTTAAGCAGATTGTTTACCACAACAAGTCACCTGCTGACCTTTGCTGGCTAAACGGGGGGCCTTTCACGTAAACAAATCTTTCCTTTTGTAGCTTTCCAGCTACTTGAAAACCGGCGGAGTGCGATCACAATTTCCGAAAGGGCCTCCAACTTGGAGCTTCAACACTTACTTCCACTTTGTCTAGCCCCAAATCAAAGCCAATTCAAAAGCTCGAGACTCCCTACACAAAAGTTCATTTTTTTACCAAACTCTTCCTTTGTAAGCACTCACTTTGAACCTGCCCGAAATTGATCAACTGGAACACTCACTACTGCTTCCAAACAAGAAGTAACGATCGGCCAATGGAAACATCAGTTCCTAAACTTTCCTATAAACACAAATAAAAACAATAAAATGGTAGCAGGCTCAGTGCACGCGAACGGAATAAACAAACATTCACCTGAGAAAAGGCGTTTCCAACAAGGTGGAGCACCTTTTTTTTACATTTCCTTTCATATTCCCACCAAGCCTTCTTCAGACCCGACAGAGCTGCTAGGGTTGGGCGTAAAGCCTCAGTCCTTTAGTACCACTTGCACTATTCCATGGATCGTGCACAGCGGTAAAGCGTGCGTTTCAAGGAACAACTTATTTAGAGCAACTCCTTACTGCTATTTTCCTTTTAGCCAACTGGGATCAAACTGGGATTGCTGTCAAACTCTTTCTCTTAAAATTCAAGTTTTCTCTTAAAACTTGAGTTTTAAGGCCCCGGTATACACAAACCCCTTATGGGCGAATAACATGGGAAGATTTCAGACACCATAATTTGAAAACGGTCAAAATTTCAAAGATATTGTTTCGATAGTAAAGTTGGTATTAGTGATGACTAGTACACAACATTGAGTTTTTGTGAAAAAAGGAGTTTGATAAATTTGTAAACTTTGACTGAATGTGTGCTACTTTCTTATTATACAGAAAAATGGAAATCGGGCGATGTAGTGCACTAGCTCTGATTTTTTAAAGTTCTATGATAAAGAGAAAAAAGAAATCTGTTTGGTAGTTTTTGTGATATTGTGTATGAAATTTCAAGGTTTTGTTTGATTTTATTATGCTTTACCGCTATCTAGAGTTTCTGTTTGACTTCGTTTTGCTTCTGTTATAAGTCACTTGAGTAGACCTACCTTCTAAGAATAAAAGCGTGTCCCTATCTTTTATTTTTTAAAAATTTCGGAAGTTGTGTATACCGGGGCCTTAAGAGAAGGAGTTTGTCTTCTAGGCTTGCTGAGGGAAATTAGGGAATAAACATGCACATTGCCCAACAGTTACCGATAAAAAAGACGCATTCTAAACAGACTATATTCATAAAGAAAGGGTCAATATATTTCCAATTTCGATTACTGTAGTCAGGACCGTACCCAGGATTTTGGTTCGGAGGAAGGGGGTATGGAAGTTTCGTATGGGGGGAGGGCCTTAAATAATTTTTTTTTTACATTTGGGCATTATCCTATGTTTGCAGGTTATTGAAAAAAAATATCATGAGGGGGAAGAGGCTGAAAACACACCCCACCCCCTGTGTACGGCCTTTACTGTCGTACTCGACCATTTCTCGCTCTTTTTTTAGAAATTGTATTTCCAGCATTTCTCTCTTAAAGAAAGTAAATGAGTTCGGTTTTTTCAGAATTCCTATATCGAATGCTTTTTCTGTGCATTTACGATGTCGACAGTTCCTTATAAAGAGACCTCGTTATGGTAAGATTCCACTGTACATTAAAGATCAAGGAGTTGAATTCAAGCAATTTCACCTATTCCCTTACAGTTTACTTCAGCGAGCAAAAGCACTGTATATTATTGCCGATAAGCTATTCTTAATCATACACTCGGGTGACATGCATTGAGAAATTGCATGGCTTCTACGAAAAGGTTTTTATTACAAAACAAATTGTATTTAAATGCAAGAGAATCAGTGAAATGCGTTGAACAGTTGCTAAATACTTTACTTGGGGTAATGTGTACCTACCAAACTAACTTATAGTGATGAATCCAGGCAACCGCGTTGGTAAGGTAGCTCCAAGCGAGCGACTGTAACCAAATTCAGCAGATCGCACAGAAATAAGTTAATAAAGGCGAGCCTAACCATTTTTGAATAGTTTAAATTCCTAAAGTCCCGTAATGTATATTTCACCAATTGAATAAGGAACTTATAACTAGTACATTTTCATAAATTCAGGGGGCATGAAACCTAATTCCTGCCGAATCATTGGGTTTTCTGCGCAAAGATGAGATATCTCAAACTGGCCAGATATTTAACTCCCGAGTAAGAAATTGCACCAATGTATACAAAACAAACGAGAAGAAGACGTCTCACAAAAATGTATCTTGCTCCGGTAGGGTCTCCGGTAGCCTGTAAACCTCCCTGATTCATTGAGGTTATGTGGAGCCTACATCGCTAAAACCCCACCCCACCCTATAATCAGATTCAGCAACGTAAGGCCGCTTATCTCTTCCAAGGCCCCAACCCCCATAGATCGCTAATTATGCTTCGTCTCGTCCCCCTAGACGAAAGCGACAAACGATAGACAAGGCATATAACCGTAAGCAGGGTAGGAGGGTGCAAGTACACTTGAGTAGGGGCTAACCTTTTGCGAACTCAGAAGTCTTGGGAATAGAGGTATTGCGTAATGCTGCGCACTTCTCTTCATCACACTCTTCTTGCGTGTTCCCTTTCTCGTCCAGTTGCTTAGCAACATGCTCTTTCTTTCTTGAACCTAGCCTCGGGGCAAACTTTCTCACCCCTCCCCAGGCCTTGAAAGAGCCTCGAGCCAGTTCAGGGCCCCTCTTCGCCCCACTGTAAAAGCGTACGATCAGCTTGGTTGCCGGTTGTGTAGAGGGCCGTCGTGAAGTGTCTGAATGACAGACGCGGAAAGCGTGGTTTGCGGACCCCGCGTTGTTCTAGAAACGGGCAGACTCCCTGCAAGTTCTTGGTGTTTCTTGTATCCCCAGTCTGCTACATACGTTCAAGAAAGTTGAGTTTGTTGAGTCAGTTGCTTTCCCGCTTCTTTCTGGTAGTGATTGCACATCTCCGACATTTTCAAGGAAAAGGGGAAGAAGTCTTCAAGTGTGAAAAGTTGGCAAAGAAAGACGTGTCTCCGTTGTGGGAAAGTTCGTTAGAAAGTTGTTAACAGCAATACTACGGAATTCTTTGACTGTTATAAGTCAAAGGGCAATTTTCTTTCCAAAAGGCCCATGTTTTCGGTAGTGTGGGTAGGAACTTATAAAAATGATTAAACTACGCAGAACTGGACTGCAACGCAATGACCAAACTGTGCTGCACGTGCTGTGTGTGATAAGCCCTTTCTGTGTTGCTTTACCGCGTTGGTTGTAAACACCAGAGAAAAAATTCTGCAACAGGCCCAAGTTGCGCTTTAAAACCTCCAGCATCGTATTTCCGGTCGCTCGTTATTTCTTCCACTTTTCCTAGTACTCTTTCGTAATTTCAACAAACACAGTAGGAAATTCGGGATAGGTGACTCAAAAGCAGAAGTTGAGAGCAAAATACGGAAACAGATGGATGTGTGCCCGTTGGTTTTGTGAAAGATTTTGGATGATAGATGTTGTCCTTCCAACAAGATCCCTCAACTTGGTGCATTCCCACGCTAAAGAACTTGTTCCGCATAGAACCCCAAATCATTCTCCAAACTTATTATCCCAAACTATCTTTCGTTACAAAGTTCGGGTAGTTACAAGCCAGGCCATTCTGGCAAAATTCACCAGACTAGGAGTTCATTTATTACGTTCGTTTCTAGTTCCGAGAAGTGCATTATTCCAAGAATAGCAGAAGCAAGAAGAGAAAGAAGCACAGCAGAAATTCTACATAAACCCCGCTCGCTTTTTGATATGAGGAAGTAATCCTATTACTGCCGTTACTGTCCTCGCAATCCGAGCGATAAACTCCTTTGCTACTCGCCCCCCTTCTCCATTTTATTTTTCTGCTTGATTCTTTCTGCGGACGTCTTTTAATGTTTAAGCTTTATAGCTACTCAGAGCATAAAGAGCCAAATGTATGCAAAATTTCGCTTTCACTTCCCCACCCCAAGTACACACACGTAATGCCGCGAAAGAACATGAAAAATTTGCCCCGAAAATAAACATTTAAATGTTGGTGAAAGATCCAGGAACTGGTTTCTCCTCTCAAAATACGGATTTTTTAGGGAGAAAAAAGAAGGAAATCGCAAGGGTTATCCTACACGAATATTCCTATGATCGTATACGTAATCTCATGGACATCTGAATAAAAGGATCTACCCCCCTGCGGTCTTTATAGTCACTCCCAAAAGAAGGAAAGATTTTTGCGTAAGATTCCCGGAGACGGCTGACGTCACCCAGCGAGGTTTAGCGAGTCCTTTTCACGCTAAGCCATGTCCTATGCTCGCGATGACGTCACCTTAATTGACCCTACAACGACCAATACTTCTCCCATTCCGTTCTCACATTCCAAACACGGGCCGGGGATGGCTCTGCGCGATTTATCCCCGCCCGTGGCGTCGTGTCCTTTAAGTAAGCTAACGCCGGCCAAGAAGATCCATGACGTAAGCAGCAGCGGTGGCTGCGGTAGCAGCATGAGCAGCGCGGCGGCCCACGTGAGCTTGAAAAACCCACAGAAAAAGCACGAATCCGTGCTCAAAGCCGAGTTTTCTCGCCAAAACAGCTTAGTCAAATGTGAAACTTTTAACGGTGGTATGCTGGATACTTCCGCTGGCAGTAATGCGTCGCCGGTACCGGCGACAGGGAGCTACGCTGCCCATGCCAACATTGGCAAGGACCAGACTTGCATCAAATCGGAGGACAGTTCCCCTGGCCATTGGCGAGGGAGTGGAGGATTCCGGGGCGGTAGCACTACCAGCAATACTGTTGCGCCCGCTAGAGGTCACTACGATCGCCGCGATACGTTAAGGTGGTCCGGCGTGAAGAATTTCGATACGGAATCTATGAAGCTTGACTCGGAACTCGGAATGAAGCCGGATTCCTCTTCGGTACCCGTACCTCCGACCATCAAAATCATTGGCAAAGAGGTAAGGTGTCCCTGCTCTTTAAAGGATTCGGCCAACTACTGGGGTATTTTTGTAAAAGCCAAGGAACAATTGTAGATTTAACGACACTGGAAGAGAAATCGCTAGTCTACGAATGACGCTAGATAGTACAGTAGAAACCGGTTATAACGAAAACGGTTAAGACGAAATATCGTTTATAACGAAATAACATGTCGGACCCGACAAAATCCTATCTCTTTACATACGTTTTCCTTCGGTTATAACGAAACAAAATATCGGTTATAACGAAAAGATCTTCGGTCTTGGAAGACCGACAAAGCAACTTTTTCTGCTTGAAAGTCTCGGGTTACCCTCTCCGTATTAAAAAAAACTCGGCATAAACTCCGCTCTTCATCTCGCCAACTCTTACCCTTTGACCAAGCGTCCCCCACTAAGGCGTACAACCGATGGAAATGCTTCTTGAGGGTTAGCTGAGCCCCTACCTTATACAGTATTCAAGTTTTTGTCTTCCTTGCCCCATCAGAAGTTCTCTTTCTTAACGGTGCAATGGCGGAAAAGTCAGAACGGATAAGAAGCGCAGAAAGAAGCTTGACGACATACAAGAATATGTCAACAACGTTGTAATAAAAAGGACAGTACAAAAAAAATCCAGATTTTTTAAAGGAAAAAGCTATCAATCATTTTATGAAAATGTATTGTTAAATGTTAATATAAATGAACGGAAATCCAAACTTTATTATTTATAACGGAATAGACTGCCAGTGTATCGGCATAAACTTGAATACTGTCTAGGTTATTGCGACTTTAAGTTTTTTTTTGCATGCTTCGGTTATAACGAAATTCGGTTATAACGAAAAAAATTCTCGGTCCCTTCGATTTCGTTATAACCGGTTTCCACTGTACCTGGAGCCTGTATTTTACTGTTTGTTTTCTTTTAATACGTGTTGACATTTTTTTACGACTCACGCTGCAGAACACATTTCATACGGGACGAACAGGATTGTATAGAAATGTAAACCGAGAATTTTGCCAAGATACTTTTGGATAATCCTGCAGATCTCTTCAGTTGGTATACTGGGACGCTTTTATAGATAAGTTCTCCCCTTGGAGAGGCTAAATAACCGTTGAGCCTCTCGAAAAGCACTTACTTGGCTGCGGTACAAAATGCTTTTGTGTTGGTTGCCAAATTTGTATGCAAATCGTCCAACTTAACACCATACACCCGAAAAGGGTTAGGCCTATCTAGGGAGTCCATCCATTTCGATCAAGTATTTATGAAGGCGGAGTCGAACAACGGTCTTTGGGACTCCGCCGAGTTTCGTCTTGCTTGACTTCCCAAATCCACTCTAGCTGAAGAAGAATTCTTGTCCACACACCCCAAAAAATCTCCCAAATCCTCCGAAATATTCTTTCAATCACCAAAGGAAGGAGAAAAAAAACATCTTGATGGGGTTTCCAAAGCCTTTTTTTAAGCCACGCCTCCGAAATCCTTTCTCTCTATTCCTCTCCACCTCTCGCTTTTTCTGCCTCATCTCCGTGCCTTCATCATGTCTCATCAGAGTCCCAGAACGCAAGAACGTAACAAACAAAAGGTTCTACCCTTGTATACAGTCAATTTCTCTCTCCCGCCCACCTTCTACCCCAAACCGTCCTGCAATCCATATAGGCCACGGGGTGTAGATTCTTAATGAGCATCCCATACTGCCATCCCTACTGATGTGATGAACGTTCTTTGAGACTTAATTAATCCGGGGCGGGCTTGTCGCTTTAAGTAAAGCACGACACGAAATTGTTCATCCCAGCTATTCTTTTCTCGTTCCGTCCTCTCTTTGCACCCCCCTTTTCCTGGTCACTCGCCTCTTCCATCATTCTCCTGGAAGAATGGACCAAGTAGAACTCTTTTCCCCCGCCTGTTTGATCTCTTGGTCCCTTGTCCGATCAGTTAGGTGTGAGGTTTGGTTTGGCTACCGTCCAACATTCGTAGCTAACTAACTGACCTTTATCCCTCCTGTGTCTTTTCGATTCCAGCTTATACATTGGCTGCGTTTCGCTTCGCCTCGACCCTTCACAGCTAGTCGGAGGGTAGGGAGGCATGGAGGAGGAGTTTGGGGGTGGGGGAGGGCTATTCCGTTTTCACGCCCACCTGAAACACTTCTGAGTCAGCAGCAGCAGGGGAGAGGCTCGAGGGGCAAAGAGGTTTTGTAAGGTCTCAACCCTCTGCTGATTTTCCTTGGGGCGAACTCTTTAGTGTTGACCCGAGGGGAAAATGAAGAAAGCTTTCAGGAACTTGCAGGATGGCTCGATAAACGATCCTAGGGTTACAAATCAGTACTATAAAATCATCGATACGTAGTGGAATTTTTAGTGGAATATCTACAGAAAATGCTACATAAAAATGTTAAACAAGGATTATTTTTACAAAAATAACTATCTCAGAAATTGAAGAGGCATTTGCAAAACATAGAGTAGAGCTCCAATTGTATCCTCGATTGGCCAAAGCTCCGAATAAGTCAAGTTTTGCGTTACTCTTTTGCGGCAATTGCGTTTTTACGTTGCCAGTCAACCTCCTATCATAGAGTTTGAGCTCATATCATAATGCTCTCATAAGAATAATTCGAATGCAAGTGTGGCAGCTAAATATGCAAATCATTTACTACACAGCCGAGAGCCTCATGTCCAAGCCTTGCTTTAACCGGCCGCCGCGTTGATCAGCAATAATTTAGCAGAAATTTCTTCGTGAATCGGCTGTCGTGGTTCCAATGCTAAGACATTACAATAAGAAATTACAATCATTTTCGCAATAAGTAAATACAGGCGTAAAAGTATTTCGTCTACGAAGTTACTAGTCACTTAATTAAAAAGAAATACTTCTCATGTATATGCAATACCTATGCACTTTCTAGTCATATTGAATAAATTGCAAAGTTGCATATTCATACCTATAATTGCCTGCATTTTACGCTCTTTACTGATCGGCGATTCGTTGATTCCCGCAAAGACTGGACCAGCATGAGCCACTGACTATTGCTGGTTTTAGTTAAGTTTTTCTACGTGTTTCGAATGCCAAAAATTGTCCGCCTGCCTTTGTAAACTTCCGGTCTGTCCATATGAACTGGCAAAATTGGAATCTTACTGCATTTACCTATTGTTGAAATTTTTCACATATCTAAAAAAAATGATAACAAAATTGATACCAAATTTGCAGCGATCACGCAACACTGGTTACAAACCAAGAACTAGTTGCACCCTTTTAACTTTCCCCTCCAAGTCGTTTATCGCACCCTGCAGAGATTACTGCTAGCTTGCCCTATGGTTCTTACTCCGTCCCTAAGTTTCTCCGAACAATCAGCAGCTCGAACACTCCCAAAGGTCTGAAAAATTTGCGTTTTCCTGTCCAAGGAAAGCAATTTTCCAGACCCTTCTCAACCCTATTTTTCGCCCCTACCTCTGCCCTCTTTGTTCACTATGTGCAATGTCCCTCGTGGTACTTAAAATGCAACGCGGATTCGTTACCTTTCACGGTCTTGCGCTCAAATTTGGAAGTACTCTATTAGCGGAAAGCTTGCTGATCGTTTGAATTTAGAGCACTAGTGGAATTAAAATTGAAATATAAAAATTTTCATTTTTATAGTAATGTGTTATAAATATTATTTTAAGTAAAATTAATTTAAGAAAAAATAGAATACTAATATTTTAGTAATCGTATCATAGTATTAATTATAACGAAAATTATTTAAAATAAAAAAATTATTCTATACTATAACTTGCTCTTCCAGAAACTTTCCTTTATTAACTTAGCACGCCAGTTTCTTTGTCTTCTACTGTATTTGTTAACAAGATGACGAAGTGAGAAATTAAGTAAAAAGACAGAAGTATACCGTTGAACTCAGAAAGAAAGATGACTCTTTCCTTTTAAAAAGTTATTACAATCTTACGAACAACCCTAATCATTTCATGAATTATTATATAATTCGTACAAGAGTAATTTCAACCTGTTAACTGTCTGTCATTCAAATTTCAAGCGCACAAATCTTTTGGCCCATGTCTCAAAATTTCTTCGTATTCTGTGTTGTGTACTCAAACGTAAAAAAATCGAGATCTCCAAGTCCATAAAAGCCAACAATATTCACGGAAGGTTTCTACCAATGTTTTATTCCAGCTCAAAAGCACATTTTCCGGGTACTCGTTTACCGTTTGATTTCTCTCTGTTCAGGGAAAGAAGAAATTCGGCCTAAAGGAGGGCGTAACTGATGAAAGTGTAAGAAACATTCCTCCCCCGACAGTTAGAACCAAACCTCTGATGCCCTTTAACCCTTTTGGTGAACATTTCTAAGCCCTCCAGCAGCTGCTGTCGTTCTGCTCACTAGATTTCCGTGTCCGCATAGTTTGGGTAGACGACGGAAAGCTGGAGTCAGTTGGCACTACCCTGTAAGGAAAGCAAAAATGGCCCCTCCTCTCCACACAAAAGCATGTAACTTGATTTCTGGGCCTGCTTCCAAAGTTCTGCACTTGAGCGATTCCTTCCCTCCCCGGGCTTTTCTTTATTAAAAGAGAAAAGCAGAAAGTTCACCCTTCCCTCGGTCCGCATCTCCCTGTTTCATTCTTGCAGCAATTGCGGACACGACAAGTTCTTTGGCATAACAACAAAAACGAGGTTCCCCATTACCAAATCCTCCCTTAGAAGTGGGGTAAAACCCACGAATTGCGAGTAGCCCCAAGTCTCGCAAGCCATTCTTCGGGGTCTTAAACCTCGAAGATATGAATCTTTCTGACTCGCATTATTTGTACCACGGGGGGGGGGCATTTTTTCCTCATAGGAGCGGACATTGCTATTTTCGCTATTACGAATGCTGGAAAGGGGCGGCGTTACAATTTATATGCCCATAGCTTGCTTTTTTCTCTACTTGGTACTGGGAGAAGGGTCGTCCGTCTATTTACCTACCTTATATCACAGCTGCTTTTGGTTTGTACAAGTTTCAGTATCTTACGGGGTTTTTTCTTCACTGAGTGTGTATGCAGTCCATCTACTTTTTAGGGTCTTTTCTTAACACACTTAATATTTCTGTTTCTAAACATTCATATAGTGCTCACAAAAAATAGGAAAGTTTTTATAGCTACTGTCGTTTTATTGTTTCTTTCCGCTCCAATTTTTTCTGATGGTATCCACCCAAGAAACAAAAAAGTCGAAAGGGACTCCACCCTTGACTTGCATCTTCCTAATCAAAGCTAATAAGCAAAACAAGGGTCTCTGACTTCAAAAGCAGTTCCATTTTCTTCGACCTTCGTTTGCAACTTTGCATCTGCGCAGTTGATTCTCTATTTTCCCTACCAATTTTTTAAAAATTCTGTGTAGACAAGCGTGAACATTGGCTCTTTACTGGCGTACGTGTAAGATTTCTTAAGAGTTGAATGCTTTAGACGATTTCGCAAAAATGACCTAATATTTCGCAAATTCGCAACAGTAATGTTTGGGCCATAATATCTCGTGTACATTTATTAAATGTTTCGCAAAGAATACTTAGTACATTTGTAACGAGTGAGGGAATTCTTAACTTTGTTGGGAACAAGCATTTTCAAATATTGCACATGAAGGTAAAATGGAGCCAGCGTTAACTAGTTTGTTTCGAATGTATCACCTGGGCGTATTTACAAAGCAATTCAATTGGTTTGGAAACTGGCAATCATATTTAAGTTGAAGTAGTGCTGAGTTGTGTAATTATTAAATCGCAACATGCACTAGATAATATGATTCAAAACTTATTTATTAAAATGTGAGCGTTAAACTGGGTGTATACCAGATTGCCAAGCATGTCAACACGCAGGGCACACGGCAGCTGAAAAAAAAAATTGCAATCGCGGACAAAAGCTGGCAGAAGCACTCGGACACGAAGTTGAGAGTTGCTTAAGACCCCGGTATACACAAACCTCTTATGGACGAATAACACGGCGAACTCTAAAAAAGGCTTCTGCTTAATGCTTTAGTATATTTCAAAACTGCTTGCAGTAAAGTTGTCTTAATTGATATCTAGCGCCTGTGTTTGAGATCTTTTGAAAATATGTTTTTATTAAATTTAAAAACTGTAAGTGAATTTTTGCAAATTTTGAAATACTTGAAAAAATAAAATCTGGGTAGCAGGAGCACGAGATATCTTCTCCCAATTTTTTTTGTGAAAATACGATTCAAACTGGACGAGTAGTTAGATTTCTTCTTACCCAGATTTTATTTTTTCAAGTATTTCAAAATTTGCAAAATTCACCTACAGTTTTTAAATTTAATAAAAACATATTTTCAAAAGATCTCAAACGTACGCACTAGACATCAATTAAGACAACTTTACTGCAAGCATTGATTTGAGATATACTAAAGCACTACGCAGAAGCCTTTTTTAGAGCTCCCCGTGTTATTCGTCCATAAAAGGTTTGTGTATACCGGGGCCTTAAAGTGTTGTCACTGATACACAATTGACCCGAACCTTTCAGCAAATCACAGACAATGTGGCCTGGACGGACTCTTGTTATGAACCAACTATTACTAACCAAATTAGTAACTATTTGAACGTCTGATAGAAGTTTTAAAATAAGCAGACATTCATTAGTTAGTTATTTTTATTGAAAGTGCGTTACTCTGTTGGATAAACAATATATTTAGCATAATGTTTAGTATCATATTTAAATTAGAAATTTACGTAAAGACACCTCTGTTGTCTTTATTCCGCATTCTAATGTAAAATAAGAGATGTCTAGTTGCACGTACTGTGCCAACATATTGGATTGAGAGAGTGTATCTGACATTCTGGCGTAAAACCAGGTTTAGGTGCACTGGGGCTAGGGTATACTTCTGCATTTTCGAGTTAAGCTGAAGAGATTTCACACGTACAGTACTGTTCGTCAGTTATAGTTTTATGATTTCAAAGAAATACATCCGCGCTATGTACTTTCATTTAGAACTTTCTAGTTTTAATAGTTCCCTTACTAGTTTTTAATCTATTTATGCTTTCAAATTACGAACATTTTTGTGTAATGTCATCGGGAAAAAAACATTATCACGGTAGATGCCAGAAATGAGGCAGAATGCGAAGATCAAAGCAGAAAAAAATATGTGTCAGAATCCACATAGTCGAAGGGGTTCGACATTGGCAAGCATTGAACTTTTTCTGCAACAGTAAACAAGTCTTCATCGTTTTTTCTGTTACGTTCGAAAGCTTACTCTTTATGTGATAAGAATTTCTCTAGAAATGTGTGTCCATTTATCCAACGTGGGAAAATTACTGAAGTGTTAGTTAACGGAAATCTCAATACAGAGTATAGCGATTATGGGTGGCGTACTAGATAGTGACGTCGCCTGAGGTAAACTTGGCGTACTTTATTTCCTAGACATTGCGCAGTATCGGTGAAAAGGTCCTGGGACTTTAGGAATACTTCCCAGCATACCGCCCTCTTTTTTTATATCCGTGAACCAAATCGCTGGCACTCAATCATTTTTAACCCAGACAAACTTGACGACGGACTACTTGAGCGGAAGACAAACAAATACATCAATATTATTTAGCGAAATGGAAACAGGAAAACGTTCAGTGGATACGCAGATTCCTCTGACGACGTTAAAATAATCAAAAATGGAGCACTGCAAGCTTAAATTAGAAACAAACCTGAACGATAGGACGCAATTGCGTACGACACGTTACTGATTTAAGTTTTTCAAGCAGCGCAAAGAAATATAATACGTAGAACTGCTTGTTTCTGTTATACAACAGCATGACGTCGACTCGTTGTATTAAGGCTAACGATACGGTTATTTTAATCGTGGCACATTTCATTGTCCCACGTACAAAGACGGAGGACTAACGCGCCTTATCTAAAGGAATAATTTCTTTCTTTTTTTGAAAAAAAGGAAAGAAAAAAAGTGCCTTATCGGCGGTGTAAAAGCGCAAAGTTTTCTTTTTCCGGGAAATTTGTAAAAGGAAGAAAAAGGAGCTAAAAATGGTTAAAGAAAACCACATGAGAACATAAGCCATGTTACCCGCAAAAATAACCTTAACCCCTCGCTTGTATATGTGTGTGCATTATTGATTGGAGAAACCTGAGCTCAGGGCCAAAATGGCGAGCACAAAAGGAAGCGAGGATAGATGAAAAGTCTGAGAAAAAGTATATAGACACAATAAGTAATAGCTTTTAAGGCTTCAACTACCTTTTCCTTTATGGACGGGTCTCAAAACCTTCATGTCTCCTGCTTCTCCCTTCACCTTCCAGCACCTCGACACCCGAAAATTGATAATAATGAAATCCTGCATATCAGTGTGCTTGCAGCTCCACCAGGCAGAACAGGCGCCATTTTCTCCCGTTGACTCCGCTTTCTCCTCTAGTCACGAATTTCTTTCTACCCTTTACCGTCACACCCCGCCCAACCCAAGCCGTCTTGGCTGGAAAAAGAGGCATCGTATCAGCGTCAATCATATTTTGCCATTATGCAAATTAGTGCTCGTTCGGCTTCCCAGAAGTGTCTGATCCGTGTGCGATCGCTCTCAGATCCCGATTTGCGAAAAGGTTTCGAAAACTACGGCTTTGAGGGCGACTTGTGTTCACCTGTAATCGAAGAAAGCTCACTCCACGGTGCAGCGTCCCTTGACTCCAGTGACAGAGCGAAGGTGATTGCTCTGTCCGGCTTTGAAAAACCTGAGTGGGCCACGCGACAGATTTCTTCCTCCGTGGATTTTACAGTTTTGTCCATCGGCTCCGAAAAAGATGAAGACGAACGCGAAGCCGAGGGAAGGAGCGCGAGACGGAGAGGGGAAGCGTGCCGAGTCCGCGACACGCTGTCGACAGCAGCAGCTTCTGTGTTTTCTGGCACCCACTGGTCGGGTTTTGCCAAATCCAATAGCCTTCCGCGCGGTTTCCGTGCTTGGTTCCATGTAAAAACGGAGACTAACCCAGTCAACGCGGCCACCACTGCTGCTAAATCTTTCGGCGAAGCCCATTTTTACTCGGGATCCCATAGTGGGAGTCCACGTCCTTCCTATGCCCCAGGTTTCGATCGAAAACTCTCCGGTTTTTCTTGTAACGAGAAACAAGATTGCGGCACTGGGGTAGTAGCAAATGCTGCTGTTCAGGTATTGATTTGTACGCCCGACGTCCCCCTATATATTCTTTTTTTTCAAATGTGCAGGATAAAAAAAACACGAAAGAAGGAAAAAGGGGAAAAAAATTAGACCACTGAAGCTTTTCGAAATGTTGAAGTTGTCTTTGTTTCACTAATTCTTTGCGAGGGTGCAAGCAATAAAAATTTGGAGCAGTGCTTTGCGAAATTAGCAGACCGAGCTTTAGTGGCTGGGCTCCAGAAAGCGAAACAACTGGCCATAATTGGCTCAGATAATTGTATTGTTGGGTAATGAAGGGGGGAAGGATCATGATTTTAACATTTATTATCTCCAGCCTGGTCGTCTTTCGGAAACTAGGTCGATCGGGCTTAATGTACACGGCCTCCCCTAGTAAATCCGTTAAATCAAGCGTCTTGTGTTATACAGTTGTATAGGGTTTCAGTTATTGTTTGCTCCCGGAGGGGGCGAAACTTGAAATCGTACACCCGTGTTCACGCCATGTGATCTATAGTAGATAATTGTATCCCTTCAACCTACCCTAAGTTTCTTTACGTCTTATTGCGGCTATACGAGCAAGGAGCGAAGATATAAGTCTAGAAAAAAAGAAGAGCCCTGTCTTGATCTAAGGAACGGTTTTCGATGGCTTCCCTTACGTTAATTATTAGTTAATGCGAAGAGTGAGAATATTAAGACTGTTTAGACGCTATTGATGTCAATAGAAAAGGTGAGCTAACTCGTAGAATTTTATAGTACTGAGGATTCCGGTAAATCGGCAGTTCGTTGCAGTTTTGGGGCCAGAAAACGGGAGGTGGGTTTCCGATCTCCATTACATCGAAGGGTTCTAGTCTATTCGAAGGTTTCCAGGAGAACTTGATTGAACTGAAAGAGAAAATGAGAAGTTCAGTTTATGTGACGCATTAAGTAATGCTTGGCTACTGGGTATGGAAACGAAGTTTGCGGAGGAATTCGGGTATTGTAAGACTTAAAAAGAATAAGCAACAGGTGTAAGGTTCCTGTACGTGTTGGCATGGCTTAGGAATGGAAGAGTTGACTGAGAAGAAAAACAAATTTCTTCTTACACTGCTGCATGGACAGAGACAAAAATTTAGAATAAAAGTAAAAAGGCGAGGTAAAATAGATAAGACGGTGGTAATGGAAAGTTTGACATTCGCTGAGCTCGCCCATCTTCGCAAGGCAGAGAAAAGCCGAAAACGTCACAGCTGGGCAATTACTTGGTACCCAGTCTATCTGAGAGACCCAACAACACGTTCCGTTCACGCGTGAGAAAGCGAGTGAGAAACGACGCTCTTGGTGAGAAGTGGATAACTAGAAAAGTGGTGAAAATGCTCGGAAGGACTTCTAATCATTCACTTGCACTTGCATTCACTTTTCGGTAGTTTCGATAAAAAAAGGAAGTACATTACTCACAATTAATCTAGCAACCATATATTGTTTTGTTAAAATTAAATCAGAGGTTAGCAACAGATATGCAATCCACCACTGATGGGGCATCTTTGTTATGCGTTCCGGAAGTCCTATGAACGCTGATTACGACTAATGATACTATATTAGGAATTAATTAGTACGTAAGTGAAGCTTGAAGACGAACTGCGTCACAGAAGTGACACGTGTATTAGAAGTAATGTGCATAAAGGAAATGGGGTCCCTGTCCCTCAGTGTGTGTAGGTAGCGAATAACTTTCGCAACCTTTTGATTTAGAATAGTTTTTCTTCCATTATTTACACTAGTGTATCATTATTTTTTATTAATTTTGTCTGTAGTCCATTCACATTTCTTTCAAGCGTCTGACTCTGGGGCTGGCTGATGCATTCAAATATGAAAATACTGTACCAGTGAAGTAACGCAAACCAGTGATTTAAGAAATTGAAGGCCACTGTCTGGTACAGGAATGTCAAATCATTGCTTTCTGCATAAACTTCTATGTTGCAGTTATGGATCTAGTACGTACAAATAAGTTTCGGAGTTACTTTCTGGGTTAAGATAGAGGGGAGTTTCATCTTATGGTTTGCCAATGCACAACTTATTGACACTACGTCGTCCCTCGCATCTTCATCATGTTCAACTTGTCACGACGGTAGTGGGGGACCTGACAGTGGACGTTATATTTCTTCATGACCACCATTCCCATGAGAAGCGATGGATCAAAATATTCCCAGTGCCATCTATTACAGTTTGTTAACTTCCACCACAAATGTTCGTATTTACAAATAGGCTATTCCAGCTAGAGCTTCCCCGTTTTATTTTTTCTTCAAGCTCAGACACCGTTAATAAAAAATATGTGTGTAAATAAGGTATTGATTAATTAATTCAAATTATGTAGATATAGTAGCTGAAGACCTCTCTTCTGATACCGCTTGAAATGGGCCACGCTTTCGTCATTTCTTCCGCCGTGATCTACTTTCTGTTCCCCATAACGGGAAAAAGTACAGGAAAGCAAAGACTAATAAATTGGGCTTGGAGCTCAAGTTACTTTTTGAAATAAATGGCGAGATTCGCTGAAAAGATAAGAATTTTAAAATGAAAATACCAATTTCTTAACTAAGTAAACAAATGCTCAAAGGCTCAAAAATATCAATATATAACATATTCTATCTTTAAATATTATTTCATCGATGATTGTTCGTCAATACGGTTTTGGGTTATCTCTCTTCTCCCTCATTTGCTTTAGGGTCAAATTCTTGAGTAAGACAAATAAGAGGGTTCATACTGCAGTAATAACCGGACTATGACTAACAGGAGGGGAAGATGCGAAGACGCGAAGTTTTAGTTACCAACTTAGGAATCTAGTGCCTTTTAATTGTTTAAATCCAGAAGTACATACGCAAACGTTTTAACTCTAAAATTTTTACGCTTAGTTACTGATCTTAAGTTATCTAGCGGATACCATAACAACTTTGACTATAATTATATGTCACATATGCCAATATTTCACAGGAAGTTATACAGATATTAACAATACTGTCCAATACAAAGAGAAGAATACGCCTTGAGCTTCCGAAAGGTCTACGCAATAGAGCCATGTGGCAGAAGTTTTTCGTCCCGAAAAGTGCTCGTAAACTAAGCAGAATATATGGAAGCATGGCGGCGTCCTTCACGCAAATTCGCAAATGTCACACTTATCGACATCCCACTCGGGGGTCAAAGAGTACTAAGAGGTTCCTAAAAATTCGTCGGCCCCGCAATGTGATTTTTTTAAAACTTTATCATCTATAGTGATCAACTAATAATACGACCAGGTCTGCAACTACTCCTAGTCCACTTAATACAGTGAATTCAGGACTCTTTTTGTATCGGAAAAGTGAGTCCATGGCTAAACATAAACACATAAGGCAATAAATAGAAGGGGGAAACTTAGTGTTAGTGTAACATTGTTCTATAACGGGTTTCGGGCGTCTTCAGCGTGTGGGCAACACTGTAAAAGTTTCATCTCACTATTTCGAAATGTCCGGCGTAATGGTTTCGCTCATACGCAGTATATCCTCGCACAAACACAGTAATATATTACTGTATGGAATGACTTCAGAGTACGGATATAATCCCTTCTTTCTCGGAGTAAATATATCTATCCAACGCCTACTAACGCTGTATATTTCTATCCCAGCACCGAGTTTGAAGTCTCCGTCCTTCGCATGAACCCGTCGCTATTCTCATTCACGAAGTTGCAACGTTGAAGACTTGAGCCCGCACAATAACTCTCCCTGTTTCGCATGTAACTAGGGCGCCATCCGGGCCGTCTGTCCGCACATGGGTCCCTCTGCTGTTCCTTCCTTCTTGTTTTTTTCGCCGTCTTCGTAGTTACGTTCCCCTGTGTCCAAATACCATCCCCCTCCCCTTTCCTCACCCCTTCAATCTTCCCTAGCCCCACCGGTTTGGAAAACTCCAAAGCTTTTGAAACTGCCGTCTATTGGGCTCTCATAAAACGGAAGCTTCCGAAGCTAAAAACAGCTTCCCAGTTCAATCTTTATACCAGTTGGTTCCAAGATCACCGGCTGTGCTACACATCTGAGCTAATTAGAAACCCTCGCCTCTTTCTATAATCGCCATCTTCCGAAAAATTTTCAGGACAAAAGGAGCACCAAGAAAGTCATCCTGCTGTTCCATAGAAAACCTGTTGTCCTTCCTGGTTAGTTTTTCGATTCCTGCGCCGAGGATGTCCCAGAAGTGAAATTGTAGTTTCAAGGTTGAAAAGAGAAAAAGAAAAAAATGGCTGCGACAAGTGTCCCAACGAACCAAGTGCTGTCGTTCTCGCCCTTGTTTCCTTTAGACTTCTTGGGCTCAATTCCGTCTCCTTTACAAGCTGAACCTCACCCGAATCATTCGGTGACGGTATCCCCCGATCCGAGTGCTTGTCCCTCCCTCAGAGATAAAGTTCGTCAATGGTTACACTTGGGCTCGAAAACGGGCGAAGAGGACGACAGGCTGGGTTCGCGTCACAGCATCGTTGACGATTCCACGGCCTTCTCTTTATCCATGACGCCCGGTTTGATGATCTCGGCTGCTTTGCCTCGTTTGCCAGTTTTCTCCGCCAAAATCAACAAGGTAGTCCAACTGCGCCCCTTCAAAACACACACTGCCAACCTCTATCGTGCAGAAACAGCGCAAGATCAAGACAGAAATAACAATGAAATACTACGATTTCCGGGCCAGAAAGTCACGACGTTCAACACTCGTACCATAAAGTTTAATCAAACAACGTGTGTGTCACTGAAATTGTACAACATTGAACTTTGTGAGTTTAGCTTGCTTTCAAGAAAGAAAAGGTCTTAGTAACCGCAGACGTGATCTTTTGTCGTCTTTTTAACCCAATGAACCAGGGTGTAGAAAAGACTTTTCGGTCGTTAGGAAACGGGGAGAAAAAGAAGCTTCTTTGAAAGCTGTGTGTCTGGGTTAAGGCTTTCGTACCAAAGGGGTCAAAAAATGTTATTTATGACGTGCGGCATTTGAATATGACTGACTGCAATTAATGGCTTTGTTCGTCTTCTTTCCTTTCCTTCGGGGTTTTTATGGAACTTCGTTTCAAATGTTTTTTTTTCTTTTTCTTTGAAAGGTGCTATCGTTGGGAGCTGATGTCCTTCCTGAGTATAAACTCCAGTCTCCAAGGATCCACAAATGGACGATTCTTCACTACAGTCCATTCAAAGCCGTCTGGGACTGGATCGTCCTTTTGCTAGTCATTTACACAGCCATTTTCACGCCTTACGTGGCCGCCTTTTTACTCAACGAACCCGATTATAATAACAAGAAGAGTCAGCGCTATGGTGACGATCCCATCGTCATTATAGATCTCGTAGGTAAGTGTAATCACCCTCGGAATTTTCTTAGTTGAGCCAACTATAAATTCATCTACCGATTTTTAATACACACAATCCTATACGCGAAAAGTACAAAAAAGACTCTAGGCTTTGTCACTGTTTCTTTCCCATTTTGCGCTAAATGCGCTGTAGTAACTTTGAAAATGTTGCACACTTGCCAGTATTATTTTTCGAAACAAAGTATTTCCGAGTGACGTTAGTGTGTCAATTGCAACTTAGTTTCGCAAACAATTTACGTATTTCAAGGTTACACGTAAGCTTCCAGCTTCAATTTTTGTCATGTGTGATCCACTTTTAGAACTATCAAAACGGGGGTACGTGCACCTTCGCGGTCATGCATCGATTCGTACTTAAATAAACCCCACGAAAAGCTACACAAAGCGAGGGTTGCGTAAACAAAAAATCCACACATTCGACACTTCGGACGTTCAACGCTTACTACAATCACGGAGTTTGTAAAACAATCTGTGCGTAACTACGGGGCTTGAAAGCATGCTTCTCTCATGTATTATTTTCCTAGGGGATGATAGGATTGTGTAAACATTGACTTTGCCCACTCTACGTAGTCTTTTCTGCTAATAAACTACTTTCAACCCCGTTTTCGTGAGTGTTATAGGAGCCTTGATCATTCTAAAGTTCGCAAATTTGACTTTCGCTTTTTCTTGTATTATTGAAGTGCCCTAATGTAAGCTTCCCAGTCATCAACGAGAAGTTCTTGCAAAATTAATTATATTCATCTGTTTTTAGTTTTATATTATCATACTTTACATACGATCGTAACCTAAGGCTCATGGATTGTCTTTCTTACACGTTTAAGAGCCAATACTTTCTTAAACGGAAGCTAATGTTCTGGACTGGAACATAAAAGCCAGACTGCTGAACCAGTATACTGGACGGTTGAAATGTCTAATTAAAAACTGGCACATTTGCCAGGAAAAAGGCGGTTAACGATCCGTAAAATCCACGCGGAGATTGCGGAGTGCATTTCCGCAATTTGTCAAGTAAACGACGAGACAAAGAAAACCCTTTTTTATGAGCCGTTGAATGGGCCTTGCTCATTACATCTTTTACGGAAATTTCTCCAGACTGAATAGCGAACAATCACGTTAAAAATAAAGCAAAAAACTTACATTCATTTTTTAGTCTCTGAGTGCATCACGGAGTTTTACTTGTATTTTTGTTGCCGAAATCGATTTGAGATATCGCGAGACCTTCAGAATGCATCGTTTGCGTAAGCCAAGGTGCATTATGGGTAGGACAGTACCCAACGGGTTTTACGTAAGCCTAAAATATGACGGGGAAAAAGTCTGACAAGGAAATTTCATTACCAATAGCCCTTTAAGTACATATAAATATTGATATAAAAAAATACAATTAAAGAAGTTATTGAAATCTAGTTCAGTATCCGTGCAGAAAGGCTTAAATACTTCCGAAGCTGGTAGTAGCTAATTGTTGGGCAACATGAAAAAAAAGGAGAAGATTGCACAACTTGGCTTTCAGGATACTGTGGATAGAAGATTTCAGAATAAACTTGCCAAAAAAAAACGACTTACGGACAAAGTGCAACACTTTGCCAATTAAATATTCCGTGCCAAGAAAGACACGTGAACTTTCTTCTTCACAATTCTTTTTTTTACAGTTTTACATACTTCCAAATAGAAAAGTGCTAATTAAGGATCCTTTTATTACTTATCAAAATGCAGATCAACTCGAGCCCGCCAATAGCATTTGCGCTAAATGATTTCTTATGCTTGAGCTCAGTTGCGAAGAAAACCAATTTCAAATTTGCAGCATATTTGCAAATTGATCTTTTTAAAAAGCGAGTAACGTTCTTACAAAACAGATTTTAGTTAACGAGTTTAACCTTTCTTCCTTGCGCAAATAAAACAGTGGGTCTTTAACACTTCGCCTATAGCCTGCAATTAATCATCTGTGCTATGTAGAACGTGCAAATTACATGAAAACAAGCTCGTTTCCGCCAATCAATCTTTCGCGAAAAAAATAACGCACATGCCTCCGGCCATTATCGCTTACGAATTTTGTTCTATAAAAAAGTAAAAACTGGAGTTTATCAAACATAAATACTAAATACGCTACCCCTTTTTTAAAATAGTCAACGTGGAACTATCTCTTTGATCTTCCCTGTGCTGCTGTACGTCTATATTCCCCTATATCTGGTGACATACATTTTTAAGGCCAAATTCATTTATTTTACAAATTTGTTTCTTTCGTAGGTCTATTTAAGAGTCAGCCAATTGACAAAAATATTACTTTGCAGTTCACATAGCATTTTCTGTAATGACCATTAACAACGTATTCTTCTCAATTCAATCTATTTGCAGTCAATTAGTCGCGTGTATAATATCATGAACAATATTGAATTGTTTTGTACCGTGTGTTTAAAAGGGTGTTTCAGAGTCGACAATAGGTTTCTAATGTTTCTCTGTCTTTATTTCTTTCCCATAAATATTTAGTGGATGTCATGTTTATCATCGATATTCTTATCAATTTCCGGACTACGTATGTGAACGGAAATGACGAAGTGGTCTCCCATCCGGGGAAAATTGCTGTACATTACTTCAAAGGCTGGTTTTTAATTGATTTGGTGGCTGCCATTCCCTTTGATTTGCTGCTCTTCGGATCCGATACAGATGAAGTATGTCGAAGCCGTATCCTATTAACCTGTTACATCTTGCTCCTCTGGCAAAACTTGATTACTAATACAACGCGTTTGGCCTTCTTCTCTGTTGTCTTCCTCTTTTCTTTCCTTTTTGTGTGTCTTTGTTCTCCACGGTTGCGATACATTCACAGCAGACGACTACTTTGATTGGACTGCTCAAAACGGCCAGATTGCTTCGCTTAGTCCGAGTTGCCCGGAAGATTGACCGATACTCCGAGTATGGCGCTGCCGTCTTATTACTTCTTATGGCTACCTTCGCGCTTATTGCTCACTGGCTGGCGTGCATTTGGTAAACAAACAAAAACAAAAACGTTTTTATTACTGCATGATTAATAAATGTCTCGAAAATAAAAATTATCTGACAGTTCATGTATCAATTCGGTAAATTACCTTGTTTTTGTTTAAAAAAGGTATGCGATTGGGAACGCGGAGCGGCCTATGCTCAAAGCTAAAATTGGATGGTTAGACCATCTAGCAAATGCCACGCATCAGTTTTACTACACCAATAATACCGGCGGTGGTCCCAGTATCAAAGTACGTTGGATATTGTGGCGTATTTGCTTTCTATTTACCTTTTGAACGGTAGAAGATCGCTTAGCTTTAAATGTAAGAAATTTAAATTTAATTTGTTTTGCGATTTTTCTCTGATTCGCTTGAATTATCACTCCGTATGTAAGCCGTTTGAGTGTGCTCACAACAAATCGCGGTAACATTAAACATTCGAATATTTGACTTGGCTCTGCATTATTATACTTTATTTAATCGCCAAAAAGTTAATGAACACTATTTCCCGCTCTGCTTATAAAACTACTTCACAACACAGACATTCAATACTTTAAATCTTCACGACTATAAATACTGTTTGAGTTTCCCGAAACAAACAAACTACTAATTTAGAAATGATTTATTATGCATAAATCTTAGAAATCGTTGATCAGTGCTACAGCCAAGAACTTTCTTACATTTTGTATCTCACGATAACCTTATTTTACCGAAATTAATTTCTAACCACAAATTCCACTAAAGTAAACTTAGCCGACAAGAATGTGCAATTTTCTTTTGTAACTTGACAGTTGAAAATGCGAAGTCTCTGCGTTCTGAAAAGGGTAGTAACATTTCTGTCGAAAAACAATTTCTTCGAGGAAAAAAAGCGTTCATTTGCCAAAAAGAAGGTGAAGAACAGTATACGTTGCTGTTTCTCTATTTTTCTACTCTCCGCTGGAAACAACTCCCCAAACTATCTTATAGACCTCTCACGATCCCCTTACCCCTCGTATAGTTGGGTACATTTCAATTCCGGGAAAACGAACCAGAAGGCGAGGTTCACATCCCCAAATCGTGCTATAACATCGTTTGGGGATACTGTAGAAGAGAGAGAAAAAAAAGAAATAAAGAAAGAAGACTGTTGAATTGGGCCAGCAGAGAAACAAGTCACCTTTTCTTGTATCCAATATCTACTTAACTTAAAGTTTACATTACTTAACAAGGTTTCATCCCTTTCTTGTGTTTCTCTTTCCAGTCGCGGTACGTGACAGCCTTGTATTTCACGTTTAGCAGTCTTACGTCCGTCGGTTTTGGTAACGTGTCGCCTACTACAGACTGCGAAAAAATTTTCACCATCTGTGTCATGCTCGTAGGATGTAAATATGATTTTCAACTACCCTTGCTTAAAAGAAAGATAATTTTCTTAACCATGAAATGGAATATACAAAGAAATACTTTTCAGCTCTCATGTACGCCAGCATTTTTGGAAACGTATCAGCCATCATACAGCGATTATACTCCGGAACCGCGCGCTATCACACACAAATGTTGCGTGTCAAAGAATTCATTCGGTTCCACCAAGTACCCAATCCTTTACGGCAACGGCTGGAAGAATACTTCCAAGTAAGCTGCAACCATTTTTTAAATATATTTCTTATATCTCATCTACTACTACTCATCTACTACTACTACAATTAATACTAATCAAGAGGCTAAAAGTTACGAAAACTCGCATACATGAATTAATAGTATTTGTTAAGTGTCTTATGCGGCACCCTTTCTATTCCAATGAAACAATACCCGACAAATGTTGAAAATTTGGTGTCATTTACATGTGATATTATGCCGTAAAAATAGCTTTTCCTTCAGTGAACCTAGTTAACCACTTTCTTGCACTTAGTGCAATCAGTCTTCCACTCCGACTCTACCGGAATAGAACACTCCCATTGAATCGTGGAAACTTGCCGTCACAGTGCAAAGAATTGAGAACCTGATGCGGTACCCAAAAAGCAATAACTGTTCCCAACGGAAAAACGTAAATAGTAAAAGGTCACCAGGGTAGAATTTAGACCCCGAACACAGCATATCAAGCAGAACTCGGAATTCTCCTCCATTTCACTACAAGGCAATCAAAACACATAACTCCATTTGAAGTTAGTAGTTAGTTACGTGAAAGGTTAAAAGAGGTGGACGGAAATATAATGGCAACAACATTCTAGCAACACTAAACCACAATACAGTGCTACCCAACGTGCTTATATTTTTATAGTTTTACATTCTGTAACTTATTTATCTTTGCAGCACGCGTGGACTTACACGAATGGTATCGATATGAACGCCGTACTCAAGGGCTTTCCGGAATGCCTTCAAGCCGATATCTGTTTACATTTGAATCGAAATCTGTTTGAAAACTGTGCAGCGTTTCAAGAAGCATCGCCGGGATGTTTACGGTAATCCACCACGTGGCTTTTCTTAAGGAAATCAAAAGTTGACTTTTTAGAATGTGTTAAAAATAATTACAATCTTCATTCTCAAAATCTTCGTTACAGAGCGTTATCGATGAAATTTAAAATGACTCACGCACCTCCGGGTGACACATTAGTACATCGGGGTGACGTGCTCAGCTCTTTGCTGTTCATCGCTCGTGGTTCCATCGAAATCGTCAAAGACGATATAGTGATGGCCATTTTGAGCAAAAACGATATTTTTGGAGAAAACCCTTGCATTTATCCGAGTCATGGCAAGTCGTCCTGTAATGTTCGCGCCCTCACCTACTGTGATTTGCACAAAATCCAACGCGACGACCTACTCGACGTGTTGGATATGTACCCCGAATTCGCCGAATCCTTTTCGTGCAACTTGGAGTTGACGTTCAATTTACGAGACGTAAGACATTTTATATTTATTTATTACCTCATGTTTGTCGTAACTCCGTGACGAAAACTTGACGTATATTGTTTTCCTTTGGGTATTAATTTTTTCCTTTAAAAAAAAAACAAGGAGGAATTATCTGGAGTAGATCCTTCCATCATGCGACATCGATCGGCTTACGGAGCTTCGCGTTCTACGTCCCAAGACCAGGATCAAGATGCCGACGTTCGGAAAAAACACTACCGACCACCCAGGTTTCGACAAAATAGTAGATTTGTCCGAAACCGCTTAAAGGCAGAGCTCCATTCGGATGAGGAACTGGATGAAGAAGAAGAGCTCCGAGACTTGTAAGCCCTTTTCCCACGGTTGTCTTGTTATCCGGTTGAATTCTTGAAAGTATAATATTTTCAATAAACCTTTCTAATTTTTCTTTTACATTTTTCCTTTCATTGTTCGCCAATGTGGCATCCAACAGCGAAAGAAAGGGTAGCAAAGTAGCCGAGAAAGCTGCCGGCCAAGAGATCACAGCGTTGACGCTTAGCTCGTTGACAGGTACTCGAAAAGAAGCGACGCGAGCCGTGCAGCTGGTTTTCATTAACGTTCTTTGTTAGGAGCTCTTACGCAACTCAAAAACAACTTAACACAGCCTCAAAGCGGCGGAGCAAGTGATGATCCCAGAAACGCTGCAGGAACGTCGCTGTCAGGTAATGAGCCACGCTTTCTTCAACATTTGGAGTCCTGAGCACTTACTCTATTTTCATAATCCTTCCATTTATGTCAAGCAGTCGCACATAAAAAGGCAATAAACAAATGAAGAATTCTAACTTTCTCCTGGGTAGTCTTTGACCAATTGTCGTTTGTATTCCAAAAGTGTTTGGAGTGCAGTCTGTAAAATGTTAGCTATTTCTAAGTTTCGCTTTAACTTCCTAATTTTGTGTGCTTGTATGCATCATGCTTTTCTAAGTAAAACTCGCTTAATATTTAAATAGCGTTACGTACAAAATATAAGAGATATACACAGGTCGTGGAGTCGAAGAGCTGCCTCGCTTTATAACTCTGCATATTTGGCCCTGTTTTCTTATTCATTTTACTGATTTCCGAAGGTTCAGCTCCGACTTCGCTATCTCCCGAACATTATGCGAGGCCAACGGTAGCGTTAGTGACTTCGCTTTTGGTACCACCCGCTCAACAGCCCAGCACCTCAACAATACCACTGACTACCATCCCGTTCGATAATGTACAATTCCTACCCTTGAGTGCTCTCAGTTCTCAGTCCCAGGCACCGAACAATGCAAATCAAGAAGTAGCTGTTCAAGAATTGAGTTGTCGCATCGATTCATTAAACAAGTAAAGATTTTTTTATCCGAAAACCTTTCCACTATTCTATAACTTTCTACGTATCTCATCTCGTTGTCTATTCTCACATTTTTTATATTAATCTGAAACAATTAATTTAGAAAACTGGACCAGTTGGAGCAAAAAATGACCGGTGATATTCAGCTCATTTTGAGCATTTTGCAACAGCCTCATCCACAGCCGGTAATTTGAAAAGCTTTGGGTAAACATAGAGAACTGAGAGTCCTAATGTGTGGAACTCACTTTGGCTTTACCAGTCCCAAGGGTGCTGCAGTAATAAACAGCCTGCCCAAGAAGAACCTCCCAAATCAAAGATTTTACCCCCAAGTGCCTCGCAACCTACCCTGACAGCTACATACTCCAACGAAGGAGAATCTTGGCCTGGTAGAACAACTAGCGCACTTAAAAGCAAGGTAATTTTACTTGCAAATTATCCGACATACACTTCACTATTATTTGTTAAGTCAATAGTATTTTTAACGAGTTTGACCGATTGTACAATAGTTCTAACAAACTGGTATGTGAGTGTCATGAGTATGCTGAATTTTTCATCTTGTTTTCAGTCTTTAGAAGAAGAACAAGAAACGCCAGTTAACCAACGGAAAGCCCGGACTCTAAGCCACGTCCGACACAGGCCAAGTACAAGATCAGGTTTACCACATCAGCCTAAAGCTGTAGTAGAAATACCTGCGTTGCCACCCCCTATTCACCCTTCGAGAAATAGCACAGCTAGTTTGCCTGAGGAAGATTTTATCCAAGTAAGCTGGTTGGCTTAACCGTAATATCCCGTAATAACCGTAATATAAGTTTTGTGTGAACCTTAAAACTATGGATAGCTAAAGGAACGTGACAAGCAATAATACGCGAAACTTACTAACGCAGGATCAAGCGAAAACTACGAAGAACTCCCAATGGCCTTGGAGAGAATCGAGGGATTCGAGAGATTCACGGACGTCACCTTCCAGCGGAGAAACGTGGGACATCAGCAATGATGGAGAAGCACCCATAGCTCGATTAGAGTCGTCTGAAGAACTCGTCTCGTCTTCTATGGTACGAATTCATACAATGCTCGTTTCCTGTTACCTACCCTAGCGGCAAGTTGGATATTCTCTTGAAAACTAACAACTCACTTTTCTGAGGTTTAAATTGATACAAGTTGACATACTATTTCTCTGTACTTTCAATGATCAAATATCAATTTGTTTTGTTTTGAATATAGTTTTGAATCCTCGATTATTCATATGTTAAGTAAGAAACGCAAAATCGTTACTAGTATTAATTGACTCACCCTTCCTTTACGGAAAATACGTATTTTAAAATTGAGTCATACTCTACCTAGCAGCTAGCATTCTAACTTTTCGTTTTCTATTAATTACCTCATAATCGCTTTCCAGATATCTGTTCAAACTACTTGTTGTACGTTTTGTTTCTTGGGCAGTCAAGACTGAATGTTTCTTTTGTGTCCCCAGTGTCATCAGCGAACACGTGAGCCTCGTATGTCGGACGTATAGATGAACAAGACTTCCGTGATGCACAACTTGCTCAAATGCCAGCCGAGCATCCAAAACTAAGAAACAGTAGATCTCTCCTTTACGAACTTGGAAGGATGAACTCGCCATCTTACCTACAAATAGTCCTGTTCCCCTCTAATTGTGGCCTAACCGGTTTTCGGATTTCAATTTCGGCCGTGGAAAAGGAAAGCATTAAAATGATTAGAAAATAACTTAGCGCCTTCAGAAACCTTTTGTATCCTCTTTGAGATTTTTCGCAACGGGAGTTCTACGCCTCTGCTTTGCAGAACTCTCGTAATACGAATGCATTAACCCAAAAAGATTCCACTCTGTAGAATATAGAAGACACCTCGACCTAGTCCGTCTATATCCATTATATAAAAAAGTCGCTCTAGAGCTTTAGCGAATTTATGCTTAGGATCAACTTTTCAAAGAAAACTCATTTCATTTCGATTAAACTTAAGCCCCTAGTCTGGCAAAATGCTAATTCGAAGTCTAGCGTCTCCATTTTTGCCAAACTGCCACGTATGCCTCCTAGTCTTGTAGAAAGAGTTGCCTTGGACAAAAAAAAGACTCGCTGCCGCCCACCGCATCTCCTAGTTAGACTAAAACTCCTAAGCTATGTGTATTAAGACTTAGTAACACTTAACTCATTCTACAAGGGTGGATCCGAAAGTAAAGGCAACTTGTGCTTTAGTTTGTCACGATGAATATGGTCGCAAAAACTGCGCCTTAATTTAATACGAGATAACTTAATTTGCGATTAAAATATAATGCGTACACTGTTTACACCAGTGGTCTGTCCGTTTCCACTTATAGTGGTAGCTGCACTTACGCCATTAGCTTCGTCAAAAATAATTATTTCTGGATGTTTCTTATCTTCCATTAGTTTTTCTGTTCGTGTACTCTTAAAATCCTTCTCACGGGCCTTAGATTTTTTACGGCTCGTGAGTTGAAAATCAGGTAAAAGCTCGTTTTATAAAGTAGCAGTAAAACAGACAGCAAAGTAAACGATTCAAGGGTTTATTTTAAGTAATGACTTGAGTGCAGGAATAGCTATAGCATGTTCAGCTTGTTTACACATCAACTTATCTTTGCGTTAGATACAGAAGTTCTGAAGGAAAGTTGGTGGATTATACAAACAATTTGCCTTTACTTCCCGATCCACCCTTGTAGGTTCGCATGTAGACAAAAGTAGAGAAGACAAAATATTCCTTCGCCTCCCCATTTACTGTCTTTGCTTTAGCTCTTTCTCTTGTTCTTCTCCTTCTCTCTTAACTAAAATTTTCTGCTCCTACTTCCCTTGTAAAAGAAAAAAAATATTACTACGAAGATTGGGTACGGGTCAACGATCTATATCATTTTCAGTGCAAACTCATGAATCGAACTTTGAGCGAGACCCTTATGGGATGGGTGTGGCTTAGATTTGAAAAACTCCGTGCATATAAACCATGAAATCATAGGGGGAAATGAGAAAACAGAAAAACAAAACCGGTGCATTACAACTTTTAATTTTACAACTCAGTGAGCATAATTCAAACTCAGTTTTGTACATAGTTAGAAAAGAAAAATGATCAAAAGCAGAAAAAATGAGCTTTACCTTATATGAATTTGTGGTTTCATTTCTGCAGGGATATGTCCCCTACTTCTCTGCATGAAACAAAAACATAGTTCCCAGTATTTCTTACATAAAAGGGAGCCGTATACATTTATCATGAATTTTGTTCCGTGATATTTTGAAGTTTGATCGCAAAAAAGGGGCACGCATTTTGTAAACCAATTTTTTCTTTCACGCTGGTCGGAATACAACAAAAAACGCCCACGTATAGCAACCGTTTTTAGTGACTACTGTGAAGGGGAATTATGGGGACTGGAGAGGGTTAAATTCACAACCAGGTCAAAAAGCAACAGCATACGACTAAATGGATAAACACGAGAATATTTCTTTGTCACGATTAAATACATGTCAACGGAATATTACATACAAAATACTATCCAACAAGGCAATCACCAAGGCGGATCTTCATAAGGCAAGAATGTAATCTCTAAGAAACGGGGAATTTTTATTAACATGGGAATAACTGCATAACTTCATATAGGTTTTTTGATTTTCTCTTTCGTCGAAAATCCGCTTCGTTGGATTTTACGAGCCGCTCAACAAAACCACGTTTCCGTTCTAAAATGGAAAATACAGTGGATTAAAGACCAACTGCATCACTATTCATTTAATGTTATGATACAAGTTCAAACTCTCCTTATTCTCGGCCATAAATTATTACTTCCTTTAACATACTAATTTTTAGTCTGAAAACGTCAGCCTTCTACTCAATTGTATCTCCTAATGGTTAATAATGTGATTTTTTATTTATTTTGTACCTTACGTAAACCGCCGTTTGCAGTGAAGTTCCGTATCGCAATCATCAATTCTTCCCGGGGATCTAATCCAGTCTTGGGAAGCATTACCGGTTTACGTAAAGGGGTAGGGCGTAATATAGGTAAAGTGAGAGGCGGTGGAACTGGGGCAGGTGGTGGCCCCGATGGTGAAACTGTGGCCTTTTTTTCGCTCAATTTAGCCAGCTCTTCCATTTCCAGGGGTTTCAACTCGGCAGAAGGTCTCCGGGCCGACACAATAAGTTTATCGCGCATTTGATTGTTGGGCTTTGGGTTCGCGGCTCCAACGGTGTTGACGGAACTGGGGTTTTGACTGAGCAAAACTTCCGCCTTCAAAGGCGCGAAACCCCTTACTTCCGGGGCCCTGATGGGGAACTGCATTTTGCGTAACGGTGCTGGTTTGAGTTCAAAAGGTTTGGGCGTGCCAATGGAAGCTCTGCGCACTAACGTGGGTCTGAAAGGTACGTTAGTAGCCGCTGGGGGCGGCGCTATATCTGATGGTGGCTGGTTTGGTGTCACAGGACTAGGAATATCGTGGCTCTTGATATTAAACAGAATTGTGGAGGGTAAAGTCGCTTGCTTGGTCAGGATTGGCTTCGTTTGCATCTGGTTTTCATGGATGACCTTGGGTTCTTCCTTGACGATTATTTTGGGCTCTTCCACGACAACTTTCAGTTTGGGTTCTGGAGCCGTAGTTGAATGTGATTGGACGATCTTCACGTCGGAAGGTTTTGGAAGCGTGGGCGGCTTAATCAGAAGCTCCAGTTTGGTCTGCTGTACCAGCTCACGGATGTTTTTGCGTGTTTCTGATGGTTGGGCTAATTGATCAGGCAGAAAAAAGCTCGCATCGCGACTAAAATCAATGATTTCGGACTTAGGACGCCCCGGGCGCCAAGGCTCGAGCTTAATGGTGGGCGGACCTTGATACCGGTAGATAGGTTGTCTGGAAACTTGGTCCTCTGATGACTTTGTCACGTTTGTTACTGGCTTCTCAACGTCTTCGGCAGGTTTTTCTGGTGCTTTCTCTTCAATTTTCACCTTAGGGAATTGCTCAACGACACTTATTGTCATTTCCTTTTCTTGAACTTGTACCTTTTCAACGATTTCAATTTTTCTCGTTGATTCTTCTCCCGAACTGGGAAGCCTGTGACCCAACCATTCTTCAGCATTTTGCCTGGCTTTCGCCACTTGCTTTTCATTTATCTGAGCCTCTTTTTCCAGTTCTGCCCTTCCTGGGCCTTTTTCTTCCACTTTGTCTCCTTGCTTTATCTTTTCAGGTTCTTTCTCGAAAATACTAATCATTTCCTCTTGACTCAGGGATGATTCCTTGGGCGGTTCAGATTGGAGGGACTGGGCCAATTTGCTTTGTAAGATTTGCTGATTGGCTAATAACTGCTGCTGCCAGCTTAAAAACTGTTGTTGCAGTCTAATAAATTCTTCTTGCAATTGCTGGTTACCCATATTCTCAGCTGCTTTGGAAAGCAGCTGCTGTGCTTGCATAAAAAGCTCCAAGTTAACAGGTTGAGGTGTATCCGACGAGGTGGTTGGGGTCAGCTGCGTTTCGACTACTTTCGTCACGGTCTCAGGCGCTGTCACCCTTTCTACCGGTGCAGGACTACACGGCGTAACGGAGTGTGGGGACTGTGCTGAAACTCCAGTCACTTTTGGCGTAATTTGGAGTGTTTCCTCCTTTTGCGACGAAATTGCAGGAGTTTTTAATACTCTTGCCAGCTCCTGGTCACTTTCTCCAAAGCTGGCTTGACGTTTGAGTACTTTGGGCCTGCTACGCAGAGCGAGTGATTCAGATTTCTGTAAGCTAGAAAGCGAATCTCGTTTTATATCTTTATCGTGACATTCTAAACCTCCAATATGTTCTTCTTCTGAGGATGAGTCCAGGTCTTCCTCAGTACAAGTCTTAGCGAACGGCGCACAAGGAAGATATGTATTGCTGGGACTAGATCCTTCGTCCGTGGATCTCTCTTCGGGTTTTGGGGCCATTGTAACAGAACTCGCACCCTCTTCTTCATCCGTCGGATATGAAACGCTGCTCTTGCGGCTGCTTGAGCTACTACTACAAGATGCTTTCTTCACAGGAGGAGGAAGCTCTGTTACTGCTACGTCTTCATAGTGCTTCACACTCAAGTCCATCGCTATGTCAGGTATATCTTCTTCTTTATCCGCTCGGCTTCTCTGTCGTACAAGCTCCTCGTCCTTCGCTTTGGGTCCTTGAATTTCTTTTATTTCGGAAATTTTCGGGTCTTCAACTTTGGAAACAATCCTCTCCTCGACTAAAGGACCATTTTCTGTGGTGATTGCGTTAGGGTTTTTTTGACGTTGGACGGATTCACCCTGCACACGTTCGGCCTTTTCCTTTAAGTCAGACCGGAATTCCAAGGAATTATCTTCAGTCTGGGATTCTTCGTTGATTTTCTCCGATAAAACTAGTACACGTTCATCTGTTTTGGCGTTTACGCTGAAGATTTTCGGTGATTTCTCGACTTTAATTGGTACAATAACCTCTTCTTCCACTTCTTCAGGTTCCGTCCGCGTTTCTCCCACGTCCCATCGCAAGTCTTGGACTGCATCAAGCACATCTTTTCGTACAGGCTCTTCGATGCGTGGAACTGGACTTGATAACGTTGTATCAGATAACGAGTCAGGACTTAACGAACGACTTGGTGATTCAGAAGCGGACGTCAAAGGGTCAAGGTTGCTGGTAATGGGCGTGTCTTGGAAGGGAGTAGGTGGTTCAGGTAATTTGTACTCCCATGCGATGTCATCTTCACTGCTAAGCTCTTCTTGCTCTTTTTCGGGCAAAGCTTCGATAGATTCGATTTGGTGTCCGTTGACCGGTTTTATGGTTTCTTGGGCTTTGTCTTCCTTTCTTTCCAAGACTTCCACGCCTTTCGGCTTCTTGACTACTACAGAATACAAGGCTTCTACGGGTTGATTCTCCGTGGCTTCAATAACCGGTTTCCGTTCCGCCGACAAAATTTTAGGCATTGGTCTGACTCGTTCGTAGATCCCGTCTTCGCCTGATTCCGCTGAGCTCTCCCGGTAGATTAAATTTTTCGTACCCTACAGGAAATTAAGAAGACTTGTAGAAAATAAGTTCAACAAAAAGTAGAAATAAGCAGAAAATAAACAGACACAAGTAAACAATTACAAAAAAATAATACATTTTAAACAAACAAATTTGATTTCTATTTCTCAAGTTTGGAGAAAAAAAATCATTACCTTTTCTCTAAAAGACAATTCCGAAGATGTGTCACTTCTAGGTCCAGTTCCTCCTCCGTTAAAGATGTCATCTAACAGTGAACCAAAACTCATTAATGCATTTTCATAGGTACAAGGTTCGACTTGAATATTAATTTGTTAGTTTGGTTTAACCAGCATTACAAATAATAATAATAAACATGCTCCGAGCACAGGACAAGCACAAAACGGAAAAAAAGAGGTTAATGAACTGAGAATACCAAACCAAGCCGACAGGTCCGAAACTTCCACCTTTTCCCAGCCACTTATGCCCAGGGATTGTTCAGATTGTCCATTGCTCAGCGTTTTGCGAATGAGTCCCCTCTTAGAATGATCCATAACCGGGCCGATATCACTAGCTGCCATGCTGGTAGAATCGCTTCCTAAATCTTCTCGCCAAAAATTTCCGTCACTGGCACACCTCGGAAAATTGGACTCCGCCTCCTTCGCCAAAAGTTCCTCCCCTCTCTCGAGGTGCTTATTCACACTCGGAACCACTTCTTCGGCCGCATCCTCCGACTCGGATGAACTCGGCGTGCTCGGCGTACTGTACTTTCGCGTGGAATAGCGCAGCACATGTTGTCCGCCTTTTACTTCCCTCGACGATCGTTTCCTTAGTTTTTTCCGCGCAACGTCTCTCTTTCCAGTTGCACTCACCCCCACGCGCACATCCTCTCGGTTATTTTTATTCGCTCCGTTCGATAAATTACTGTGTCTCCGTACGGTCAACTTGGGCAAATCCTCCGGGAAAGATGTTGCGGGCTTCTGGTGGTCCGACAGGGGCGAATTCCATTCAGGATTATGAAACGCCTTCTTTAATTGTCTGACTTGTTTAGTTCTCAACGACTCTACGGACGTTACGTCATCACTCGAGATGGAATCGCTCGTGGGTGTGCTCTGGCCAAAAGGGGCGGAGCCACGTGGCCACTCTTCAGATACTTGCCATTGTCTGCGGGGTTTGGGGGGTGGTGCAAGTGAAGGAATAGTGGAACTAGAAGAAAAGGATTCACGCTTTTGTTGGAATAAAGACCAGTCGTCAATTTCCAAGTCGTCAACTTCTAAGTCGTCGTCGACCGGGAAACGAGGAAGAGGTACAGGAGCGATCTTCTTACGCGGAGAAGGAATTGGCGGCGCCTGGAGTGTTTCTGGTGTGACGCTTTTCTGGGAAGAAATGGCGCCAACATTGCTCATTTTTGCGACGGAAGAAGCACGTGGAAGTGGTTCAGGCTGTGGTTGTTGCGATTCTACCTTACGTGGTTCGGACTGGCGAACTACTTGGGGCAGCAGGTGAGGTGTGTAGTGAGGGGGCCATGATAAGATTTTTTTTTCGAACCCGGTTTTCAATCAAGGAAGGTCAGTAGGGAAGAAGGCAACAGAAAAAGGTCATGCAAGACAGAAAAGAGGGTTTTAGTAAGTGCTCCCCAGACTAATCATGCAAAACTTGTTTCCACAGGAAAAAATGCTAGAAACGTACACAACATGATAACAAGATTCGTTTGAGATCTACGTAAACAACCTACGAAAGGTACACCTTTGTCCTCAGATGATGTAACTTTGCCCTATTTTTGATTGCACGTTTATTTTAACGTTCAATGGCTTTCAAATCAAAAATTAAAACATAAACAACATGAAAATAAATCGCAGTCCAAGAAACAATCTATTAAAAAGTACAATACATTAGAAATTAAACGATAAAAATATAACTAAAACAACACCCACATGTATACAGTACGCGCGGACATGTCGAGGCATTGCTGGAAGCGATCCGCGGCCGTCGCAGCCCTACTCTCGCTTGACGATGCATTCGCATACAGGTGCATTTAAGGCCCCGGTATACACAAACCCCTTATGGGCGAATAACGTGGGAAGGTTTCAGACACCATAACTTGAAAACGGTCAAAATTTCAAAGATATTGTTTCGATAGTAAAGTTGGTATTAGTGATGACTAGTACACAACATCGAGTTTTTGTGAAAAAAGGAGTTTGATAAATTTGTAAACTTTGACTGAATGTGTGCTACTTTCTTATTATACAGAAAAATGGAAATCGGGCGATGTAGTGCACTAGCTCTGATTTTTTTAAGTTTTATGGTAAAGAGAAAAAAGAGATCTGTTTGGTAGTTTTTGTGATATTGTGTATGAAATTTCAAGGCTTTGTTAGATTTTATTATGCTTTACCGCTACCAGAGTTTCTGTTCGACTTCGTTTTGCTTCTGTTATAAGTCACTTGAGCAGACCTACCTTCTGAGAATAAAAGCGTGTCCCTATCTTTTATTTTTTAAAAATTTCGGAAGTTGTGTATACCGGGGCCTTAAGCGCGCTGTTCCCTGTCTTTTTTTTCTTTTTTTTTTTGCACTCTACTGTACTTGAGTACCTGAATTCACATGGTATTTCTCTGAATATCTTCCATACGCGTTTAAAAAACTAAAAAAGTAATTTACTTTGCCTTTTTGAGTTTACGTCAATTGTTTTGAGATTATCTGAGAGAAGCTATCAGCCAAGGACAAATTGAGTACACAAATTAACTGACGTCAACCACTACTTTTACTGCAGCGGCAAAAAAAAATCAACACTATGATATAACAGGTGGGCTACACGAATCGTGTTATCATTCGGTACGGTAAAGTAGGTTAGTTTACACAACTTCGCCTCTATCTTCCAAAACTTTGCCTAGTTCTTGTAGGAATGTGTCCCAAGCTTCTGCATCGTTTCGGAAAGATAAAGGCACAGGCCCTGACTCTGACAGACGCCGACGATCAGCCGTACTAATTCTAGCGCTACGTCTAGGAGTCGAGGAGTGTGGGCGGGGCTTACCTGTAACTTTCTCGCCGACAGGCGCAGCGCTACTATTACTACTACGCGAAGGAGCTCTATCTGTCGGTACGGCAACAAAGGATGAAACTATGGAAGAAGAGGTGGCGCTGATGGTGGAATCAGTCAGGCTGCTGCGGTGACTGGCAGTACCGGCTCCCACAGAAGGAGTGGGGGTAATGGTGGTGGTAGTAGTAGTAGTGGTGGTACTAGCCGAAACGGCGCTACTGGAAAGAGCGGAAAAGGGCGGAGGAGCAGGCGCTTTGCGCTTTTTGCTCACAGACGTTAAAGACGTGTGAGAATGACTTTGGGTTTTGGTCAGGTTGCTCGAAGGGCCAGAGTGCAGAGCACTAGAATGACTCAAGTTGATGACTGACACGGCTCGCGGGCTCTGACCCACCCCGGATGCCAGCTTGGGCCTCAAGCGCGGTGGCGCAGCTACATCACTCAGCGAAGACGTTCCCAGACTTTTCCTTGAACAAAACAAGAATTTTAGTTACAACACAAAAATTTTAATAATTTAGAAAAATATCTTCAATACGAAAAATATTTTCTTCCTGCACGAGTACATTAGTTTTGCAACATGAAGCGGTGGTTTTGATCGCTTTAACCAGCCATTTTGCCCACGGCATACTAAGTTTGTTTTAACTACCCTAGTTTCGATACTAGGAAAGAGTTTGTAACATTAGCCATTAATAAAATCAGCCAGAAAACACGGTTTTCCTGGTTGTCGTGAAGATATAACGACTGGCCTTTGGAATCTACTGGATAAGTAAGCTAATTTTATGCAAAAGACATAAACACCGACATCCTTGTTTAAAAATTTCTGTTCAAGGTTCAAGGAAAGTCAGAAAGTGAAATTGGATGTGTTCTGCTTCATAAAAATCTGCCAGACATGTTTTAAATGTCTTTTAAATGCCATATCCGTAACTCGTTAAGTTAGATTACGTCAGTAACTAATCCAGTCTAATCAGGTTGGGCAGCATTAGGCTCTGACATCACGATGCTAGCGCCATGGCCTGACCCTAGACGTGACATTCATAAGTGCGGCACCAAAACAAAAAACAAAAATTATCATTAAGATTTACAACGCTAAAGATTAAGCAATGTCACGTCAAGGAATGCGGTTTATCTTTTGTATATTTCTTAACCTAAAAAAAGAGCAAACCAAAGAGCCCCTACAACTTACTGGGTTGGCTCACGCTCGCTGACAACCGAAGACTCGTGATAGCCACTGGATGAATCTGAGCTTTGTCTCGAATGAATGGCGCAGCCAGACTTATCAGACGAAGAAGACGTGGATATCACCGAAGATGCTTTCTGCTCTTCTTTGACGGAATGATCGCCGCTTTTACCATTTACTACCACAGGACTCGGGGACACTTTAGCCCCTGGCGGCGGAGCCGGCGCTGGCCGCTTCTTCAAGCGCGTAGGTGGATGGGGAGGTGTTAATTCAATTCCATTCGTTTCATGACCCCCACGTGGAGGCGAAATCCTGCTAATATTCTGTCCAGCCGGCAATTCGATCTTCACTGGCAATTCAATCTTCGCTGGCAATTCATCTGTCACCGGTGGGCTCCGAAATTCGGATGCATTCTGTAAATACATATAGACAATGAAAAACTTAATGTCAACCTGTTATCGTTCTTGTTGTATTTCGCTATTTCATTTTTTTAAATTAATATTCATAACTACTTGATATTTTGAAAGTTTTTTCGAATTGTGTTTTACTTTTTTTTAACTGTTATGGTAAGGTTAAACCGAATACTTAACTAGTTTTTAAATGTAGTTTTATTTTTTACTTGTAAATCAGTTAAGCAAAATTGTGTAAACAATGAATAAGTAACAGAAAACATAACCGAAAAGCGAAACAGAACGCATACTAATTAGGAAAATACAGAATTACACAACATGTAAAAATTGCCGTACCCCTTTTACACATGTTTGCTCATTTCTATACTTCATCTTTACTCAACACGAATTTAATTTTCAAAAATATATACGTGTTACGGAATACATCCAACTGAAAGTGCAAGAGCCATATTTTTTTAAATCAAGACTGTTAAAAAGTTAAAATCTTATAGGAGAATTTAACAAACTCACTTGACGGGGCGACTTTTTCCCAAAAACGAATCCAAAAATGCCCTTTTTCTTTTTCTCACTTGCGGCAACTTCCGACGTCGGTCGGCACAAACTTTTGTTGCTGCCGCTTTCCATGGCTGGCAAATCCGCTGCTGTCAATGGCGATGAATTGCCACGAAACGCGATGGTAATTTCTTGCAATTTGTAATCCGCTAAGCAACAACTGAGTCGGAGACGTTCATCCAAGTTGGCTGTAAAAGAACAACAAAAACACCACACCGACAATGAATTTCTTCCTCTGTCAAGTGTTCGTAATTCCTTTCAAAAACACTTGTTCAAAGTTACGACGTCAAAAGCCTTCCTTTCGTCTCCACTAAAACTGGCCGCTTTGGAATATTTCTCAGAAAACGCCCCAACTTACAAAACGCGAACTTGGAAAGCAGGAAACTTGCACTTAAAACATTCCCACGCGCGATTTCTGTAGTTTTAAAGTTGTGCACTGTTCCATACGTAATAACTCACGCCCAACTGAGCACCCGTTTTTGCCCTTCTTTTCGACTCAAGAAGCTTTCAGGTATCCAAGTTAATAGTGTTGCTCGAAGCTGAGAGCATTAAGACACTGGCAGTCAGTTTTGCTCAGTGGAAGGTAGTAAAGTCCAGTTAAAATATTCCCCAGCACAGATTAGACTGCCAACTTTGTTATCTACGCAGCAGCATTCCAGCTCCGAGGGCTTTTAGCTGATGTGTGTGTGTATACTGTGTACACTATCGCTCCCCAAATCCCAGACAACGAACGATAATCAACTTCTCAAGTTCTAATGTTAGGGAATTTTCAAGAACTTCCACACCAGTGACGCTTTATAACGCAGAGGAAAAGAGCGGAGCTCCTGTTCCCACCTCGGCACAGCACGTGATTAAGCTTTAGCATTTCACGTACAATACGTAACGTCCTTTTAAACTCCTGCCCATCTCACCTCCTTCGGTCCCATCCCCACCACCTCCTTTTTTGGTTTGCAGGGCACCAAACTAGTTTTTTTTTTAACTTACCCTTGACCCACCTGTAGCGCTGTGTCCCTAAACGCATATTTAAGCTCGGAAAATAAATAACTTCATGAAATATGAAACTTTTTACACCCAATCTGTGAGTTGCGCAGCGAAATCGACACCATCTCCTGGAATTTCACACAAATAGACCAAGCATCAATGCGAAAGGTCGCTTCTCATGATTCACTCAATAAATAAAAGTTTTCGTGGTTAAATTTTGAAAGGGTTCATGGCTATCTTCTTTAATAGCAATTAAATAAAAGTCCTGTTTTCCTCGATTTTTACTTCAGCCTAAGTACCCTTCTAAATTGTCGCGATTAGAAATGAGCTGAGATTAGCATGATGGAGGTAACGTCCTATTAGTATAGGGTGCTACGAGGTTAGTGTCAAGGTAGGGGATCCCTACGGGTACATAGCGCTTTATGGATGACCGAGAATCGGTCTGAAGAGGTATCTGGCGCTCGCTAATGAAGAACTATGGCGTTTATCTGACTGGTATTAATGGTTGTTGAGTTAAAAATGCATTAGAATCACTTATTCTTCTGCTTAACTACTCCTATTTTCCTTTTAAGGCTTGCTATTGTAATTATTTGCTGTTTTGCTGTAGTTGGAGACTGGGAGTGATTGCTCACTTTTTAAATCCTTTAACTTTTTTTTACACATTTATTATCATACTTGTATGTACTGTCAGTACAACCTAGAATAAATGGTACCTTGTTGATTGAATACCGGGAGTTCCTACACGTCTTTAGAATTCAGACATCCGACAAACTTTCCGTTAACATGAGACGGATTAGCACAAGCAGGTCCGACACTTCGACCTGACACTACGGCCAACTGAAAACAACACAGAGCCTCTTCGGCCGTAAAACGAAGAAAGTATTATTCCTTATTTAAGTTATCTAAATTAGTTACTGGATTTGACTCATATTTGCTTCTATAGTTATTATTAATTTACAGCTACTTGCTCACTTATTCTTTTTATCTTTAACATTATTTAACTAACGTAAATAAGCTTTTTAATTACTTGTAAAATTTTGTTTCATTGGTTATCTTTCATTTCCTTTCTTAATTTCTTTTCCGATTCGTTTATTTTTGCTGGGTCGTTTTTTTTCCCGTCATTTTGATTCGTTAATTTATAGCTAGTTTTACCTTATTCCTAAGACCTATCACTTTTGCTCATGGTCTGACGCATCTACTTCATTTTCACGCTAAATTACGGTACAGCATCCATTACATTGCTATCAAACAAAGTATTCACCAATTATGTCGGCAGGCATGGATCGGCGTTTGCCTCGCAGCAATCCTACGCAGGTGCTACTCATTTATGCTGTATTATACGCAGGGCCGTAGCCAGGATTTTGGTTCGGAGGGGGTTATGAAAGTTTAGAATTTTTTAGACATTTGCGCATTTTTCTATATTCACAATTATAAAAAAAATGGGTGGATTAAAACCCTAACCCACCTCCTGGCTATGGGAGTGATTACAAGGTGCATTATTTATTTCATATTTTCAAGCGAATTGCTCTTATCCTGCGCTCATATTTTGTCTTGCTGAAGGCATCACGTGAAATGTACATATTCGATGTGCTCTCCCAAGAAGAAAGAATAACCTAATTTCTATCATGGCTACGGCCACCGGTATGTTTTTTTGTTTTTGTAAACTAACCAAACTGGATACTTAGTGATTTTATCTCTAAAATTTAACAGCTCGGTTCAGTCGTAGAAACTTTTCTTTATTTCAACTACCCTGAGCCAAGGTTAATTGGCGTAACTGGCACCGACACACTTTGGGGCTTTCAAATTTACTTACTGACAATGTTTTGTTTAATTATCTTTACAAAAAAAAACAGTCCTTAAAGTCTGGGTTCAAGTTCGGGTGGAAAAATTATGCGCAATTAGACATGTTCCAACACTTCAGCAAAAGAGAAAGAAAAAAAAGAAAAACTTACTTGGATGTCTGATCTCGCAAAGTTCAGGGTCTAGGGCCTTTGCTTCACACACCGTATGCAAGATTTCACCTAAAGTTGACCGGGGGCTGACTCGCACTACATGTAGCTGATTCCGAGGTAGGTGAACCTATGGCATTGGTTAATATAAACAGCGTTAATACGCGGGCGAATCGGTCGTACATTTTCAAAAGGGCAACTATAAAAAAACATGCGGCTATTTTCGGAGGACAGTCAAGAACTTGCAGGGATAAAAGAAGAATGATTATGAAACTCGCAAGTAAGTTCGTGGAAGTGTGTAGGAGCAAGGAAGAGCTGTTTTGTACTTGTAAACGAATCGTCGGCTCAAACGGTTGAGCAGCTTTCGCGGATGGCCAGGATACTTTCCCGTTCGACAATTCGCGACTTTTCGCAACCACATGGACTGTGTGGGCATCCAAAGAACCTTCAAACAAACCACGCATATTAAATATCCTGCCACTGGAAAGTGGCCAATTTTACAGTTCAGAATGCTTCACGTGCCAATGTTAAGACACAAGCTTCTTTTTTTATTATTATGTTAAGTTTCATTGGTATGGCTTACCTATTGGAGTACTCGGCTTAAAGGGTAAATTCTGCTTAGCCGTATCGGTCAAACTTAGTACATGATCGCCTGGAGCTAAACGACGAGATGTGCAAATCTGAACCAAAACATCCATCATAGGCGTTCTGTAAAACAAAAGGCACAAAGAAATAAGACCAAATGAATTACGACATTACCATATACTGAATTTAAGTCCCCGGTATACACAAACCTCTTATGGACGAATAACACGGGGAACTCTAAAGAAGGCTTCTGCATAGTGCTTAAGTATATTTCAAATCAATGCTTGCAGTAAAGTTGTGTTAATTGATATCTAGCGCCTGTGTTTGAGACTTTTTGAGAATATGTTTTTGTTAAATTTAAAAACTATAGGTGAATTTTTGCAAATTTTGAAATATTTGAAAAAATAAAATCTGGGTAACAGGAGCACTAGACATCTTCTCTCAACATTTTTTAATGAAAATACGATTCAAATCGGACGAGTAGTTTTTACGAAATCATTACTTAAAATTTGGTAATTCTAGTAATGGTATCGTAAAAACTACTCGTCCGATGTGAATCGTATTTTTACCAAAAAATGTTGAAAGAAGTTATCTTGTGCTATTGTCAGCCAATTTTTTTTCAATATTTCAAAATTTGAAAAAATTCACCTAGAGTTTTTAAATTTAATAAAAAAAATATTTTCCAAAAATCTCAAACATAGGCACTAGATATCAGTTAACACAACTTTACTGCAAGCATTGATTTGAAATATACTTAAACACTACGCAGAAACCTTTTTTAGAGTTCCCCGTGTTATTCGTCCATAAGAGGTTTGTGTATACCGGGGACTTAAATACTTTTCTGAAATAAGTTTTCGCAGTTTCTTTTAGTAAAAGGCTATCCTTAGCCTAGTCTACGACAAACAACGCGAAACATGTTAACTCACCTCTTAAACCTATACGAAATAAGTACTAAACAGACATAGAATTCAGAATGAAATAATCCTTAAAAAATCTTAATTATTTATTTCTATTTATCAAAATTCTGTAAAGGAAGCATTCGACTCGAAAAAGACGTAAACTTGCACGCAACGCAGAAATGTTAACAAACTTTGCTATCTAAGGGGGAAGGTCACTCTTAGGTAGACGCAGGCTTGTATTTCTTTCCTATTTCTTTCCCGATTCTTCAATGCTTGCTACTCAACACACAATGAATAGCAAGTGTAGTAGATGCCAGTGGAGTTAGTTCTAGGATTAGTTCGAGAGTAGTTCTGGAACTGTTGCTTCTCGAACAATTGGAAAACTCGCGTTTTCAAATTTAAAAAAAGATGAAATATGCACAAAACTTAATTATGAATCACACTATGCTTTAATACATCAAATATTTCACACCGTACTCCCTTTATAGTCAGAAAGCTAGAATAAGACTTGATCTTAGTTGCTTCTTTTTCTCCGACTGCAACTCGTGTCTCATTCCGAAAGCATCTTTTTATTTACAACACCTGCGGTTTTCCGTTTCGAGCAACGATAAAGGATAAAAATGTACTGAAATGCAATACCTTCGTTCCACTGCGATGTCGACACATTTCCCATTAGGTAGCACGCACAGTAATTGCATATGACCTTCCAGGTAATCCGGGGGTGTGTCTTCCGTGACCGGCAGATGGGTCGGTATTCCCCTTCCCAAACTACTAGTCGACGTCCTCTCACACATGGAAACGGACATTTTGACAGTTGCGATGTTAGATTTCAACTACCACCTACACAGAGCCCCCAGGGAACAAAAAAACAACAATGAGAATGTAACGATCAAAGAAAGTTGGACACCAAAACTACAAAAACCTTTAAAAAAAAGAAAAGCAAAAAGCAAAATTGCAATCCAGTTTACACCCCGAAAGGTGAATAAAACTCTTAACGCTGCCCGCGAAATCCCACAAAAATTCAGCGGGCTATCTCACGATTTCCACTTAATGTTAACAACTTCCTGAGTGATTCCGCAAAATTTCCCGTAAACAACCTTTTTTCAAACTTAGTTAACGTTGTTAAAGTTCATTACCACGGAATTTGCACGAGAAACTTTGTGGTGCGATGCTCAAAACTTCCTGAATTCCTTAATCAGGTCATTAGGTTTCTAATCTTGCGATAAGCTTCTAACTATTCTTTAACGACTTTAAACTCACAAAAATAAATACTTTTAACTTAATACAATTAACGATATCACAGAACGGAAACGTGTAGAAGATTATGCGAAGGCATACAGAATTCAGTTTATACCACTTGGCTTATGCTTTCATTTCTTGTGTTGTGTAGGACGTGACATTACATATGAGATTGTTCTGTCAAGACCTAAACAACGTCGAGCATGACTTGTTTCGTTTCCTCCCGGCGTCGTCCGCCGCCGCAAACTTTGAGGTCATATGCAAATTTGGAGCTTCCTTTACATTTGGGCGAAGAACAACAACCCAACACGGGACGAAGGTGTAAAGGGAGAGAAAAGAACAGAAAGCTATGTCGAATTGTACGTCCCTTAGACATTTAATTAGTTACGTTGAAGCATAAGCACCATATCCTTTTTTTGATGCACGACACCAAAATTAGACCTATTTCTTACTTTCGGTCTCTGCTTTTTGACATTGTGTTGATCGCACAAGAGTAACTTCCCAGATGAAATTTAACCCCCTAAACTAAATGCTCAGCAGCCTATTGCGCTGGGACATAATTACTTCAGTCATGCGTAAGAAGTCAACGCCCCGCATGAGCGAATCGCTAAATTTCAATCAAAGATTGCTCACCTTTTTGACAGTTGAATTCGCTGCCACACAATAAAAATACATTAAAACAAAGCAAGTGAGAAAGACAGCAAAACTCTTTCATTCAATCTCAAGCACGCGCAGTAACCAGGACGTAAACTTTCCTCAACTGTTCCAGTCAAAAATTGACAAGTAGAGCAAACGTTAATGCACTACAGCTTGTAAAAAAAATTATAATGTATACAGAAAGTCAAAGAAAACGCAAAGCAAAGAAAAAAACAACAACTTCTTTGAACTTTGGTCAACTGTTTGACCGTTTGATATGAACTCAATCATCCGTAAATGTCTATAGCTTTTTCTAAAGACTACATGCGACTTGCGTGGAGGGCAGGATTTAAAAAACAGATGTCATTTGCTTCGCTACTGTCAGCACCGGAAACTAAAATGGAGACATGAAAACCGTCAATAATGTTCCGGTATGGATTTCTGACGAGAGCTGCTAGAAAATTACACTTCAGGCTTGTAGAACCCAACCCAACAACAATGAATATGCTGCTTGGGATAACACGGAAATGGCCACTTCAGGTCGACACGTAATGTGTATGAATACACTCCTTTGCTAAATAAATTACCCTGAACGAATGATTAAACCCAGTCAGAAAAACCTGTACTGTCTTCATCAACCGTTGAGAACCTGAATATCTCACAAAAGAGACGCGATCTTTTTTTTTTATTTGCAATACAACCGACACCCCGGTATTAGGACAGGCATGCATGGAAAGCTATTCGTTCGAGAGTATTTTAGGTACAGGAACTGCCCAAACGAGATTCTACCAAGAAAATAATTTTAAAAAATGGAAAACCAACGTTAAATCTATTGGGTTTGTCAGGAAGCACGTGCCGATTTTCGACCACTTTCGTATTCAGACAGCCCTGGTAGTTCTCTGTATGCACAAACGCATTTTTTGTTCATAAACTAGTAAGATGGATCTCTTAACGACATGTTTGCCAAACTTTGGTAATTCTTGCCTTAAAAACAAAGTTTTCATCCAACGCTGAAAAACGAATGATACCGATGAGAATTTTTGCCATATTTTGCGTTATAATTTCCACGAAGGACTCAATGCTTGGGAAATTACTAAAAAAATTTGCAGCTTATGGTCCTGATGGCCTAAAAGAACCCGTGGTTCACAAACAGTGTCCGCTGTTTCGAGGTGGAAATTTTTGTTTCAAGATGGTGACTGACAGGGTCACCCTTAAGCAGAGATGGGCAAAATACACACTTCTACGGATCGGATCGGATCACAAAACGATCCGATCCGTTTTTACGTGTTAGCACGGATCACGATCCATGATCCGTGATCCGTTTTCCCAATGCTCGGTTCATTTCGTGATCCGGATCCCACATTTCGGATCGCGATCCGTGATCCGTGATCCATAGGCAAGAAAAATGGTCCGTGATCCGTGATCCGCTTTTGCGATTCTCGGATCACTGTGTGAACCGGATCGCTACTTCGGATCACGATCCGTGATCCGTGATCCTTGATCCGTTTTTACGATAATCGGATCTTTTTCAAAAGTTTTCAGAAATATTTTTCTATTGACACCCGTTTAAAAACAGTAGCTATGATAAAGGGAAATCCTTTATTCAACAAGAATGTAGAAGAAAAATATTGACGACGTAGTGCGAGACTGTATAGACACGTCCGGTACGAATGACTTGTCTTATTTTTAATATTCTCTTCTCGAGACTAGGAAAGGCACATCTAGCTTGAATTTGGTAGCTCAGCGTCGCTATGTGACTCATAGAGTATAGGCAGGCAATTAGCGCGTGTGATTTGCGAGATCACGAACCACGGACCAATTGTCGGATCACGATTCGTGCAGTTAGAACATGGATCACGGATCGTGATCCGCATTGTTAGATCACGGATCACGGATCGTGATCCGTCGTTACTAAATTCGGATCACGAATCGCGGATCATGATCCGTTTTTGGATCCGAAGTGATCTAAAGCAATTTTGGATCACGATCCGCCCATCTCTGCCCTTAAGAGGTTGTTACGGACCATATAACGACTTTTTTACACAAACCCACACCTGAAACTTCAGGAGGAATACGAGATTGTTGGCTTATAAAAAAAAGCGTTGAGAACCACCCGAAATCCGCTGGATACGTGAAAAGAGCGGACAGGCGGCTCCCGCATCACCTGGTCGACTGGACCTGGAGCAGCGCGTGGACGCTTCCGAGTTATTGTTGAATAAAAACAAGGAGCATCCTCTTGAGAGAAAGGCAATTACGGGAAATTACACGGGTTGTTTACAATAACGAAACAAGAAGAAAATCTCGGGGTTTAAGGAACAGACGTCCACAAACCGTCCCTAAATCTTGGCTCCACCGGAAGAATGTGATGCTGTGCATCTGGTGGGATTTTAAAGGAGTGGTTGATTATGAGCTGTTCCTAGAAGGCCAAACCATCAACACAAACAAATACTGCGAGTCATTGGGAATTTGGAAGATGCCATTGCTCAAAAGCGTCCGGAATTGGCCAACAGAAGAGGGGTCACCATCCACTACGACAACGCCCGGCGACACTCATCTTTCCGGATCTGACAAAAACTGTTGGAATCTTCCTAGGATGTTCTAACAGCACTCTCCTTACAGTCCTGATATTACTCTATCGGACAACGGTCTTTGTAAGTCTCTTTAAAATTCTTTTAATTTAAAAAAATTCACAAATCTGGAGCCCACAAAAAGCACCTCAATCCATTTTTTGCACAAAAATAGAAGATGTTCTCGGAGAGGGGTATCTTTGATCTACCCAATTGTTGAGCTAAGGTGATCGTGCAAAATAGTCCATACTTAAAAAAAATCGTTACATACAGAGAAATTCGTTTTCGAACTTTGGGCAGAAATCGGCACGGACTTCCCTGACCAACCCAAACTGCGAGGTTAAGAGTCTATCCAACCACTGCCGATCCAACATTAAAAAGGTGAGACAGAAGGGAAGCTTTTGTTAAGCTGTTAACGCCCGACAACAATGAGTCCCCAAAACAAACAGCTGACTGCTTTTTAGCCAAATACTTATTACAATAAATTACACTTTAACATTTAAGCTCTGAATCAACTAAGTTTTGACATAAAGAAAGAAAGAACTTTGCGTTTTCGGACAACAATGTAAACGCCACTCAATGTAAACTTCCCTTGCCTTTTCCCACTTTTTTAAACAAAACATAAAATTGGCACGCCCTCTAGTATTCTAACTAACAACAATAAATACCCAACGTTCCACGTACTAGCAGTCTGTCCATAATGCACGATTTACTACACCATAACACAGCATAAGTATTCTGCAAAAGATTATCTGCATTAATTCCAGCCAGTTTTATAGAAACTTCATTACGTATTTCTAATTACATGAATAGTCGATAGTGGCCAATGACCAGTAAAGCTGAAAGTAAGGTTTTGATTTCAACGGACAAACTACTTGACGTGCTATAAATCTGCTTTTTTAGCTTGTAACTTCTTCCCTAAATACAATCAAAACTCGTGATCATGGTGTCGTGGGCACCAAAACATGGACTCTTTCTAAAGTTTCTTGAAGAACCGTTATTACTGTAGTACAGATTGGGAGGAAAATCTCTAATATACGTTTTTATTAGAAATCTTCCTTGCCAATGCATAAGATAATTAATTTCCTTTAGGTCACCTCTTTTAGCTTGAAATTCGCGGTGAAAATTCATTTTACTTTTGTCTCTAAAAAACTTATATTCTCTCTGCTGTACGTCTTGAAGACAAATGTCCGTTAAAGAACTTAAGAGAAATATGGGAGTATTCGAACGCTAGAAAATATTTCAATTCTGGGTGCTATGAAAAATTCTTCTGTCATTACATATATCGGTACAATGTTCACTTCCTTTGTTTTTATGCTGAACGTGCTCTTACGGAGCTGTTTAGGTACCCAACCTTCGGAACCTTGTCCCGGTCAATGGAATTCACAGCTACCTTGACTCCAAAGTTCACTGATTACCAATGCCTCTAAAAACTGACTCGTCAACTTTTACGGTATTCAAACCAATGATTACCAGTGTAAAGACCTACACTGTAAAAAAATATTTTGTGAATTTACAATGATTCGTTGTGCAGCAGAATTATACAAGGACTTCACTGTAAAAATACTTACAAAACTGATTTTTTTACCACGAATTTGTTGTACAAAAACATTTTTAAAGTATTTTTGCAGTAAACTTAAAGTATTTTTACAGTAAAGTCCTTATATAATTTTGCTGCAATTGTAGATTTACAAAAAAATTTACAGTGTACACAACTACGAATTCTTCGCACCCACTCGCACAAGAGATATCGTCAATCCATTACTACGTTTCAGCTGATTACAAAAGACCAGATATTGTAAAATTCTTTTTTTTCTTACGCAATAGCGGCCAGATAGGTTTACGGGCACCAATACGTTTCTATTTTTATTTTATAGTTACTACATACCTAAAAACACCGTGTATCCTTTTTATTTTACGTCGATAGCATGAGAAATATGATTTCAAAACTCTGCAATTACTTTTGAGTATAAAAAATGTCAAATCTTTTATTTATTAACACTTCGCAACCATGGTCGGGAAAGTTGTAGTTTTTGGTTTGGCTTCCAAATGTAAAAAAAAAATCTCCGGGTGCTATTTTTATGCCTTTCCAGATTAACCGGGCAATCGTCAATCCGGCAAATGTTCCGGCTCCGTAGAGACCGGACAAGAGGACTCCTATTGGGGTTGTTAGCCTCCATTTCCCCTCTAAAGAGTTGCAATGAAAAGGTAACTATGGAGCAAACCAAACACTTGAAACATGCGGTTAGAATAATACGCATGGGAACTCCTTGAGGTTGCAATATTACGCTGTGGGATACTGGACATAAATCTATAATTTGTGAGGTAAACTATTGGTTACTGGCATGCAGCAAAACTAAATATTTAAGGTAAGGAAACGGGACAGAAATGAGTAATTCCCTTCCTCTATTCTTCCTGCTGTATGCGTCCTTTCCATTCACGCCACTGGCCAGTTTAGCAGTGTTAACTACCCAAGCTGTATACGTTGGTTAGACAGACGGACACCGGACCAGCGAAACTTCCGGTTACAGGCAAAAGGGAAGTTAATGGTAAAAGTAGCCCTTATATTAATACTTAACGTCCTTGTCTTAACGTCACAAGGAGCAGATGTGAAACACTTTACGCGTGCCTAGGGCTTAGTGGACTATTTCTCTAACATTTCCTTTTCCATCAAGTTACACAATGTGCACCCTACGCAATCTTGCCAATGCCATGGAAAGGCAATAATAGTAAAAAGTTTGCCTTGGTCTTAAATTGTCTTGCAGTCCTATTTGCATGAAATGTTGCAAAAACGTAGCGCCAACCGTCTGCGAAGTGAAAATTAGCTTTTCGTGTTCGTAAATTTGCAAAAGAACTTTCTGAGGTCAGCTCGACCCACTTCTACAAAGTCGCTAGAAGTTGTTCGATTTTTTTTTACGTTCTTGCGAGAATTTACTGTACACTTCACGCACGAAACGGCAGATGTTTTGCAGATTCACACTTAGGAGATAATAACGTACGAACTCTTTAACAATCAATTAGTCTCAAAATGCCACTTTAGAAACCAAAATTAAGTCTACAAATTCAGCTAACCTACTGCTTTTATACTTTTGTAAATCATACACTTTTCTTGAAAATAGTCTAGCGACATTAATTACCCCACCGGAAGTGAAAACAAATATTATTCGGATTAAAAGTGAACCAACAGATTTCCATTAGCTTGTCCAATATTATCGCTACATTGAATTTTTTTTAAAAAATTACATTGCAGGGAAAAAAATGATAAGGACTGTATTGTAAAAATATTTTTAAAATGTTTTCTGACACAAATTCGTGTAAAAAAAATTGTGCAAGCATTTTTACAGTGAAGTCATTGTAATTTTTTGCTGCACAACGAATCATTGTAAATTCAAAAAAAAATTACAGTGTAGCTGCATACTATCGTTATGATTCAACGAAATAAAAAAGGAGCACATGGAAACTACAACATAACCTATCAACTCATCACAAGGACGCTGTGAAAAGATTAGGTTTGCGAAATTCACAAGCGCTAGAGTTGCTGCCCAGCTTTATTATATTTCTTATTATTACGTGTGCTGAACAGGTTTGCCGTAAACCGATTACTACAACATTTGGAGTAGGATACAACAAAACCTTGGTGCTTTTACGATATCTTTGGAAAGTGTGGCTAACTCGCGCCTTTTCCAGGATAAGTCGCGTAAGTGTGGACAAGGTGTTAGGAACGCTTGCCCGAACAGTCGTGCCACAAGTCATGGACAAACGCAAGGACAAGCGCGTCTTTCCAAAGCAATAAGGCCAAACAAGGCGTTTTTAAATAAGGAAAACCGCATTCGTTCCTTTGGTAATGTTAGAAGAGCTTCTGGTCTCGCATGCTAATTGTTTTCTTTGGCACATGATATCCGACGGTTGATTATGCATGATCTCATCAAGTTGACCATTAAGTGAACTATCAGTTCAATTATCACGGTGACCTTTTCGTATACTCAGAGGCTTGATTAACATCTAGGTAACGAAGGTAAGCCCCAATTTTCCAAGCTTACAGCCATGAATGAAAAGAATTCTAAATACTTTGGTGACTCACATGATTATGATAGGACGTGATAAGGTTTCCTGAAGTTTTTCCTTCTTTATCAAATCCTATCACCGGGAATTTAGCACTCGTGCAAACTAATTGGCCCTTTGCTACATTCCAGAAATGCAATACACAAAATGTCCCATTACTGGCGAATAGAAACAAGACTTTTTGTTTTATATTTTGTCTTATTTGTCACTTTGACCTCGCAGAAACATTAGTTATCACAAAGTAACACGTAAGTACGAAGATTATTCGGAAAAATGAAAAATTTAACATAAATAACGGAATAAAGCAAACTTGCACATTAAGAGTAAGCAAATAACACAAATAACCACAGAAATTACGCAATATACGTTACTACAATCATTAATGATGTCAGGATTGATGTGTAGTATACAAAACGTTATTTCTCACTGCGGTTACAATAATGAAATACCGTGTAGGCTTTAACACTTGGGGCTCGATTTCGCTCTAGTGATAATTCTCGCTATAATGAACTTCCTGGGGTACTAGCAAATTGTTCAGCGTATTCGAAGTTCACTCTAGCGAACGCTTTATCTGTACGTTTACACGAACGTACAGATAAAGCGTTGTCGACCTCCACAATAACCGACAGTTCTTTTTAACGCGATTCTATTGTATTGGCCCATCTTTCCGTATAAATTTTGCCCATCTTTCGGCGAATAGAAAACAAACGTCGGACATCGCTATTCTGGTAGACCCGGAAGTGAAATCGCCTACGATCAAGCGAGGTCAACATCCCAATTTGCTGACCTTTAACTTAGCTTCTACCTGTAGGCTTATTTCCTAATTATTTTGTGCTAAGCTTAGGATGGTATACTAACTGCGCTTGACATTTTTTCCGAGCACAAAAGTAGGGTAAGTTGCTTTAGGAAAGATAAATACAACGAGGAAATCTTACCTTGTTTATTCAGGAAAAGGTCACGCAACTAACGAGAAGGATTAACTTTTTTCCCCTTTCCCTTGAAATTGCTCCGCAGTGTTGTTTCGACGAACCAAAAATCCAATGTACGAAAGGGGCCGACCGAAGCTTAGTGTTGTAAATCCTATTAAGCGTATTAGATGAATGGAAAGAATGTGTCCGAAATCAATTCAGTCTCTTGCACGTTTTCTCTTTTCGTTCCAGGTTTCTTGTGACTTCTCCTCGACAATGGTGCGTATTGTAAAATGTTGCCAGGTTCAAGGTACTCGACTTTCATTAAATGACAAAAAGTCTAAAACCGTTGCCGTATGACACATTCGGTATCCAAACTGGCCTTTTCCCTTCCGATAACTGGCTAACATACCACTCCGCACTGTTGGACACATAACATAACGGTTCAATGCCCCACCGTATACTGCCAGGTACAACAACAACGTTCCAACACACGTACCAAGTTCACCAACGACAAAAAAAACTCTTCACTAAGCGCCAAAGCTACGCTAGCTTCCACACTTGATACCACGAAAAAACACAGTTTTCATCAATAAACATACTAGGTTTCGTAAACTGGCTCATTATGGCCTGAAACACCGTTAAGGTTCGAAGCTGACAAGAACTTCCGCCCGATTCGATGTAAATCCGTCTTCATACTGTGCGTCAAGGCAAAGACCACTGCTTCAAGGTGAAGAAGCCTTCAGCGAGACACTAACTATTGATAAAAACAACTCTAGATACTATCGATGCAAGTGGAAGCGCGGGTAGTTTAAATGCTTTGGTTGGAATACGCGCACCTGCGTAGATGTATTCCTATCCTACAAACCTGGAAGCAAATGCTATTTTAGTAGTAAGGACCCATGTGTTTTATAAGGAAGCGGGAGATTGTAGTAACGGTTGAAGACAGTTTTAAATTGATCACTGAGAAATTTTAACTTTCAGGAAGTCTGGGGGGAATATCCCCTCACACAACGCAAGAGCAAGCAGAGGAATTTGCACATTTCTAAAGGACTGTCTTACACGTACACGAGAGAAATTGGCACGTGGGGGAGGAATGGAAAACCTTAGGAGAGGGGAGATATTAAATTTGAAGCCAGGTAAGTGCTTCATTAGATTCTTGTCTTCTTTTTGGAAGATCATTTTGATACATTTCCTAAATGGCCGGGAAAATTATAGAACGACAACATATAAATAAAAAGTCACCACACTTCAGAGTCTAAACTACGAGCACACTCGACTGTATTACTCCCATACGCCACCCGAGACTAAATACAGGCTTAATCGCGGGACTAAATCTATACGAGAAAGGGGAAAAAGTAAGAACAATTACATTAGAAGATAGAAAAAGGCGAAATGTGAGATTTTTGTTGGATCTTACTTTCAATTGTTTCATTTTCGGGAGCCGTTTTTTGGCCGCTCGCTTGGCTTCCTTGTCCTCCCATCGACGCTGCTTTTCGGGGTCCTCTTCCTGCAAGATCTTCTCCTTTTCCGCACGACGTTTTTCTTCTCTCTTGACCGCAGCGGCTTCAACACGTGCAGCATGAGTGCTTTTCAAAAAGGCTTCCTCTGCTTTCAAGCGATTCTTCTCTGCTTTAACTTTCGCCTACAAATCAAGAGAATGAAAGTATAAAGGACCTTAAAACAAATTCGAATTTTCTATCGGAAAGCGTAACAGTGAATGCAGAAAATTGGTACCTCTTTAGAAAGCCGGAATCGTTTAACTCGGTCAACACAGTACAAAACCATTTGCAAAAACGGACGGTATTGTTCCATACTTTCCTCGAAAGAACCCGACTTCAGAGTCAAATTGGAAGTGAAAATCAACACTTTCTTCGGAGCGGGCATTTTGCTTAAAACCACGTCCCTAAAAGTAGAAGATATTAAAGGACTTGGACGTCATGTACCACGAAACAAGAACTGAAGCATTGGTGAATACAATATAAGAACGCAAAATGTGACATAACTGAACTATAAATAATGAATTAAAAAGTTCAATTCTGAATTACAATGAAATTGTTTCAGTTTTGTATTAATTTTACTTCTAGACATCACTCCGACTTTATTATACCATTTTTTAAGTTATTTACTTGTGTTTTTCTAATTATTTGTTTGAGGTTAAAAACGAAGCTCTTACTCTGTTTGCTTAGGACCAGTGTATTGGTCGGAAAAGTGGATGGAATCAATCATGTTCGGAAACTTATTAATGACACTTGTGACGCGTGTGTCAATCAAAGCAGCAGCCGCCTCGCCAATTTCGTTATGTAATACAAAGTTTGACGGTAGAGAGAACTTATCTACGGACTTCTTCTCCGGACAGAACGCGCTCTAGACGGAAGAAAAATAACATGCTGATGATTGTGACGTTAATGAAACCAAATCTCAAAGAATGAGTAAACCAATTAAGCCTACCAAATCGGCAAGGTCTTTAACTAGTTTGGCGCTAGTTTTCTTTTGTGCCAGACAGAACACGTATGAATCCATATCCTCAGGGTTCATATACACCGTTACTCGGACTTGATCCGGTTTGGGACGGACAAGGTTGTAGATTACTGTGACAAGATCTTGGCGCTTAAGTAAACGCAATTCAACTAACATGCCAGTACAGCCGACGCGTCCACTGCACCAGAGGACGTAAGTGTGATCAGATTCTTTAAGTAAACCGCCTTGAGGATTTTCCAAGTGACCGTCATCACCTATTTATACAAAAATAATTAAGAAATAGCCGTATGAAATCAAATAGCAATAACTTAAAGTCTTAGAAACAATACACTAAAAGTTTTTTTCTTAAGGATACAAATTAAATATTAAGAAATTCGAATGACTGAATCGCAACGGAAATAAAAGTCAATTAATTTTTATGAATGCCTTATACTCACCAACAAGAGCAAAGTTATCTTCTAGGATTGACTTATGGGCGTTGTACCAAGTTTGAGCAAGTTTCTGGTTTCTGGCCCGGCCAGTGAAAAAGTTTAGGAAATAAATTAAAATGCCACTAAGGACGATCAATTCTAGCCAATAGCTTTCCCAATTGGACCGCAGATGCATAGGTACCTAATGAGATTATGTATTAAATGTGTGACGTTGAATGAATCCAGATCGAAACCTTTGCGAAGGTAATCTTGGGCCCTTCTTGATTTTTTCCTGTGGTAGGTTTTTCGCCATCAAATCCTTCGAATTCTTCTTCATCTTTCAAATGTTCAAACTCACTTTCATCATCCTAGAAAGACACAACATTATGAAATGCATTTGGAAAGCAGAGAGAAGGGGTAAACGGTACTTCTACTGTCATTTCTTCGTCATCTTCTACTGGAGTGGGTGGCAAAGCGGTTTCTAGAGGCGTGCTTTTTTCTTCTACTTCTTCAACTTTTGCAGCTTCCCAGTCTTCTTCCAAATCTTCAAATTCCGCGAAATCGTTGTCTTCCGGCACCACATTTTTCACAGCTTCAGCCGTCAGCCAGGATAAACACAGTAGTAAAATGGTACCAAGCAGCAAAAGCTGCGGTATCCGAAAGTTAGGCCCACTTCTCATAGTCACCAATATCTGTAGAGGAATCACAAATTTACTGTGAATGTTAATAATTTTTTCCTTTTTTTTGCTATTACTTACCTTCCCTGTGGACCAAACCGGCTATCTTAATAAGTCGATCGATTTCCCACTGTGCGATACGATATAATACGATATAAGGAGGAGGAGGAGCCCGAATGAACCGCGAAAATTAATCTTTTCCAAGACGAAAAGCCCAAGGTTCTTTTTTTAAAAAAGTCTCTTCGGCTTCTGCTTTTAAGTGTATCGCGTTTCGCTGATATCTACGTTTTAAATTCTTTATTTTTAACGGAGCGATTTATGCAATGACTTTCTTTTTGCATTCTGCATGTACACAAATAAATTACATTTGTACAACCGCGATTCCCACAACTGCGGTCGTGGCTGGAGCACTCCAAATAATGTCCTCCAGTGAACCCTATCTTGGGTTACGGATAGCAGCGCGTCGTGAACTCAGCACGGTCTTCATAAAATGGCACTCGTCATGAACAAGTTGCAACCTACCCGTACAAGGATTTAGGGAACAATTCCATTTTAAATACGTGGCTCTTAAAATTAAACCTTGCATCGTGGGGAAAATGGGTCCGCTAACTGCAGTCGCATTCCACGTGCATCAATGCGGTGTTAAAGTAGAGGACCTTGGCTTTTACTTTTCATACTCACGGTAAAAATTTTGATTCAGGGAGGTGATTTAATGTGACCTTATTCCTCCTTAAGTATGGCCTGGATTATTATCATCATAATACTCAAGTTTACGACGGCCAATTGTTTTAACTGACATTACAATCTTCGCCAAGTCGTGCATAATCGTGCATGCTTTCATAGGTTCATTGTAAACCACCTAAAGCTTCCACAATTAATAAAGTGTCCATGGTGTGCTATGGACCTCATCGAATTTTTTTGCGAAACAGCCTCTCTATTCAATTTTCAGGGGAATTTTTACAAAATGAGCAACTGAGTTTTCCTTTGTAATGCAAGGACCGAATCAGATTCTGTTCAAGAACACGTAACTTTCTTGGCTAAGGTTTTCAAAGAACAAGGAACTATAAAAATACTATATGATTAGTTCTAGACCCTGGTTATTTCTTCCTGTTCCGCTTCCTCTTCTTTTCCTGCAACATATTCACTGGGATCAATCTCCGTCCGTGAATCATTAAGTTCCTCTGAGATGGCAAGAGGTGCACGAAGAAGGAATTCTTGAGGTACTGATTCTTCATGAATATTCGACAAGGAAGTAGTGCTTCTTACTGCAATACTACGTTTTACTGCCGCCTGAAGGAAAAGAAACTGATTAATACACTAGTTACAAACTAACGAAAAAGTTTGCTTTACCTGCTTAGCAACATCTTTCAAGTGTTGCGCTTCGTCTTTCCCTGTTTGCTCAACTAAACTATAAAAGAGACTGGTTTTGGTCTCTAGCAACGAACTCGGCTCATCAAATTCCTATGGGGGCAGAAAGGAAAAGCAATAAGAAAAAGAAAAATACATTGATATTAAAATGGAATCAGTAAAACGAAAATGCTTGGAAAGGCTTAGGTAAAGGGTGTCCTACTTTGAGCAATCCCGCGTCCATGACAATTACTCGGTCTGAATCCATAATCGTGTTCAAGCGATGTGCTATAGTAAGAACAGTACAATGCTGAAACTTTTCTCGGATCGTTTCCTGGATCAACTCATCCGTCCTAACAGAACCCAAACGTGGTTAAGTAACTAAATCATTGCATTCTCTTGTCTTCTTTTGTTTACTTGGGATCCACATTGGCAGTTGCTTCATCTAGCACGAGAACTCGATTCTGTCTCAAAATGGCTCGGGCAAGGCACACCAGTTGTCTTTGTCCCACGGAAAAGTTTGAGCCACCTTCAGCCACTTGGTAATCCAGTCCTTGAGGCAAATCTGTTACAACATCTTTCAGTTTTACCTAAAAATACAGGAAAGATTTAAGATATAAGACGCACTATAAACATTAGCTCCGTCCTACTTCTTCCAAAACTTTCCAAAGGGAATCATCCGCGAACTCCCCAAAAGGGTCCAAATTTCTACGCAAAGTTCCAGTAAACAAGACAGGGTCTTGCGGAATTATCGACAATCGCGAACGCAAATCATGGAGGCCGATTTCTTTTGTAATAAGTCCATCAATCCGAATCACTCCTTCCGGTTCTGTCATCCGAAACAACGCAGAGATGAGCGACGATTTACCTGCTCCTGTTCTCCCTACGATTCCCACCTTAAAAGTTTCCGCAATTAAGAAACAGAACCAAACTGTTCAAGACAAGAAAACCTTTTCTTTCGGACGGACGGTACAGGTGATATTCCGTAAAACGGGAGGATCGCCCTCGGTGTAGCGCAACGTCATATTTTCGAACCTGATTTCACCTCGTGTTGGCCAATCCGCAGGTGGCTTTTTCCCTAAGAAACAATTTCAGTAAAAACGGATTTTTCTCGAATAGTTAATGAACCAAAATACCTGTGGCCGACTCCAATGGCGCTTCCGACGGTAGTTTGCTGTACTCCATAACTCGCTCGACGGAAGTCATCTGATTCTCTACTTCGGTTGATTGACGCACACCCCATTGAAAAGCTCCTATAATTCCCATAGCTGATGATACAACTAAACCTGCATCACTACTTGTTGTCACTGAAAAATATAGACGTTTGTTTGACGATTATTGGCATGAATTTTATGTTTTCGAGAGAAATGGCAAATTACTTTCTGTCATGACGAGACATCCGTATGTAACACAAGCTAGGTATAAAACGCACATCCAATCCAACCAAATGCCGAACCAGCGCGCTGTGGTCATAAACAAGTACCATGCTGACGAGTGTAAATCCTGATGTAAGTCGAACTCGATTTGGAAGACTTCTTGGGCACCGTGAGCTCTTACGGTAGTCAAACCTACCAACGAAGCAGACAGGTGCGAAAAAACGGGCGACCGTGCTAAAAGAAAAAAGTAAATGACTGCCAACGTTTCCTTTTGCAACTTGGCTTAATGGAGGAGAAGGGTTGTGCGGTCTCAATACTTCATGATTAACGTGTAAAAGCAATGTACCGGAATATTAAAATACTTACTAACTCCTTCGAGACGCTTTACATCTCGGGCTGTACAGAGATAATACGCTCGGAAATAATAGAAAACAGCTCCTAGGACTACACATGGCAACAAAAGCCAAGGATTAACCAGTCCAACAACAATGCAGACTCCAAAAATGCTCAAAAAGATCTAAACGAAAAAGAGTACTTTTGAGTACAGCTATTCTGGTATACGAAACGTACCAAATTATTACCGTAATAACGTCAAACATGGTAGTTGGAAGCATTTCATCCATAGTACCTATATCTTTCGAAAACCGATTCAACGTACGACCTATACAAATATTAGAGCAATGTTACAATTCTTATTACGAAATAGAGAGCACAAGAGAATACTCACCCACTGGGTTTACGTCAAAGAAGCGCACTGGAGTACGGATCACGGCATTGAACATAGTGTTGTGCAAATTGATGGACGACTTCATGCATACCAAAAAGAAAATGATCGTCCGTAACATCGAGAATATGAAAAGGCCTCCCACAATGCCTGTGTATACATAAATTCCAACATAGGTATCCACATCTTGCAGAAACCCTGCTGTGATAGATTGTTCGCCAGGGATAAGCGTGTGGTTGATTGGCGTTGTAACTGTAGAACGTTGTGTCATTTGAGACAGCCCATCGAGCTGAGATTCTGAAGTCCGATTGTGTAACGCAGCCAAGCGGTGCGCTCTCCGTTCCTCGCCATTAGTCCTAATTCAGATTTCTTATTTTTTCCTCCCGCATTTTTTGCAAGTAATCTACCAGATATTAAGCCAGAAGTCAGAGCCGCTGAAGCAAAGTTGGGTGATAATATTCAGCAATACGAGCATAAATGCCGCAAACCATCCTCCGCCAGCTTTAAAGTAGTTGGCGTACACTTTGGCGGAAACACTGCCTTTCGAACGAACTTCTTCTTCTTGAACCGGAACAGCTTCCTAAAAAGTGCATTTTAGACATTAGAGATCTTAGTTCAGATACATATTAGGCGTTATGAAAAAATATAGTAATTCGGGTAGAAATATAACTAAATGGAGAAAAAGTGAAACACTGGTGGAAAACGCGTAAAAAACACACAGAATCACAATAAACATAAAAGATGGAATCATGGAACACACTTCTTCTTTTTCGGACGAAACGGACATGGAGCGACGCGAAAGAGACGTAGAGTTCATACGTTGTCGAAGGGATCCTTGAGATTCTGACTGTCTTCGACTCCGATTTCCTTCAACGACTCTTTCATCGTCCACTTCTGCTTCGCTGGGAGCCACCAACTTGGCAATGTCTATTCCTTTCGTCTGCAGTTCCGAGTAGGTACCTATTCCTTCCATTGCACCCTAGAATACCAATAAACGTCACATAGACTTCCCTCTTTATTAAGATTTTTGAAATTTATACCCCCTTGAGGACTAAAATTTGATTTGCTTCTCTGAGGTATTGAACTTGATGAGTCACTAAAACACGAATTTTGTCCTTGAGGAAACCCATAATACTGCGATCAAACAAATGTCTGCCGACATGTGTGTCCACAGCCGAAAGAGGATCGTCCAGCAGATAAATGTCCGCATCCAAATATAGCGCTCTAATAGGTAGGTAGAGAATCGATTATTTATTTTTTTTATTGCAAAGCAACTGCATTAACGAAAACTGATTTTAATAAATAAAAAATACATAAAATGTGGAATTATCATTAGCGACATATTAGAAATAGTTTAAAACGCGAGCTTATTTAAATTTTAAGGGAAAACAGAACTCACCGAGCTAAGTTCACGCGAGCTTTTTGGCCCCCAGAGAGAGATACTCCTTTTTCGCCCACGTGGGTTCTGTCACTATGGGGCAGCAAGGCCAAGTCTTTGTCTAGGGCACAGGCCTTCAGAACCTGCTGGTAGCGTTTGGGGTCATAATGTTGGCCGCAAAGAACGTTTTGGCGCACAGTACCGGAGAAAACCCACGGTTCCTGTGATGCGTAAGCCACTTTGCCTTTCACAGATAGTCCGCCTCCAATTAGGGGCAATTCTTGAAGCAATACGTGAAGTAACGAAGACTAAGGTTAAGTAATCAGACAATGTTAGAAAACGACAACCAAAAATATGAGGATGTATCGATTATTACTTTGCCGGAACCTACTGGTCCCACAACGGCTAATAACTGACCAGGTTTCACTGAACAAGAAACGGAAGACAAAGTAGGTTCATCCGCTTCTTTTAACCACTTGGCTGTGGCGTTTGTCAAGTTAATAGAGCAATCAGCCAACGGCGGACGTACAAATTCTTTGCCCAGAGTGTCTTTCTCATCCAACATGAGGAATTTCTGGAACAAAACATAGCGTAAGGGATAAGAAATTACAAGCAGAAAAAAAATCATACTTGTAGTCTTACGATGGAGACCATGGTTTCAGCTGCCAGGCTGATTGCACTGGGGAAAAACAACGTCATGACTAAACGGACATTGTTGTACAACGCTAGGGTCACGAAAACCTAGTACAAATTTGACACATAACACTTTACATTGAACTATCAGTACACGAGTTTACTTTCTCGGCTGTTAACACATTGCCGGTGAGGACGAAAATGAGGAACGTGACGAATAGAATAACCTTGGAGGAAGTGTAAAACAAACTCATATTAAGTGCCCGGTAATATGAAGTCTTCCTAATAACTTCGACTTCTTTCCTAGGTAAATAAAAAAACAAGGCATCGATTACACGCAACAGGAGAAATGCTTGTTGCTGACTCTTACCTTCGACAAAGTTCAATAAGACTAGCAAACGGCTTTTCCCACGTATACATTTTGATCACTCGCATTCCGGATATAATTTCATTCATAATACGAATTCTTTCATCCGTCCTAGTGGCAGTTTTAAGCCTCATTTCCGAGAATACTTTGCCAATCCAACCTGTTAAAAACAAAAGAACGTTCAACGAAAAGTTGCTGACATAGTTGGACAATACTGTTTAAAGTACCTTGAAAGGGTATGTAAAGCACCAATAAGATAAGCCCCGCCAAGCACGAAGGTCCGAGTTCATACCAAAGCAAGCCTAAGGTAATGGCAGTTTGTAAGGGACCGACCCACAAGTAGTGCACAAACAGGACCGAATAATCAAAACGGTTCACGTCATTTGAAAGCAAATTCACCATTTGCCCCACAGTAGTTTGTCCCAGTGCACTTTTGCTGAGCTTTAAGCACTATCATTGGAAAAAAAGTTTTCTTAGTAGGCAATACTGACGGGGATTTTCGGATTTGTGCATACCTTTCTATAGACGAGTGAGCACGACGCCACACGAAGTTTCATCCCTACATGCTGGACGCCATGAAAATATGGATGGTGCGTGAATATGTAAAACGCGGAGGAAAGTACAACACCTGTTCCGTACAGGTACGCTTCCCACCTTTGGATACCAGTATCCGGCTGAAAAGATTTAACTAACTGGCCAAGGCAAACTGGTTGGATAATTCTAAGAAATTCACACCCCGTAATTCATAACTTATAAAATTCAATACAAGCGTTGTGACAAATATCGCATAAATCTTAGTCTGACAGCAAATAATCAGCTTTACCTGAGACCACACTCCTCCAGAAAAGCTAAAATGCCCGGTTTCATGAAATCCCAAGCGAAACATCTCCGTAATGCACGATACAAACTCGGCTTCTTCGGCTTGTCGCCTTTGGCGCTTTTTGTGGCTTTTTCCAATTCTTTCTTCCATTCTCTGTGATCGGTTCAATGTGATATTATATATTACATCGTATAGAATGAGTCAACTGGACTACCGCTTTATTATGGGTTTGCCTTCTTGTACCACAAAGACAGCAAAAAAAAGTAAAATTTATTATTTGAGATGGGTCTGTATGAGTACGCATCTCCTTTGTTTGATTTTGTTCCGAAAAAGAGAAGGGTCGGCTTTGATATGTCTACATTAAGTTTGTTTACATCCACATCGTATTTGATTCTCAATTCAAATGTTATATCCCCAATTTCCCGATCACCCCACCTCCCACAAAAAAAGAATGACAAAAAGACACAAAAAAATCACAAAATTAAGACAACTGAATCTAGAAACTGAATTGACCTTTTGTATAAATTTGTTTGGCGTGAGCAAGGCTCATTGCCTTAAATTGACCTTACTTAATAATTTGAAAGCAATACACTAACTTTTAAGACCGGAAAGCTCTCACAATTATTCCGATAAGGCGTTGCAATTTGGTAAGATATACATCCACGTTTGCTTTTTAAGTACTACCTTCATTACGTTAAAGTAAAATATACGCTTGCCTATACTACTGAGCATTACATTACATTGCTACGCATTCCGTTCAACATTACACAAGGCGTGAGCGTTACTAGGTTTACGCTGGTTTCTAGTTTCATATTGGTAACCTGCACACGGTTCTGCATGACACGAACGAAACTTAACTCAGCGGAAATGAGTGTTTTCATTTCTAGCTTCCTTGGACTAACTTCAATGAAAGCGGTTGTCTACTGTACTCTTGGTTTCTACAGTTTGTTTCGCAGCACGCTGTGAAATACTCACCTTTCTAGTGTCTCTCCTAAAGTTTTCGAAGAATCCTCCGGTAAGATTTGATACAAATCAGTAACTTCTAGATCCTTCTTGTAACCAAGTTTAAGAAACGGATTCAGCCACCTGTTAAGGAAAAATAGATATATTTCCTTATTTTACTTAAATTTTATGTTATTTCATTAGCTAGCGAATTTCTGTTTACATAAACTGGGGGAAACCACGTGGCTTCAGTTACCCTGTGTTAAATCAATAAGGAGGCGTTACCTACCACTTTCGCCTGCAGCTATGAGCTCGTGTTACACAACGTGACCTAAAACTCGTCCCACTGTGTGTTGTAGGAAGAATGCTTTGCCAATAATTCCTGTGAATCTGTCCGAGCTAGCTTACAAGAGATACTTAAATTGAAACCAGAAAGGGGCATTCCCTATCAATGCACAAACATGATTTCGAAAAAGCGATAAACTAACGAAAACGGAGGGAAGTCCAGGTTAATTCTTCGAGTTCAGAGTCCCCTGGGATATCTACTGGTTAATGGGTTCAAGATTGGCTGATGGGATAAAACGATAGACACACTAAACGAATAACATACCAGAAAAACAAAATAGAGAGTATACTGGCCGTGGCCTGTGGATTTTTGGGCAAATTAGTCTTCGATTGCTGATCCATTGCACCGTGATTAAGCTGCACCGAATTTCAAACTTAATACAATTAGGGTCATACGGTGCGTACTAGGGTCCTAGATCGGCAATAGTTGCGAGGTTGCTGAACTTGAACACACAGAAAACCTGTCTCAGTAACAATAAGTCCCCGCTACTTGCCAAAATCCGGCCAGCGACTGAGCAAGCATCGCAACAGCGCGTGAGCATAAGGACCGACAGGAACGTCCCTACAGGCTACCAACCTAGGCTTGAAAAATAGGTTTGCTAGCCGGAGGCAAGTTTGGACAACTCAACTTATGTAATCTTGGCGCGCTTATTTGTCCAGCCGCAAGTTCGGCGTGCGGTTTGCTGGCCTACTCTTACGTAACTCGCGCAAATTATCACTACATGAAGAGTATGCGCGTTTTCGTGTAACTGACTTGCGTGTGCTTGTAGGACTTTTTTATAAGCAATTCGTGGATGTCGTACTTTTGGCAGAGTCACGATAATGCGGAAAAGGACTGCTGCATGACATGGCAGAATTTTAATTTTTCTCTGCTTGAAAACAAGAATAATGGGTTAGGAACAGTCACGAGATGAAAGAAAGGGAATTGAAATACCAATTAAGCACGGAAACAATTGTATTTAGGCACTCTAATAGTGCGTCATTAAGTTCATAAGAATTTCCGCTAAGTACACTTCGTTTTTATACATCTTGCCCAAATTTTCGGCAGTATGGATAACACGGTCTTCCTTCCCTGCCAATGAGATCCGGACGGTCGATTGCCAAAACTCATGCCAATCTGACGAAGTAAATATTTCGCGCTGGGCGACGAAAGAAGTAAAATTCGCCCGTACCTAGTGCAACATATAGGAAATCTTGTAGTGGCATTGAACGTTAAAGAAAAAAGCCATGAAAGTTGCAATGCACGAATTGCACGCAAATATTTGATTACCTCGTTAATTCGGACATTGATAGGTTTTAAATAAATGGGGTCAGATGGTCTGTGGTTGTTTGAACCCGTTCCTCGATCGAGAATACGACCGATAACCATTCCCAGGAAATTTCCCGGAACAACCTATTAAGTCCGATATTAATATTTGTAGTTGCACAAATTTAAGGATTTGTTATGGGATAAAATTCTAGCATTGTTTTTTTTAACAACCTGTCGGATTTTTTCTTTTATAAGATTCGCAATTTGAAAATCGTCGGCAGGTGCTTCAGGGATTTCGTCCTCGATAAGACGTGTAATGCTTTCTAGCGCTGGTTATAATTGAAAGAGCCATTAGCAATTTTATATATGAGACGTCACGTATCTCAAAGAATGCTCCTTCTCTTACCTTCCGAAACCATGGCTTCATAAAAAAGTACAAACTCTCTCGTGCCTACTTCCAATAGAGCGTTTGCGTGCTCATGCGCTCCTGGTGCAATCAGAAATTCCGAGGTCGGTAAATCAATGCAATATGGAATAATTAAGGTCTTTGTTACGTTCAACGGATTCGAACAGAAGTAATAGGTCATCTTCAGTAATCGAAGTTTGGGGATCTTCCAAGAAGTTGCTACTAACCCCGAAAAGTTTGCCCCAGGCACTGTCGATTTCGAATCCTGCATGAGTGACTCGTTGATCAACGAAATCTTTTATAGTGAATAAATTATAAGAGTAATTCATCCGTTTACTAAGAAAAGATATTAAGTTTAAGACTAGGACCTAGGCATTTTTCTTAACTTACTCTTCATCATGTTCCAGCTCTGGAACGATGGCGAATATATTGGATTCCAGTTTGTTGAACAACGTATTGAAATACATCCTTATTTCTTCACCAGTAAAATATCAGTTTCACGCATACCTTTTAACTCTAGAATAGCTTTACCTAACAGTGTTGACCGCACTTCAGGGATTACATTGGAATAATAGTACTCTTGAGCCGAAAACCGCTCACATTGTAGCACATTGAGAACCAAGCAAGGTCCGAAAACAGACAGAAAGTAACAGAAAGCAGCCGGAATCTGAAAAGCGAATTGAGAACCTATATTATCAACTGGACTTGATTTCGTTCATTAGGAAGGAGTTTATTTTCACAAACTTACGTTCATACTTATAACACAAGAAAAAACGAAACTTCGTATTTTAAACAATTCTATTACACTGACAGAGAAACTGACACGTCGGACAACTAAAACGTGTCCATTTGCTTAAAATTTCTCACGCTGATAACATTTCGTGATACACACCTGACTCAGTTTCCTATCTTTCCTTGCCAACTTTTTAGATTCTACGTAAAGCTTTGACTTCTAGAATCCAAGTCAGAAATTAAAGACGATACTAAATTCGAAGCACTTGGTTCTTTCCCCAAAAAATTCTGCAGTAATAACCTCGGGGGAACTCCTCCTCCATGGGCCAGAAACCCTTGTCTGTAGGCTTGACCTGATGCATTGCTTAAAGGATCTTTCTGGAAATACTCGTGCCATATCCAAGCTGCTACGGCTCTGGACATTAAGTAGGAATAATACTTTGCCCCGTAACCGACCAAATGGCTAAATCTTAGCTGCCATGCCTAAGAGAACAATTTTAGTTTCAGTCTTCTGACCTGGAACTCCTTCATATGTTATAAAATTTGTATTTACCGTATTAGGTACGTGGGGCAGTCCATAATATGCCTTCTGTACTTGCTCCAAAACTTGTGTGGTAGATTGCTCACTAGGAGGATTTGTATGCAAAACTTGGTCAAGAGCAGAATAGAAAACTTGCTGTTGCATTTCGGCTGCGCCGAAAACATGCTTAGAAGCGCATAACGCATGCAACTGTTTTTCATTTAACGGTTCACCCGTACGATAGTGCCTCGCAAATTGTGACAGGACCTTTAAAAAGAGACAAAATAAATAAAAGAATCTCTTTTTAATTTTATACTCGAAATATATCAGTAGTAGTTAGTATGGGAAATATTTGTTAAATACACACCCTAGGATCAGCAGCGAAAAATTCCATAAGAACGGAAGGCACTTCAGCCAAATCGGTCGCGCATCGCGTTCCTGTCACATGCTGGTACTGCGTACGAGCCAGCATTGAATGCATGGCGTGTCCCATTTCGTGAAACAGATTATCTGCCATGCCCGGATTGAGTAAGGGCGGAGTTCCGCCACAGGCAGCAGGCATATTCAACATGAGCACAACTACAGGGTTCTGCAACAAAACGCGCTTAGTTTAATTATTTGTCTATTGGAAAGGCTAACTTTACATACTTGATACGAGTTATCAGGTAATAACTTGCCACCAACAATAGTAAAGTGGCAATCTTGATGCGGTTTGCCTTGTCTTTCAAAAAAATCACAGTAAATATGTCCCAGCAATCCCTCCTTTTCATGAACAACTAAAAGATGAAAAGAAATTAACAGAAAACAACCAAACGAAACACTACGCTCCAACCTCGCGCCACGACAAAGGTATAAGTAATTTAAATATACCATAATACAAAATATTTACACAACACAAATACGAAAATAAGCAATACAATAAACGGATAAAAAAAGGAAAATATACAATAATTAAATAAACTTCGCCGAAAATGTATTCTCTAGCCAGAGAACGATACGGCAGTAGAATAAAACGATTGTACTAACCGTAAAGCCTAGCTCTGGAATAAAACACAGCATAAATGTACTATATATGGACGAAACTGGCATACATAAGGGCTGAAGACAAACCTGCGAGTTTATAGACGTCCGGATGCCACGACTCACCCGGCTGCAATTCGGTCAACTCGAGTTTGATGTTGTATAGATTCTGGAAAAGCATATTAAGGCCTTCCATACAAGCGCCTAATGAAAAATAGGCCGACAAATCTTCTTCCACTCCTTGCATGATCTGACGGCGAGACAAAGACGTGAAGAAAGCTGTATCCCACGAATTCAATTCCTTGAGAGTCAATAATTACAAAAGATTATTAGGCTATTCATTACAATGATCATGAATAACAAACTTTCGCATAATTGCAATGCTTCTTCTTTAAATCTCGCATTGCGTTGAAGTCTGCAGCTGCCCGCGGATCAAGTTTATCTCTTAGCAAGTTTAAGAAATCTGAGACTAGAGTGGGAGAACTCGCTAAACTCCCCTTCAATGCCCTAAACAGAGAACCCAAGAAAGAATGTAAACAAAGAAGCTACCTTTAACACATCCCTATACAACGACGAAAGTAAATTTCCATTCCAGTTAATCGGTTTAGACTGACGTACTAACGATTACGTTACCTGTCAGCATAGGTATTAAAACCGCACAGCTTGGCTAATTCATGTCGAGTGTGCAACAAGTTCTGCAGTATTTCTTCTTGTTCGGGACGGGGGTACAGGTATAGCTTATACGCCGACTCGCGGACTACGTCATGTGGCGAATCAGCATACAATCCGTAAACTGTGGCATGATCTCCATCCACGGAGAAACTAAAACGAAATACAAATACTCAACTAATGTTCTGAATAGCTAATAAAAAACTGTTGTACTATTGTCGAATATTTAGAGGAACTTTTTCTCGTGGCACTTTCTGGGGTGCATGAGCCTCAGCACTGAAACGTTGTCCATAATAAAGCATCATTTCGTTAAGCTGGACCACGCCTTCTCTTTGACTATCAGGTAAATGAATGCCGGATTGCTCGAAGTCAAACTGAAACAGCTTTGAAACGTGGGTATCTAATTCTGTTATCGGTATGCAATCGCCGTGCTCGATAACATGTGCTAAAGCGTCGTAAATATTGCGATCTGTGTTTAATCTGGAAGAAAGACCAGAAATTAGTTACACCACACATCGTTCTGGAATTGAAATAGGTATTCTTTTTTATTTACTTTTCAACAAGACTGCTGACGCTGATGCAAGCCGATTCTGCCGCTCGGGAGAACTTTGAGTCTGAATGTGCTATCCTTACGAATTCTGCTAAGTCTGCTACGCGACACAGCGCATCTGAAAGTTCGTCAAAGATTTCTACCATTTTCCGCGTCCGATTTGCGCTGCAACACTCAGCGACGAGTCTTTCAGTGTCCGCAATTGCATTCTCTTTCAGTAGATAAAATCCTTCGGGTTGTCTTAGCTCAGGCAATCCAAACAAGCCCTGATACAGAAGTTATTACATAGTCTACTAAAAAATTCTTTACAAATTCAAAGCTCTCAAGGGGAAATTACCGTGCTTTCTTTCATAAGGTTGAAAGTTAAACGCCGTGATGGTCGAGTATTAAATGCGGATGCCAGTGGCGTCAAATAACTTGACACAAATCTTTTTCCGATAATCTGCGGACGCTTTATGTCGAGGAAACTGAAGGCATGTTTCCATTTAGAGTACGAACAGGATAGTGATGTTCTATACATGGTTACTCAATTCAGTTTTCTTGAATAATTACACGTGTATGTGGCCTATGTTTGACTAAACAGGATGACTAATAACGGCTTCCTCAATAAGTTAATAAGGCGGTTTGCCCCGCTCAAAGTAAGTTGCTAGATAAAACAAGAGTTCACTAAAAAACTAGCATAATCGGCGGAACACTAGAACGTGTATTTTCAAAACACGAATTCACAACAAAACACCACGAGATAACGTTCACTTTAGTTGAATTTAATCGTGGATACAAGATGGCATAGTTTCACGCGTTGAAAGAAATATCCTGCAACGCGGTAATTTCAACCACCGTCACAGGAATACGGCAAAATTAGTTTAATTAGTACACTTAAGGCTACAAAATATCTTATGAGTTTACTTTTAATGAAAGCATACATAATCTTACATGAAGAACGGTGACTAATTTGGGCTACCACAATTTGCAAGTACGGCACTTTCCTATGGAAAAACGCATATACCTTTCACACAGGATTAATTGGCAGGTTTTGAGGTTAAACACTATAAGAGAAGCGGAGACAGAATATAGGCTATCAGTAAAAAGGATGACGCTGAACTTATTTATGACAGCGAGAAAAGTTTATCAGTAATATTTCCCCGATCTCCACTAGTTAAAAAATGTTGAGAAAAAAAGGGGGGTTGACAATTGAAACGCAAAGGCAGCCGAAATAGCTATGAAAACTTATGGACTAATCTATTTTATATATTATATAAATTATATACTATAATCCGTAAGTTTTTGTTTTGTTTGTAGTTCGAGTGTTGTCTTCGTTAACATTCACACGAGCATTAACGTAAATATCATTTTGCAACAGATACTACAAGCTTATATTATTAGAACGGCTTAAGAAGCACTGTTCACAGAAACAAATGAGCGTCTAGCCTTAAAGATTGTTTACGTATCGTTCATACGGATTAGTTAGCTCATCGGATATTCAGGATGTTATTATGAAGCAAAGTGCAGTTAAGCTCGTGCACCACGTGAAAAATGAAAACGAAAAGATGGTTCCAACAGATTCTCTCACCTTTATAGACTCGCGGAATAGCTTACGTAGTAAGCAGTACTATACCACCATACTTTATAGTATTGATTCAAGTAAAGTACTGTACATAAGGTGACAACAACTTGTGCTATGTGGTATACAGTGTACTGTCGCAGTCTATAGTACTTTTTTCAACATACTACTCGAATGTTTTTTTTTGCGAGTGCCTCTGACAAAACAGAAGACATGGATATAAGAAATGAAGAGCTATTTTTTTGGGCAGAAATAGAACTAGGACCCAAAAAGGTTGTAACGAATGTATTGTGTGTGCGCATGATCATAAATTCCGCATAGAAGATTGATTCTTGTTGTCTTCTTTTCGAACACAAAAAAAACTTGTTAATCAGTCAGCAAAACATTATTTGACTACGAGATCTTGCACTTCAACTTTGGCATGGTCTTTGCCAACGATGAACGTTGAACGTCAAAAGGCAGTTAATATACAAAAACCTAATTTCTTCTCTCTCTAAAGAATCTGCACAAACGGGAAAAAAATAAAAACTGACGCAGCGTTTTGGCGCTTATTATACAACACAACGTTCCGAGAGAAGAGGGAGAAAGATTAATTTTATACCAGAAACAAATGGTACTAAAAATCTTAATAGCAAAGATAAAAATTATTAAAACAACAAAAAATATCACGCCTTGGATTCGAACCCAAAATTACGTCAGATTGCAAATATCAGAGGCTCGTATCTCATAAAACTTGCAAACATTTTTTTTAAAGGGGAGCTCCTAGATTTTGTGAAAATTCTCTTTGTATCCCAAGTTCATTATGTTCTTGGCTTGGCTAGCTTCTTTCATAGCAAGCAGTTTCTTTGCATCTACTTGTTTCTTTCTTTTCCTTTTGAAGGAGGGAGGGGGTATCACATGAATAAGGTCTTGCTTCCATGACCTTGGTCTTTACATAACTCCATTTCCTCTCGCCGTCGTTCTAGCATAGACTAAATAAACTCCACAACAACAACGGAAGCCAAAACAACCGACAGTCTCTAAAGCCGTGAGCCACACCATTCCCTGGAACAGATTCCATAGCTGCTGGACCCAGTGTAACGACTTGGTAATCTGCTTGTAACGGCGGCTCTGTAGACGAAACAAAATTCCCCCATAAAAATAAAAAATACATCCCGGGTAAAACTCCGTCCAGTAATAGTTCCACGTTACCTAACGAAGTATGGCACTTGGGACGCTCTTTGCCCTTAACGAGGGCTCTATTGCAAGGCGGCATTGTCACAGTGGTCCACGCTGCTTCGCCCACGCGTCCAGTGGCTGTAACGGGTCGGACATCAACTTGGTACGAGCACTGCCATTCCAAGTTTGACAGTTCAAACTCGGTATTCTAAATTGAAGAGAACGACAGAATAGGTTGACAATAATAGAGGAAAGAGACGTACACTTATCGAATGCCATCCCTTGAGTTTAACGTTTTAGTGTTTAAAGTTTAACATTTGAGTGAAACGCTAAAATGTAAAAAACATCCCCGATCTCCACTAGTTAAAAAGGGGGGGGGGGTGTTAAAATCTACGCTGCTAAGATCCTTGGTAAAATTTAACAAAATAAAATAAAATGAGTAGAAACCAAAGTTAAATATATGAAATACGCGAAACTAAGAAGTGAACAAGGCTGTCCTAATGACACTGCTTAGTGTATACGTGAAATGTTCTGCTTTCATCATGAGGTCTTTGGGGAAACTGCTTTCATAGACGTCTTTAGGTGTGTGTGCGAGGTGGAGAGGACAATAAATCAAAGAGTCCGCTGGGACGTGGCATGTGGCCAAAGCTACTTGTCGGAAAGTTTTCACAAAGCTTCTAACGCTCACTTTGCTGCACTTACGTAAGTGGTTCCCGCAAGATGCCATTCTTGTCTGCCATCTTCGCTGCCGCCTTCCTCGTCTTCGTCACTGGAATGGGTTTGTCCCATACAATAGTGCTTGCGCCAGCGGAGGACGTACCGCTGCAACACGGGTCCCATGCCTCCTGCCGTCTCTTCTTGCCAAATTTGTCGTTTCCATGTAATCGGGACTCGTAACTGGCCTTTCTTGTAATAAGGCGTGCCCGAATGAAGTGCTGCAACCCGACTGAGCAGCACAGCTTCGGGGCGGATATGCGACGACGTGTCCAAAATCAAATCGGCAGGCTCCCCACGTAATCGTTCCAAACCATAATTCGAAAAGGCAACCACCTGAATGTAATAAATGGCATCGCGCTCCAATTCCGGAAGCAGAAAACTTGATTTGCCCTAAATGTAAAAAAGTTGCGCCTTTAACTCACACTGCACTTTAATTATCAAGTGATTAACTTAAAGGAATAATTGTTTCTCGGTGAACACACCTTGGGCACATTCTGTTGATGAGCTACAGTATCACGCGGGATGCTTCCATTCACACCCAATCGTCTACTCCAGAAAACTTTATAACGCGTTACAGGCAAATCCGATTGCGCAGGACTCCATGCGATGAAAACGTGCAGCGATCCGTTAACCAGATACGTTGCACCTTGCTTCAAATCGACTGGTGGGCCTGGTGGACTGGGCGCTACATTTAAAGAAAAATTATGCAATACGAATTAGTAAAATAACTAATTTAGCGTGAAATGGACTTAACCGAACCACAACGGAGACATTTGTAAAACTTCTGAAATAAGGTTAAGTGTTTCTGTTCTACTATTCATTTGTTATCTTTTTACTATACAGGGAAAACCTGTCCATTAATTCCAACTTGCCGATTAGATTGTTGTCAGCTATACGAATAAAAAAGAACACAAAGCTTTAGATGCTCTGCGAAAAAAAAACTTTCTTAGCAAAACGTGTTCTGATAATTTGTAAGCAAAACAATTTACTTCTACCGGAACTTGAATTAACTACGTAAGCCTGATCACCACACTATGGAGAAAAAAATTCCTCAATGTGTTAGAATTTATCAAGTATACCGGAATTAATTCCCTCGGAGAGCAGTACTTTCATTCTTGTTGTACTTCACTCGTCGTTTCTGACAATACGTAAGTGACTAAGCTTTCAGCTCACGAAATGAATGCCGCAAATACTGCAAATTTACCCCCCCCCCCCCCGACGCACAAAGAAAAACAGGGACGTAACCGCCATTCTAGGCGAACGGGTGACGTAAGAGCTTGGTGAGGAAATTCTATAGTGCATAGCCTCATCGTACAGTACATTCCTGAATCACCGCTACGTTGGTTCTTTAAAGTTCAGCTCAATGAGACTACCTCTAACAATGGTACTGACGTCACGCTGACTTCGTGATATCCTCAACGGTAAAGCCACCATAATTTTCTCCGAAAAAAATGGGAAAATAACGCTGCAAAAATGTTTAATGACCGGGAGCGAAAATGCATAACTGACACAACTTTTTTCTCATGGTAAAAATCGTGAATTAAACGATACTGGGAAAAATATCAAACAACAACCGGAAAAAATTATAACTGAGCATAATTATTACCAGCCTCTAGAGAAAACGGTGGCGATGGATCAGAAAATCCTCGTGTGCCTTCTCCTCCCACTAACGCGACGCGAAATTGGTACCAATGCCCTGGTCGCAATTTGCGGTGAACCAGAGTCTTTAGCGCGTTCTCGTTTACCTGGTCCATACCAGGGTTGACGTTACTAGAATCAGCTTCCATGGGAGCAATAGTTTTTTCAAGTAGTCGCCAAGGACTAGCATGGTATACACTAGAATAAACCAAAACATATTCAATAAAAAAGGGAGCGCTCCTTCAACCAAAAGTGAATAAATAAATAAATAAATAAATAAAAATCTACTAGATATTTAATCAATGAAAGAAATAGAGAGGAAAATTTAAAACGAAATTGAAATCAGCACCTACTTTCGGCATCTATTGAAATTATAAGAATTTTTTTTTATATGAAACACTACCATAAGAATTTGTTTATGAATTCAATACCTTCTATCAAATAAATAACATACGGACATAACAGAAACGCATCCATACTTGAAATGTTTGCCGACGCAGTAGCGTACTTCAATCACGGCCATTAATAAGTGCGCGGCCCAGTCTACTTTATCGTCGAGGCCCCGGCTAGACGACGGCAAAAACCAGCGCAAATATATATGTCGGTTTTTCCGTTCTTCGGCAAAGATCCCAAAGGGCCTCGGTGGCAAACCTACAAGGAACGGCAGAGAAAGAAACGTGAAAATAAAATAAGAAAACACGTCGGCATCATTCTTTCCCTTTCACCTCGCCGGAAATCGACCGATGAAAACTCAATAAAATATATTTAAAAAAGCTTCCTTCTAAATAAAAAAAGTCCAAAAGAAAACAGGAAGGACATTTCCTCCACAAAAAACACCAAGGATAGAAAGTATTTTACCCGGCCAATCCAAAAGATCTTTAGGCTCTTGACAAGTATTATAGCACTGGTCCGCAGTCTCCGCATTCGCTTCCATACAGCACCGACTTATCCCAGGACAATCTCCGTCTCGTTGACAACCTTCACAGCCATTGCTTCGGGAATTGTTATGTCGGGAATGACCACTCTCTTCTTCAAGTGTCGATCCGGAAGAAGAAAACAAAGGTTCGGCTCCTCTTGTGGCTGGGTTGGCTTGGATATCACACGAGCCAGGTTTGTTCCAATGCGTTTCGAGACAAATCTGGAAACACTGTCAAAATAAAACACAAAATTATTTTTTAAAAAAGTCCACGAAAAAGAGTGTGTTTAATTCTGCGCATATCGGGAGAAAGAGTGGCTAGAAAAAAGGAGAGGAAACGTTGACCAACGACCTTCTTTTTAACATTCGCTTGGTGGAAATTTCAAAAGCCACGACTAAAGAGAACAAGATAATAAAAAAAAGAAAGAAAGTGACGTTGGTTATGAAAGAAAGTCTCGCCCTGCTTTGGGCGTCCCACTGCTATCGCCACTATGTCTAGAGTTCGTTACAGACGTGTGTAAACTATTACGACTATTTACAAGCTCCTTGCAAGTACAACTACCCAAGCAGGAGAAAACGCGAGGGCGCGTTTCGAAGCAAACTTTTTGTTCGTAGCTGAAAACAGGTGTCGGGCCCTTTCGCAACGTCCTGAGAACGAGCAACACGAAGCAGACAACAATCCCACCAGAAAAATGACGGCAGAAAAACGCCGGTTATCCGAATCCCTCGGTTCTACCAGTTACCTTGTAACTAGCAACGATGTGAAAATTATTTAACCAAAACTTTCCAAGACAAATTCCTCCTCCAATTCAACTTGCTTAAAAAAATGCCACCACTTTGATTCCGAATTAGGAGTGAGTTGTACCGTGCAGCACTAAAGTTCCGACAATAGGCAAAAACGTGGAATAGTACGCTTCCTAACCTCACGCAGTGTTTTCCGCTAGTTTTGCTTACGGTCAATTTGCTGTTACGAATTCAAAAACGTACTTTACAAAACGGTATATACTAAAACGGGCTGCGTAGCTTTCTTACTATAATTTCCTTTGACAGTTCACCAGGCTGGCCTAGACACAATCTTGGAGAAACACCAGTCAGTTGAATGAAAATTCGTTAATGCGTATTCAACGTAAACTAATTCAACTCTATTTGAAACATAATATTGAACCTGTAATATAAAATCTTAAAGCTAAGTAAATCCAAATTATTTGGGCGTTTCAAAATCAGACAGTCAGTTCAACGGCAAGTCAAAGTCATTTATCTCAGCTTCTTATGAGAAGAGAGCAAGTGAGCATTTGCAACAGCAGAGAACAAATTAAGCTCAATTTTCGTGCATGTTTCTCCTACATAGCATTCTATCGTGTCGAAGCCCGAAAATGACTTACAAACCAAATTTTGCCTTACGTAGTCCTTTTCCAAGTTAATTATAGCAAATTCAATCGTTTCAAGGTAAAGAATTCTACCATCGAAACTATGGTTTAAGTCAAGCCAAATTAAATCCAACTGAATTTAAGTAACTCATCAATTCACCTTAATTTTGCCAAGCTTCGCTTTCAGATCATAATTCAAGATTTTTACATTGCAGCATCTTTCATGGTTTTCGAATGATGATTTGCGCCTAAAAGACGGAACTAACTCACAACTATCCAAAATTGTAAAGAAATTCATGTAATACAAATGAGACCATGTATTTCTCTCATGTTGCCGAAAACGTAAATGACCTAGATTACTATCATAAGGGATTCATATACTGGTGTTCTCAGCTTACGAAGTTTCGTCGACTGAATACTCTTTGGAAGTGCAAGTTTTATTACGGATGTGGTTAGTCAACTTGTTTTGTGACGACATCCAGGCGTGAAACGAAGACAATTTCTTTAAGGAGACTGCTTTCCTTCGTTACAGTCCAGATCGACCAGAGATTTGCTCCTACTCGGTTCCTGACTGCTGGCTCCTGTGTCCCGATGGAATTTCACAGCACATATTTTGTCCATGAGTAAACTATTCCTAATTTGCCCAACAGTTCTGTATCTTCTCGCTGCATCTTTTTAGGCAGCAAAAAGCGTGCCAGAACTTATTTGACGTCCTCATACACATTCAGCAGCCCGATACTGAAGTGTACCGTACCCTGAAAAAAAAGACCCTAGATTAAATCCCTCTTGCTAACGCCACGGCAGTTTTCTAGCAGTGTCCCACTCCATCTTCGTCAGAACCTTCCATAATCTGCAGCACTGCTTTCGCAATGGGAGATTTCACTGAGAGTGAGGCGTGCCATTAGCTGGGTCAGTTTTTTTAAAATAAAATTATACTCAATAAAAGACCCTGGCAAACGTTACCATGCTAACGCCACGATTTTTGCGAAAATGGTGAACCCCACTCCATTCGTTCAGCGGAATGTTCTGCGACCCCCAGCAACGCTTTCGCAAAAAAAAACATTGTTGCCTAGTAACATGCCAATGTCTTGAGCCCTTTTTGCCGAGCACTGTAAAGTACAGCGCAGTGTCTGAACAGTTATAAATAATGTTACGTCTTTCAGTTCATACTAGAATTTTCTGGATAACAAAAGTGTGAAAGTAGGTAGCCTATAAATACCACACATTGGGTAGATAATGGGCAATGTTGCGGGAAGAACTGGATGTCGCTTCAGAGCAATCGCGACGCAAATCGCGATCCTCCACTGCCAGAACATCTCACATCCAATTTAGCGTTTTGCCGATTGATTTATGGTGACGATTGTTACCATAAACTAACAATTAATACCTTCTTCAATCACTGTGGTCGCACTCTTATAAACAAGTTTCATCCATAACACAGCCATTTGTCACCCTGACCATTCCAAGACATATACTTGAAGTGTAATTCCTAATATTCAAATTTGAAATGTCATGGTGATGAATAGCTTTGATAAAGCAATGCATTGCTGCAATCCTCTTGCGTCAATAACAACTGTCATTATTTATTGTCTCCTTTACCTTCAATAGCTTCATTAATTGTCGACTTTCATGCACAGCAAATAGTTTTACTAACCATTTCACTAAGCGAGATTTAGCCAAGTTTTGCAACAAATTGTAAAATCTGTCCCGTTTCTTGTAACTTACAATTTTCCTTTACTTTGTTACATTCATTCGCAATAAAGTAACGGGATTATTGGGAGGGGGATCTGAGTCAAATCGCACAAGTGGGATTTGTATGGCGCCTCGAAGGCCATACGCTCTCTCTTTTCCTTACTGTACTTTTCTTTTTTCTAATCCTCACTGTAAACTTTATACTTGCATACGAATCCCCTGAAGCTTACGCTGGTTCCCAACTTAGCTATGCTGCAACTGCTGGCTCGTTAGCAGCGGGCCAAGGAAGATGTTAGAAGTCTGCATCGGGACAAAGAAGGAAGGGCAGGTGCGATAAGGTAATCGACTCGACGTTCCATCCGCCGCCGAGTATATATGTGTGTGGCGAAAAAGAAGGCAAACGTATCAGGTGAGACACTTCTACTGTCGGCCCTCTCTTGGTGATATTCCTTTCCACGCCGGGAAATGCGATACGTCTTAATTACACAACGCCACCCAACACACAAGGAAACTGCGCTCTGATGATTCTTTAAGGCCCAAGGTGTCTTGCATTGTGTCATAGCTTGACTGTCTCAGGCGTCTTTGTTTCCGTGCTATAAGGTTGATGCGTGTCGGGGGTTATTGTACACAAAAGCCCAAACCGGAGAAAGGATATCATCCCCCCAGTGTCAGATGTATACGGAAAACTTCGAAACCTGGGCAACGGAGATGAAGAGTCCTCCACGCACACAAAAAAGAGCCTAGACTTGTGCATTTCTTGAGAGAATTTCAAGGAGCTGCCTGACGCAGCTTTGTTCGAAACAAGAGAATACTAATGAGATGAATACTCTTTTAAAAAAAGCCAGAATACTTTTTTGCACCCCACGAACTACCATCATCCTTTACCCATTTTTCGTTCCTAGTTCCGTTTTTATCTTAATTAAAATTTGCTGCAAATAGGCGAAGAACGTTCAGGCGAGACTTCTAATCGGGAATGCGGAGCGACGTCCACTGACTTGTAACTTGCCGAGTTTCGTACGCATTCCGAAGTTAACGACAGCTTAAGGGAAGTTTGCCGGCATCATGCCAACTGCGATACTGTACGGAGCAGTCAAACGCACAACTTTTCACGTACTTTGTTGGGATTTTAAACAGTCTCAGATTGCGAATATGAAACAAAGGGAAACAGTTAATAATTTCCCGCTATCGTACTTACAGTACAAGGGAAACCTCCCAACCCTGGGGGAACTTCCCCCCAAAAAGAACCGAGAGGCAACAGATTAGCCCGGTAAGCCTATTTGAACCCTTGTGTCTCGTGCTATCCCATCGTGTGAGTCGCGCTTTACGCGAGGGATGCGTTGCCGGAAGACTTCGTGTGAACTCGACTTTCGTTGAGCCGGAGACTAGTTTGTTATGACTAGTTCCCTAGGTCTACTTATGTTATCTCGCCTACAAGAAACCGTGTACAACTTGCGAGGATCCGTTACTGGAGTTCTGAAAATAGCGAACTAGGTGGGTCGAATTTTACATTTCAAACGTGGAGCCTAAATTCTTTCGACAAAATCGAAATGTTCTTTAATTTATAGATACATAATTCCAACGATAATTTATAACGAAACAATGTCAGCAACCTTCCTGACTTTTTAACTACTAAAATTCTTGGTTACTTTCGCCGCAGGGAGGACCGTGACATTATATATTGATACAGTAAAAGCTCTTAATTCGCGGAATATACGTTCCGCAAATTGCGGAAAACGAGAAAAAGAAGGTACAATGTATGAGAATATAGGATATGGATAGAAAATTACTGCAAAAAAATATAAATGGGTAAACGAAATTATTAATCCGAATTTTACGAAATTCAAGGTTAATTATTATCCGATTAACGTGTCGACTCCAAATATGCAGTTTTCATTTCTTATTTGGTCTTTTCAAAACCCAAACGGCATAGCCAACATTCAGAATTCTCACATACTCAAAATATTCATCTCTAGTGGCACTGAGAACTTCTTATTTTTTAAAACCAAAATCCTAGTATTTGAGCGGAAATTTTAACTAAACTATTGTAATAAAAAAACTAAGAAATAGCATATTAGAAATTTGCGCTAAAACTCGACAATAGTAATATTCTCGAAAATTATTTAGCTGTATTTTCGAAATCGTCCAAGCAGTCTCGCTGATTTCGTCATTAGCGTCTTGCCTTCACCGTGGCTCGTTTAGCTCTGGCAATTATTCTTTTACGCAGTGTACTTTGCTAAGAATATTTTCTATACTGAATATTATCTTTTTTATAGAACTTTAGCTGATAGTTTTTCTCAGAGCTGAGGGTGATTTTGCACATTCTCGAGCCACGCGAACCGCGAATAATGACTTGATCAGCCGCGAATAAGGAAAGCGAGCACACCTTGTGCGCGAATACCGAAACCGCCACTAGCGAGCCCGCGAATAAAGGAGGTTTGACTGTATTAAGAGCCAGGACCAAGCCATTTCCCTCGTTTCCCTCTCACTATCTGTCTATCGACGAAACAAAAAAGATCTGGAATTATTACTCATCTCGGTACGATATTTGTTGTAAAACAGTCAACGTAAACTAAGCTCGCGATGGCGTCGGAACGAACGGATGACTATAACAAAGGGTAGTGCTATAAATAAAAGCGACAATGTCCCTCCCATTTATTTTAAGGACTTACATCGGAAGACGTTCTACCAATTTCAGTTAAGCACGCAACTTCGCAACGAGCTTGAGCGATAACGTCCTTGGTCATTGTGGAACCTTGGTAAGCAACTTCAACGACAGCAGCAGCAGCCGTCAAGGCGGACGGGGGATAGAGAACGGAGAGGAAAATGTGGATTAGGGAAATGATCCAAATTGGCGACTGTGGCGTGAACATGGTCAACTCGGGTCTTTATTGCCTTTGTTGTTCTTCCTGTATTAACTAGGGTTACGCAGACACCACTTGCTGGAGACGGCTCGAAAGATGTGTGCCAGATGGGCTTGAAAAAGGGTGGTGTTTCTGGATTGGAAACGATCCTGAAACTCCGTGTTGGGTTTATCTTGAAGCACTCGGAAACAAGGATCTAGACAACCCAGTTGTCATGTCTTCTCCAGCCAGCCCAGCCACGAAAATGAGCCCGAGAAGAAACGGAGTAGTATTCTCTGCGAGAAGCACCCACGAGACAACCACTGGACTCAAGTCAAAATTGGTGTCTGGACTACTCCGCTCATCAGCTTAGCGAAACGATGGACGGACGGACGACGCCCCGCAAGTCACGGGGAGAGTCCCAACCCAGCCAGACAACAATGGAAAACAAAGGGAGTGTTGCTGACACCAATCCACCTCGAGTGATTCGCTGTCAGGCACTGAGACCCGAGACGCGTCCACAGAACTTTGGGACAGTGGAAAACGGACGCACACGGGCGGAGGAACGGAACGGAACGGCGGCAATATCAGCAACTTGTTTCTCCTTCCCCAACGTCAGAGCCACCAAAAAAAAGAAAGAAGGAAAGCTCCCAAGGAGAGAAAAAAAAACACTCCCCAGCCAACCAGTCAGCCAGCCAGCGTTGGAGGTCTGCCTGGAGAGCTTTCGAGGCTTTGGGGGGCGGGCGGGTGGTGGGTTGCCGGACGGCCCTAACCGAAGCAGCCGTCGTAGACTGCCGACTCAGACGTAGAGAAACCAGCGAGCCAGCCCAAGCTATCGCCCCAACTTCGGGGTCAGCCTCAAGGCACACACTAGGCTCTTCTGAGCTCTACACGCAACCGACTGGATGGTTAGCCCTCGCCGAGCCAGACAACCGTGCCAGACTTGGCCCTTTGGCATTAACTTGGCAGTCGCGAGGGGAAGAAACTACAGTATGGTGCACCGCAAGTTGGTAAGGGCCGAAGCTGATCGACGTCGGGGACGCTGACGACGCCGCGGCCGTGGCATCATGGTCTTGGCCGTTTCCAACCCCCTCCCATCCCTCGCGAACTTAAAAAAAGAAATTCTAACACGAGGCCAAATCCTCCCCTTCTAGTCCGATATTACCCTCCCAGAAAGCAGCCAGGATATTCTTGAATGACCCTGAATCATTTCGGGTTTTGGTTCGGTGCAATGTGGAATCTACGAATAAAAAACAAATGTATTTGTTTTCTCCGTCTACGGACGTCTTTTTTTACGCAAGGGGGGGGGGGAGGAGGGGGATAACGACCGTGACGGGGTCGTCGGGGCAAAACAGGCCTCGCTGGGCGCCTAAAAGAATCTAGCTCTACTGTCATTTCACTTCTTCTGTGACTGTCTCCACTCTTTCGGTCAGATATTGATCCTTGTCGGCAACACGGCAAGGCATGTCAAGGGCGATCGATACGTTCCTCTCACTTTGCACACACGTAGACCTCGCACGCTTTATCCTTGGCGGCTCGCAACCCTCTGGAAGTGTGAGCTTTCCATATTACCTTTTCGCGAGGTAATGCTCAATCATGACCCGTAGGTCTTTTCCTTCCGTTTTTTTTTAATTTCCTGGCTTATTACTCGTTTACGTAGGGTAGTTTTTTTTTCCTTAACTATATCGCTATGATGGATAATCTTACATTTCCTATACCAACTAGGTCACGGGTAGATTATTTGTAAGTTTTCTTATTCAGTAAAATATGGACACTGTTATTACAGGGGGAGGGGAGGAAAGCTAGTAATAGCGTCAAATTGTCTCCTATTGTTTGCGGTTGTGAAGTGTCGGAGACAGTCGGTGCTGGGGTGGACATATGACAAGAACTTTGGACGCGTCTATACATTGTCATGTCGTGAGCCGCGTTGCGAGTCTGTCAACCTTCGTACACCTTGTGGGCCTCACTTAACTACTATGCTGGAACGAGTATTTTTTGTGAATACATAAACCTCTTTTGCTTGGTCGACTTTTGCCATTCTTAACGCACGAAACGGTTCGCGAAAACTTCCAACACGGCATGCATAAGCTCGTGTTCCTTCGCTGTGGTTAATTTTCACACGCTGAGAAAGTGGGTAAAAGGAGACCGGGAAGTGCGCACAGCATTGTCGGTCATTAACATACATTAACCAGCGATATAATGAATGTGCTGCAATAGTCTAATAGTGGATTATAACTTTTATTCCATTTTAATATAAGGAAACTTGAATGTTGATTTTGTGCTATAAGTCTGATATGAAACAGCGATATTTATTTTCCCTTATTAGTAATTTCTCATTTGAATTTTCTATTATGTTTTCTGTTCCGTTGTTGATTGATAAATATGACAGTGTGAAAACACGAATTTTGAAAATAAGCTCACCATGGAAAAAGAAAAGGTAAAAATGAGGGATGAACAATTTTGCAACTACAAGCATTTTGACAACTTATGATACAATAATCTTTTTCCTATGTCAATTGGAATTATTCAAACGCAGATTCAATTAGCCCGCTTCAATTCCCCGCTGTACATTGTTTTCTTTAAGATATGTTCTCAACGATAGGTTTGTTATGACTCTTGTGTTTCGCTTCTAGTAACTACGTGATTGAATTTTACAGAATCACATTTCATATAATGACATTTAAGAAAACAAAAGTACAACTGTGCGAATATTTCTGCTGGGATTTTCAGAAGCAAATTTGCTCTTTCTTTTCATTATTAGTAGGAATTTTTAGCTCCTTGTAATGGCAGACATTGTAGAGGTTTAATTCGACATAAAGAGCACTTATTTAAGCTTGACAGAGAAGACCACGAACTGTGTTTACTCCGAGAGGCGAAAATGAAACGTAAAAAAATGAAGTCCCCGCGCCAGTTTTAAGTTTCCGTGCCAGATCTTTTTTTTATTTCGAGCCACCCAATAAAACACTTCTAGAGAGGATATTCTTACAAGAAAAGAATATCGTCCCATATTACTTCTTATTGCCATGAATCTGGCTAGTTGGTAATTTTCTCATTTTTTCTTGGAATTGGCTTGTTAGTGGGGATCTTTTTCTATGCGCAAAAGTAACTGTAAACCTCGGATATGGGGCTAAAGGTTTAAGTGCAAGGTAAAAAAGAAAGTTGACGTATGTAACAAAATAAGAGGGTGGATAAAAATGAGGAAGTCGAAGAAATGAAGGCAACGTTGAGACACGCGGAGATGGTTGCTAACGTATCCAAATTACGCGGAGAAGCCGTACGCAAATTACATGTTGTTGGGAACGAGCCAGACGCAGACCCAGACAAGGCTCTCGGGCTGGCATAAATACATACTAATTCCGTTGTGAAAGCATAGATGGTGTATATGTAATGCTAAAATAAAAGCGGAGGGCGAAAAAAAAACACTCAAACATAGAATACAGAACAAAGTGAACAAAGCTCCCTGCACGGAGCTCAAGAGTCTAGGACGGATACGACTGTCTGGGCTTTTTACTGGGAGGGAGGAAAAGGAAAACGCATCCCGAACGTTTACCATTCGGCGGGATTGTTTCCGCAATTGTTTCCGTGGTGAAAGGACTGCGACGAATTTCAGAAAAACCGCATGCGTGAGCTTTATGATTTTAATTCTCTTCGTTTTAAAAGTATTTCCTACTAAATTCTTGTTGTTAAAAACTTAAATGTACGGAGCGTTTTAATAGACGTCAACGGGTAGACAGCGTCTGTAACAAGGGAAGCTGTTGGTGTGTTGGGTAGACGGTGGTGTGAAAAGGGGGGGGGGGTCGTTCACGGATGAGAGGTACATTGCTGAATATACAGACTTGCAAGTGCCATCCATTAAATACATGACAAGTAGTATTAAAAGAGTTCTTCAGTATTAACACAGAAATATAATTCCAAATTGATTTACAAGACGGTTCTAGAAAAATCGTACATACGAAGTTGGACAAGGTGGAAGCAAATCAGAAGCTACAGAGAATCTCCAAACTTGAGGAGACAAAAGGGACCTACAACACCAAAAGGAGCGACTTTAAATTTTGACAATGGTGGTAGTGAATTACATAGGGGCGTCAAATCTGTACAGTACGTAGTGGCATATACAATCATATGCGCAGTACGCGTGTGGATATTTTTTTTTCTTCTTCTAAACTTTGGCGCACCAGACCAATCATAGGACGCGAAAATGGACCTTACAGCGCCAAAATACGCCATTTCCAATTTTGTTGTGGTAGTGGACTAGGGGGCGCGAAATCTGTGAATTGCGTACGGTTGAAAATCTGTAAGCTATGCCAGTGAATAAAATACCAGACTATACGTTTGTCTGTGTAGACTAATTAAACAGTGAAAAATATGGTCGCTTGTATTATTCCTAGTCTCCTTTGTAGGTGCGTCTTTTTTTTTCGAGAACTAGAACCTCAAGTATCCTGGAGAGCACGCCTATAAAGGTGAAAATTGTGCATGCCGCAGGAAAATGCGTAAAACGTACCATGTCATTTTACTAGTCCCTAACCTATGGGACCTGATATAGCGAAATTATACAAATTCGCGGAGTGACTGTTTATAATTAAGATAATAATTTTTGAAAATTCGTGAACTTAGAGACGTCTGCATTTCATACGCAAAGACACCATCAGACACAAACTCGCGCTCCTACCATAGCTATAATGCCACTATGAATAAGTAATCAGACATATCCAGATTTATGGACAAACTGATTTTTTTAATACACAAACATTAGTGCACCTAGCCGCTTCTTCAAAAGCTTCAGTAAAGAAGCATCTTTCCGCATCGGTATTGCTATGTGTTGTTTAGCTAGAGGCACAGGATGACGTACAAAGAAGCGTCACACCATAAATTCAAAACACTTTATTGCTAGCATGGACCGACCAGTCTTAATTGTGTCAAACCTGAGTATCTTCTATGTTCGAATAGGATGTGCTGCACACCATTTTCGCGCCCTGGCGTTCAAATGGGGGAGCTCTCCTACGCATTGCCATTGGTTGTCTAGTAGCCAATCGTAGGAAACCCAGATGAGATTTGAAATTTCTAAGATGGCGCCCAAGACGCGCTCGTTTCTTGAATGGGCTGGGCACTGAATGTCTTGTTTTTGACTTAAGTTGAGTGAAGTTTACTAAATGATGGTTTAGAAGCGAGTAAAGTTTAATCCAATTTTGATAGTTTATTTTCAGATCTACAAGGTAAGCTTTATTTTGTCAGAGTAACGTGGAAATCATGAAAGTAAAAGTGAAACTTGCTACATCCGTTTGTGCACCTGGTGCTGTAACACGCACACAGGTGTTAAGAAGGGTTAGAGGGCCTTTTTGAAACCTTTGTTTCTTTGGTTTTGTAGAGGAATACACATACAGTATGGATTCTTCAAGCTCCAATCGTGCAAGCATACATCAATGTACGCCAATTCACCCGTTTGCAAGTCTTACCTTGAAAACACCTAGCAAGTCAAAACCTGATGGGCCAGGAAATCAAGGCACTCCGCAAACGCCAAGTGATGTTTACGTATTTCTAATTAAACTTTTAATAACGCTGTGTGTTTATGCGTGTCTGCATTAGGTTTACCGGAGCAAATTTGTTTGGTTGGCACGGTTAACGTTATCCCTGGAATAATCCAAGCTGCCGAGGTTTGTTTTCTAGTATATTTGTACATGCCTAAACTCTCTAACATAATACTATTTTGTGGTAGAGTTTTGGTGTCCCGGTAGTTTATTCGGCAAGCGGGAAAGAATTTATTGAAAGAAGTGTCTTTGATACCGTCTTTATTTTAGAAGACTTCGAATGTCCTGAATATGAATTCTTGTACAGTCATGAATGCAGGTAAAAACCGTTCTAAATGTTGAAACGTTGTTGCTTAAGCGTTACCACAGGCTTCCATATTTTCGTTTCTTTAAAAGTTAACAGTCATTTGACTTTATATTTACGGATCACCTCACAGTCTACACCGTCCATTATTATAAACTAAGAAACAGTAGTTTACTAGTTTGTTTGTTGTTTTGCAAATTTTCGGTGTACGAATGACTAAGATATTTGTTTCTAACTAAATATAAACTAAATATAAAGATATTTGTTAACAGGATTATGGGCTATCCGGCTTTCATGGAGTGCGCCGAACAGAAATATGCCTTACCAGAACTTGGTAGACCTTTATATTGCACGGCGATGTGCTCCATGGTCCTGTGTTTTACGGGTTTTCGAAAAAAAGAAGAAGTGGTAAGTCATAGGCGTGCATTCCTTATTTTCGTCTTTTAGGTTTACTGAACTTTATTGTATTTACTACAGAACAAATTAATTACCTATATTCATCACATGGGGGGCAGCATACGAAAAGATTTTGGATCCAAAATTACACATCTTGTAGCGTCGGCTTGTGGAGGTGAGAAGTATCGGTATGCCGTGACACTAGGTATTCCCGTCATGGGATCTTCATGGGTATGCGCAGCTTGGGATCGGAGAAAAGCAGAAGGGGCTAAAGCTTCCGATGAAGCTCTTATGGTACACTTTAATTTTTGTAATGTTAAGTTAATTTCAAGTGATGTTTTACGTTACTGTTTGATTAGATTGTTTCAATTGTGTAAAATCTTTATTCCTTAAGGCTGAGCATCGTTTGAAAGCTTTCCACGGTATTGTTGTCACGCTCGTTGGCTTCTCACCTGAAGAAGCCCAGCGAATGACGGACATTCTGACTCAAAACGGAGGAACTGTGAGTACGATCGACGATCCAAATTGTACACACGTGGTAAGCTATCGATTTTCACTTGAATTTCCTTTCATCTCAGTGCAACGTATTTCAGGTTGTGGAAGAAGGCGAGAATCCTTCATTACCAAGTGATTTACCCTCCAAAGCTCGTGTCGTGAAAGCTGAATGGTTCTGGGCCTCAGTTCAAATGGATGCTTGCGTTGACGAGAAAATGTACCTTTTCAATGAAGTAATATTCTTTTTTTTATTAAATGTTGGTGAAGTTGTACAGGAGTTTGCATATATGTTCGAACAGGGAAGTGAATTAATGAGTCCGCGGCGTGTTCTGTCACCTACTGCGTCTGGAACGCCTGGATCGGCGGGGTCGTTTCCGCGAACCCGTAAACGCAAACGTGTTAAAGAAACTGTGTGGCAATTAGCAAACGGAGGGAATCTGCCTGGAATAGCCCTTGCTATGGGTACTGATTCAACGCCAGCTACGAGTTCTGCGACATATAAACGTAGATCATCAGTTTCGGAAGCTGGAATGCTCTCTATGAGCGGCTCTTTCTTGGACACGACTACTAGCCCCGAAAAAGGACCCATCGAACCTCAAGGTATAACAGAGTTAATATAATTTTTGCAATCAGGAGTGAAATTATAAAATTTCTCGGAACTTCACTTTCATTTTATGTATTTACATTATAGCATTGCCTGTGGATTTGAAGTCCATGACCCCTCGGCAGCAAGTTTTCGGCGAATTGCTGCAAACAGAGACCAACTACGTGAATATTCTCCACACGGTCATGAAAGTACGTTAGACATTTGCAAGAAAAAGTTGCAGATCTGTGTTTTACAACCTGTTGCTATATTTTGCAGGTATTCAAAGAGCCCTTAGAAGATCCTGAGCAGCGTGGTGGTCCCTTATTAGATCCTACTGAAACCAAACTCATCTTTGGAAATTTACCTCCAATCGTAGAAGTCCATTCTGCCATGTTAGAACAATTGAAAGCGGCAGCTAGCCATTGGCGGGACGACATATCCGTGGGAAGCATTATTCTCAGTCATGTAGGGAGCAGTTTCTTTACTAACTTTCTGCAAGATAGAATCTGGTTCTTTCAACATTATTTAGTTTTGTACACTAAAATCCCTTTTTCTTATGACCTTTTTATGAAAAGGATACCAATTTTGTCTGTCCAAAACACGCATTAGTAAAACATAATTCCCTATTTAAAGATGAAAGTGCAGTATTTCTTTTATATATTTTTGTTGTTGTAGTCGCAAGATTTGTTGAAAGCATATCCTCCATTCGTCAATTTCTTCGAGAAAACGAAGGACGTCTTAAACACCTGTGATCGCTCTAAACCCCGATTTCACGCTTTCCTGAAGATTGGTCAAAGTCGACCTGAATGCGGAAGACAAAGCTTACAGGAATTGCTCATCAGACCTGTCCAACGTTTACCTTCCATAAGTTTGCTACTGAACGGTATGATCGTATACTTTACGAGTAGAGACTTCATTTCTTTTTTTTCTGGCCGCATTTGCAGATTTGATCAAACAGACCCCGAAGAGTCATCCAGATCACGCTAAACTGGAAGAAGCACTGGCAACGATAAAAGAAGTTATGACGCACATAAACGAAGATAAACGTAAAACAGAAGGGCAAATGGTTCTTTTTGACATCTTCAACGGCATTGAAAATTGTCCTGTAAGTGTACTGTGTTCGGTCACAACTTTTATTTTTAGTGTGTTAATCTACTTCTATTTTTATTGCATTTATTTCCTGTTTTCTAAATTTTTCCATTTATCGGATTTTGTTTCCTGAAATGAAATGAAATTTGCTGATATTTGTTCTTTTCTAATCACTATTGTTCATTTAGGCGCATTTGGTTTCCTCGCATAGAGCGTTTATTAGCAAGTGTGACGTGGTGGAATTAGGAGAGGGTATCGTTGGAAGAGGCGGCTTACTCACGCTGTTCTTATTCACAGATGTTCTAGAAGTAATTGTGCAGCATTATCCGTTCAGATTGATATCATTTTTGGATTAAGATTTAATCTGTGGGTTTGTTCGTTTAGATCTGCAAACGAAGGACGAAAACCTTAGGGAGCCTAAAAAGCCCTAGCACAGTGAATTTGGCTGCCAGCACTCGAGGATCTGGGCAAGCTAAGCACTACAAGCACGTAGAGCTCATTTCCTTGCCACATGTCAAACGCGTTGTTGATATACGAGAGACGGAAGGTGTGTATAATATTCTTTTAATTCTCTTAATTTGCGTTATCAATAGAGTATATTGACCTCCCGTGCGATATATAGCTTGGTAGGTAAATCTGTATACAAGATCCCGTGGCGCAACGGTAGCGCGTCTGACTCCAGATCAGAAGGCTGCGTGTTCGAATCACGTCGGGGTCAATTCCTTTTTTATTTCTTTTTTACTTTTTTGTTGTTCGTTTGACATTATTCGTTGCGTATTTATTATTCGTTTGTATATGTATAATTTTTTCAGACTGCCAGAAAGTTTTCGCCTTGATATGCCGCAGTCATCAAGAAATTAAGGAAAGGCTGTACTCCTTCGCCATTACTTCCGATGATATTGATAAGGCTACGTTCTTACGAGCTTTATGTCGACATACAGCAAACACAGTTTGCAGGGCTGACGCGGTAATTTAAGTTTTATTACTCAGTTTGAAAAACTACTTCATAGTCTATTTATTACATTTATTTACATAAAAAAACCTGTCTATTAATTGGTTTTAAATTATTTTTGATAATCTTCCCGTTGCTTTTAAAATTCTTAGCTAATGTATTCCTGTCTATTTATTCTATTTGGCTCATTAATGTTTTTTTATGAGTATCCAGTGTAGGTTTGTATATTAATGCCTTAAAATTAACACTTATCTTGTATTTTCGTATTTCTAGGACTGTAAAGCAGATCGTTTAATATTTAAATGTTATTTTTATTTCTGTTGCCATTTTTGTGTTTAAACAACATATCCGAAGATTATTGTTTTGATTTTCCTTTAGGAGAACTACTTAACCTGTTTGGATAGCCATCAACTAGATATTGATTCCAGCGATGTAGCAACCGGAACTCTTGGCCGTGCTGCGAGGTAAAAAAGTTTTGGATTGCCACAATCCTCAGTGCGAATTCAAAATTGACAATCATAATCAAGATTAAACAATCTTCTGTGGCATTTTTAAGGATAAATTAATAACGCTTTATTCATTCTTCTGGGTTAGGTTGGCCTCGAAAACACGCATGGCTGTGAACCGTGCCTTTAGTTTCAACAAGACACCAAATCGCCTTAAACGAGCCGTTTCGTCCATGATGAGTCCGTTCCATGTGCCGCCCTTGGGTCCGTCCAATGAAAACGTTGGAGTAGGCGTGGCAGCGTGTACGACCTTAGCAGCGTCTTGTACCAACTTAACAGTAAACATCCGCATCTTTTGCGTCTGCTTATTTCGTGTACAACCTTATCTTGCCTTTTTTGTCTAGGATATCAATTCCACGCCAACTACAGGAGCGCAAGCCGCCAAAAAGGTGAAAGGAGGTTCGCTGGGCGTGTCTGCATTACGGCAGCTGTAACATCTTAGGGGGACTTTATTTTTATTACTTCGTTAGAGGAAATTGACAGCTTTATGAAAATTTTCCTTGCCTACCTTATCTGTAAAAACTCAACACTCAGAAGGTGTTGAACGGACGACTTCCCTAGAAACAATTAGTGAGAAACTTTTAAAGCTTCTGGAAAAATATGCAACCTAGAACTCGTCGCTTTCCTTGTCCTACTTTCCTGTCTAAATTTTGGGATCCCATGTTTAATATTATAAGTGTCCTGTAACTGTACAAAATTCTTATGGCAAAGTCGTGGACCAAAAGAAAAATCGTGGGATGGAATTATGCAAAATTTTTGTAACTTGGGTGTCAGATGTTTTTTCTTTGAAAAGCTCGTCTTAGACATGGACAATCCGTTCCCTCGAAAAGTGAAGAAAAAATGAACATTCCTATTTTAATTGTGTCAAGGCTCTATTTTTTACCGACAGAGAAACTAACTATACCTCATCCAAACAGTGAGACAGAATGTTTTGGGGGGGCTTGCATGGAATCGTGTATGTCAGGTTCCTTTTTTATACTTTCATCTTTATAAACAGAAAACATACAAATGGCAAGCACTTTTCAGTTCCAGACTAGATACTATTTTATGCCTTCCGTTTCCTCAGACATGCCATGGGTTTCATCCGCATCAGGGCAACAATATTTTGTCACGGGATTACATTTTTCTGTGGTCACAGAATGGAACGAATTTGCGGTGAAAGACTGAAAGTTACGTTTCTGGCTACAGTAACCAAATTGGATAACACAGAAGGAAAAGTTTACATGGTAATAGAAAAGGGTAAAGAGACGAGGAGTTCAATCATTTGGATCCGGAACAAATCAGTAGGAAAAAAATAAGTGCTGAAACTTGTTTGAAAGAGCTGGAGGAAGGATTACGAGCCGTTGCCATTAGCAACAACTACTTTCGTATCTGACGAGCGGTTTCCGCTGACAAAATAAACCTAAACGGGACCGGGATGGTAAATAGGATAACTTGAATGACACAATTCTTTTGAAGGCGTCAATGATGGAAGGAAAAGCAGAAAAACAGTAAGCGTGGGTAAACTGCAAGAAACAATGAAGCGTATATAGGTACGAAAGATATGTGTAAATATCTACCAGGAAAAAAAAAACGGTGAACAAAACTACGCACTCCGACAGTAACAACAGCGTGAAGTACTTTGAAGCGAAACTCAGGGATATTGATACTGGAACAAAAAAGCACACAAAACACAAATTACATAATTAGAGGACGCGAAAAATTGTTTTGCAAGCATTTGTTTTAAATAGCCATGCAAAGCAAAGGCAGACTAGTTAGAAGTTTAAAATATGTACAAGTGAAGGAGGGCGTTAAAATGTCAAAATAATATATCTCCAAACTGAAAAGAAACATTAGCTTAAACATTCCGTCACACGACTATGCTAGTGTGTAAGTTCATTGAGTTGGCTTTAGCTTAAGTCTAGCGGAATAATGAGTCAAAAAGGAAGTAATACAATAAAAAGAACGGTATTTCAGAGCATCTCTCCAAGCGAACTCACGCGTCAAAAACTCACGATGACATTTTTTTTCGTAAAGTCCAGTTTCTCTCGCCCTGTTTTTGCACACATTTTTTTACATAAAGCTGTCACCTTCCACCAACACAGGCGACTTAAGGTCTGGGCTCTTTATGGGGAGGGGAAAACATGAGAAATAAACGAAAGAAAAGAGAAAAAATATAACAAAAGTTTGAAAAAAGCATTCCATCTACCTTTTTATGTACTTATTTAGCTTCGTTACTTGTGAATGTGAACACAAAATTGAAAGCAAGCCAAACCAAAGCTAAAGAATCTCAACTTACTCGCTGATACGCTGGCTGCGCTGATACCACGTTCCCATCTTCTTCAATGCACAGATCAACGTCCGAATCTCCTGTACTCTCTTTAACCTAGTAATGAGTACTAATAATTACATGGTATGCCAAAAACGATTTACGATGTGTGAAGTTCTCCAGAATGTTGAAATTGTTTAATGTGCAAGAAGTTTTTTTAAAAAATTAGAAATAGCTGACATACGTGCGTTAACTGCTCGGTTGTTGTGAGTATCCTCGCCAAAGGAGTACAGCACGGCGGTAAAGTGTCTAATAGTGTAGGACTGCTATGGGTCAACAAAGGCTTCATATACTTGGAATCGAAGCCACTCCATACGCGAGCTAACCAGGCTTTTTCTTGGGGAGCTGGTACAAATGGAGGTGCGCCATCGGAGCCCTAACACGGTTCAATATATCAGGTCCCAAATTTCGAAACAAAGAGCGAACCTTAATGACAAAGCGAATGATGCAGTACGAACAATGGACAAATGTATAAAGTGGTAAAAAAGTGGTAAAAAAATAACATACAAAATAGAATAAATGAAGAATAAAACAAGACTCCAGTGCACTTACGGCTTCTCAAGAGAAATTACACGGTAAATGGGATATTTATAAAGGCGATTTCTCAAGAACTGTCCAAAATTAGGCTATATAATCTGGTGTGATGTATTGTACTTTTTATTTATGGTATTACTTTTTAGATTTCTTTAACCGTGGAGGGCTCACACGAACAACTATTCCATTCACTTGATGCGATAAAATATTGTGATAAAATGATACAAATTAATACTTGACTATTACTTAGATAATAAGTACTAATAATTAATATATTATTTAGTTACATGTTCTTGTTTAGTTACATTATTTAGTTATCAAGTAATAATTCCTTACATGTTCAAATTGCACAATTTACACATCGTGTGATAATTCATATATACAAATTTAGTAACATCTACGAATATTTGAAATTATTTGGAGACAGCCGTTTTGGATCCATGGCTGGCCGTTTTACTATGGCCTGACCGTTTTGACTCGTACCCCATTTCACACTTCACCGTGACGAGAGTTATACTGAGCGACTTATTAAGTGTATGCTTCGTAACGTGGTTAAAACGGTGATACGGACATGTTGAAAAACAGTTATTAGAGTTTTCAAAAATAATTATAGTTGGTCTTGAACTTTAAGTTAAACTATAATTAACTTTATAAGTTGAACTTTTACTAAATCTATTTCTCGAATCTGTTCGCAATTCAAAATCTTCAATTACGGGCTATTTCAAAAGTAATAGTGACAAATTCTTTCCTATTTAACTTGTTAATGCAGGTCAAATACAAATATACTGTTTCTCCATCCACCGGTATTTTCTATCATGCTATGTAGAAAACCTCGGTTTAACTTATACATCGATTAAGTGAATACTTCCCGTCCGGTCCCGAGCCATTCAATCGAGCCGACTAATAACACGGTGTAAACAATACTTATACAACATAAAAATTAGCATTGATATTTTTGCTTAACAGACGCTTATTTGTAAAAAAAATACTCAAAATCTCAACAAATTATACTGGAAGGCCGTGTTATTATCTGCATCCGATTCTATTCTAGTAAGTAGTAAAATAAATGCATCGGGTAAATGCGGTTGAAATGCGACAGAACGTTGTCAAAGATAAGAGAATACAGGGAAAACGCGAAAGAAAACCGAACGTACCGCTGGATGCGTGGCGACGGCGCTATAGACCTACGAAAGCAGTTAATGGCATAATTAGCCTCGTTGCAACAGGAAGGAAGAAGCAGTGGTCACAAGAGTTAAAATGATAAATTAACATTTGGTCCACCCAAGCGATTAGCAGTGAGGTTTATAACAAAAGTCATGTAAAATTTAGTCATGCTTCGCACTTACATTTTGCTGGGGTCCGTGATGCAAACTTTCATGCTCGTCATCCACGCCCACCCTAAAAAAAAATTACGCGCGTTACTTAAGTAAACGTAAAAGATTAAAAGTGCTTATAGCAAAGGAAAGCGCAAAACTTACGGAATTCCAAACCACGCAAGGAGTTGGGTGGACGCGCCGCCCACAATAATTACTGAACCGATGGCAATCAAGGATGTGGTGGTCAGGAAAGTTTGACGAGCTTCTGATAGTGTATTTCTGATGGCTAAGGCGAAAGCCATGGCTCCACGTAGACCTGAAGGGGTGTTTTAATTTCCATGACAGCCTTAAATTCCTTAATTCCAAGAAAAACTCCTTACCTGAAAAGAAGAGCATGTGCTGAAAATTGGTAGAGATTTTTGGTTTTCGACCCAAATTTAGTAGAAATGAAAGCGGGTACACATTTGCAGCTCTTCCTAAAGCGACAGCAATCTAAATTACGTAGAAAGTTAGCTTAAATATGTTCAAAGTAGTATTTACGTAAGCAATTACTATAGCAATTGTGATGAAGATAATGTCGAAGTGATGCTTGGGGAATGTGAACATTGAGACTCCAATGTACGAAAAGATAAAGTTCTCTGACAAGAAATTGAGCAGTTCAAAAAGCGACTTCGTCCGCACTCTTGAATCCACTGACAAGTTATTGTACGTGTAATGCGCTTGGCACATTCCACAGAACAAAACCGCCACAATACCTACAAAGGAAAGTTACAATTGACTTGACAGCAACGGTTTGATCTCAAGTATACCCGTTAAATCCGACGCTTCTGCGATCAAAAACGTACTATACGACATCAAGACAAAGAGGCACGTTTCCAGGAGGGGGAAATCACGGATTCGCGTGAACTTTGTTAGGTGCAAAGGAGTTAAGAAGAAATTGTCGCGAATATTACTACTTACTTCTAAAATAAACCTACGTTCTTTACGACAAACAGTCGAATGATGTTACAATAATCTAGCGTAGCTTTAATTGGCTCTTCACTTAAAGTAAAGTAAACATATGAAACATCCAACCAATTCAGAAACTTAAACAATGCTAAAAAGGATATAAGTGCTGTAGCTACGCCCAGAACCGATCCAAGCAAAAAAGAGAGCGTGAAAATACGCAAGAATTCGCCGACAGCTTTGAAAAAAGCTACGAAAAAAGCGCTTCCACTGTTGCTGTACTCTTGCTCAAAATTTTGGACCGTTCTATAAAAGGAAAGAAGAAAACGATGAAAAGTATAGCTTAAAGTACAGCATACTTTCTTCTTACCCTGTCAACACTATAGCAACAGCATCATTTAACACGCTTTCACCAAAGACTAAGGCATACAGATTAACATCCACGTGTAATTCGTGGAAAATGGCTAGAATAGTCACAGGATCTGTCGCAGATATCATGGAGCCAAAGTAAAGCGTTTGCAGGAAGGAAAATCGTCTCGCCAGTGACGGGAAAATTTGAATAAAGCCCCACATTAAACCCCTATAATACAAAACTATAGTATCAAGTTTCAGCATAAAAACAAACGCATAATATTATAGGTAAAAGCTAATGGATATTAAAAATAACTAAGGTACCCAGTTACGAAGGCGGAAATTGTCGTTCCTACGAATGCAAACGTAAAGATAGCACCGAGATTCTTGAAAAAGTATTTCTGGAATGTGTTCAAACGAGAAAGATAAGTGATGACTCATTTCAGAAAAAGCCAGTAGATTAGGTTTCTGACCTTTCCTTTATTTGTTTTCAAATAATCATATTACCCGTTTGAGGCTATAAGCCGCATTGAAGATTATGGGTGGCAGCAGAAGATTGAAAAAAACCTCCGGATCAAATGTTGCCTTTTGATCGATCTCATTGCTGGCCGCGTCATCGACCTCTCCTTTGAAGACATACGCAAATGTGCGGTTGAGGAAACCTAACGTTTTATCGCGACGTGTGATCTGAAGCCACAAATAGTCCGGTGGGACAGATAAGTTATGCGAAGCGCTCGAGTGTGGGACGACTCGTAAAGACGAAATATGGCTCGGCAATCCGGCGTACCGGATAATGGCACCCAAAACTAAACCTTCACACCAACAAATTAAAAAATTTCCCATGACGTGACTAAGAACGTGAATAAGGGACCTTTACCATAAATTACGGCTAAGCCAGTTTCGTGCAGGAACCGTAAACGGCGGTTCTTGAACATCCAGATCGTAACGACAGTTAAGATGAGCAGAAACGTGTATATTAGGAGATTGAGATTATCGAGACGATGAGTAGCTAAGGCTCGTTCGTCAAACTGGGTATCAGACGGTATCATGGCTGCATTGCTCACATAAGCGACCGCCAAACTTAGAAGAAGGAAGCATTTCGTACGGGAAAATATCCCTTGACGTGCCATTATCCCCCGCCTGCGAACGGTTCCTTTGAAACACAAAAACAGAAACCTCAATAATAGCACAAACATAATTAGCTTATCTCAGTTACGTCGAATATTAAGTACCGTTAAAGACCAGGGTTGTCCTACGAAACGTAAATGAACGTTTTAGCCGTGTCCGTAAACCAAAGTAATTTGGGCGAGCCGACAATTTCGCATAGTCTGCTGTTTTTCTATAAAGACTGTATCGAGTTATTTTAACGTACACGAAGTTCACGAGAACATTCGAGAACACAAAATTAAAGGTAGCACTTACATGCTCGCCACGAATGTATCTGGTTTTGTATCCAAATGACTTAATACATTTTCCGCTCGGTAAGCGACTAAGCACTCGCAGCTGGTGGGAAAAGTACACACGAGCTAATAAAATAACTTGCACACTTGAACTGAACTTCCGTAGCTTTCTTTAGAGAGAGATGTTTGCTTAGGGTCGGAGGTTGTCCGAGATTATAAAATGAGATCGTTAATGCTATGCTGATCGCTGTTTTCCTGGGACGTAGCGACCTCAGACGAATAATAATGAAGTTGTTAAGATTTTGTTTTGATTTTTAATGACATTTGAGGCCATCTATCTAAAATGCACTCTATCAGAAGATCTCAAAATTTATTATTTACATCAATAGATGTCGTGCAAGATTGTCAACTTCGTATTTGAAAATGTTTTGACTGACCCGTTTGAAATTTGTGTTCTTGCTAACGTGGCTTGTGATTTTTTAAAAATAAAGTTTTAGGACTTTTATGAGTACAAGGAAGAAACCGCAGTTTCACCAACCGCTAACTAATCATGGAGACGGAAGTTCGAGAAAAAGTTCACCCTCCTGTGTTGCGGCTTAGTCCAAGAGAAGCAGAAGCTTTAATCCAAGCAAAATTCTTGGAAGCCAAGCGCCAAAGACTGTCTGAGGTATCTTGGTTGCATACCTATTGCTAAAACAGTGTTAAATGTGAAAATTATTAGGTTCGTCAACAATCGAGGGACTTAGCCAATAGTATCAAACAACGGAAACAAGAAAACTTAACCAAAGTTCTCGCCAAAACTAAAGCTACCGTAGTTCAGCAAGCTGAAGGACAGTTAGAACAATTGAGACAAGAAGCGGAAGTATTCTTAATGGAAGAGATGTCCCATTTCGGGGAAGGGCACAACAAAGCTTCGTCCCAGGTAATATTAATGTCAGTAAATGTTCGCATTCTTACATAAGCTACTTCTATTTTACTAGTTCCAATTATTCTTTTTAAGTCTAATCGGCCAAATTCACACACTCTGAAATAGCCCTTATCAGAAAAGAAAGGGTTCCTTACCGGGCGTATTCAGTTGATAAAAAATTTGGTTTCGCATTTGTGGTTTATATGCTCAGTAGCCTATGCTCGAATTCGGTAGCCTTCCATTTGAACTTAAGTTTAATTGCTTTCACTTTTTGTTATTGTATTGGTGTTAGTTTCTTGTTCAATTTTGTTTTCCATTACACAGCCGGATTTTACGGCGTTGGAAAAAATAGCAAATGCATCCAATAAGCGTTTGGCGAAGCAAAGAGGAGTCGAAGCCTTCCAAGAAATGAAATCTCGCAAAGAGTTAATGCAGGAAAAAGCTAGCGCACACATACACGCCCGTAAAGACGCTTTACAAGTAGAAGCAGTCCGCGCTGCATACCAAGCTTCAAGACCCGCTCCTAAAGCTTTCTTAACTCAACCGAAACCTCCACCTCTTCCTAAAGCTGTCATTTACCAATATGGATCCTTATATCAAAGTACCTTCCGTCCCCCGGCCTCTATAATCGAAACCCATTCTGAGGTACCCTTATTATTTTCTTTATTTAAACTCCCAATTTTTTTTTAATACAATTTCCGTAGAGTGTTGTGTGTAACCCTAGAGAAGCAGCAAGACTAGAAGAGGAGCGAATACTTGAAATGGAGAGACTTCAAGAAGAACAGCGACTTCTAGCCAGAAGGAGAGGAGCAGTCGCATTGGCTTACGAGAGAAACGCTGTTCAGTGGCGTAAACGCTTGCATGAGCTTGAAGAAGAGCATGAAGAAAGCCTCGAAGGAAAACTGCGCACGGAAGAAGAACAACTGATATCTACCGCTCCTGAAGAACAGGAGAAACCTATAGAATGCGAAACCCCAATTTCCGCCGAAAATGACGACATCGTCGAATTACACCCTACACATGACAACGAAAGCCAGGTGCCTCTCAAGTCACCTGACAATGAAAATCAGTTAGCTTCCACAGCGGATGAACCTACCTTAGATCCTGAACTGCTTAACCAGTTGCGTGACCTTTTAAAGAAAATTCCCCGTAGAAAAACCTATTCTGGAGTACAAGGCATTACTCACAAAACACCATCCGAAGTGCAACAAGTTCCTCAGCGGGATTCGACACCAGTTCCGTCCACATCAAACGTATTACAGCAATCCATTCCTGAGAATGATGTGCAATACTCTGCAAGCCAGCTTCCGATACAAGAGAATCAGGAGAGTGAAAGTTCTGGCTCATTCGAAGTCAGTGTCAAAGTTATTGAACGTTTTGATAGCGTGATTGAGAAGGCACTGTACCGAAAGAGTTTCAAAACTACTAGCAAGGAAAATGTTCCTCCTTCAAGCCAGTCTAGTACCAGGTACCGGGATTTGCCACGAAAATTAGGAAAGTCATCTTCGGCGGAAAATATGTTACAATCTAAGTTTGAAACCCCACCCGAGAACACGCGGCGGGAGATTCTGAAACGGTACGTCAAGAAGCTATTGCAGTCCCAACGTGAAGAACTGGTTAATCTTTCAAAAACCACCGACTCTAGCCTTTCGGTGTCATCAATCCATTTGGGAGCGGAAGCGAAAGATTTTCCTAAGCCCACAACCCAAAGTGAAAGTTTAACCAGTGCCTCAGGTTCACTTCGTGGCGATCAGATCGATTTTCAGTTGATTCCTCGTGTGCCGCCTTTTAGTAAGTCGTGGCCATCTTTTGCGTCAGCGTCATCGGCCACTTCAGCATCATCCAAACAGTCAACTTTACCAAGTTTGGAACTTCCTGACTCAACGCAAGCGAGTACACAGTTGTCGCATTCCAAACAGCGGAAACATGTGTTCCTTGGAAGCGCAAAAAATTCAGAAGAGTCGTACAAGGAGAGCGTTCCTAAGTCGCAGTCGGACGATAGTTTACAGGTTCGTCTACAGTGGCTCGAAGAACAGGTTCAAAGCAAAGACAGAGACCCCAATGCTTTGCCTCTGTCGACATTGTTGAAGGAGTTTCGGCGATTTCCTGATAGTGAGGCAAAGCGAAATCAAGTTTATTCAGAATTGGCCTCGTTGCAGTCGTTTTCCGCTTCCGACGCAAGTTTGAAATCTAGACCGTCCGTTCAGTCTTCGACCGATATAACTGTTCCTGACGTGGATGCAGCTTTAAGAAGGTTAGGCATGCCTGCACTCACGGCGGTTTTAAGACGCTAAATTGAAACTTGTATTTATGTAAAAATGGTGGCTATATTGATGACATGACAATACAGTGAGGCAAAATCTTGCGTACATTACACTGGGTTTGTTTAACGGGTATTGCATCCTGGAGAGGCGCTGTTTCTTTCATACTGGCTCCGAGCAGTTTTATCGCCTATCATAGATAATTTAGGTTAACTCCTCCGCCACTGACATCGTATTAACCGAGACATACCAAATCAGTTAAGACATTTTAATCGTTCGCCAATTCTTTATCATATTTCTTCCGAAACTACAGTAGTAATCAGACTTGCTGGATCTCCATTACCGACACATTCCAACGCTTTCAATTTCATATCAGCAGTTAAGAAGTTCCGTTTTCTTTTATTTTTGAAACCATGAATCTACTTTCAGGTGAACAAATCAACGAACTAAGAGAGTACGACCTTAAAGCTTTTACGATGTAGGAAGCACGGATCTGCATCGTTAATTGAAGTTTACCTAATAAGCTATGATTACCAACGTTTTGACTGGATTCTAGTTTAACTTTCTAGAACAAATACAGTATTAAAGCCATTTGTATTCCACTTTTCACTTAAAACGTGTACGAGTAAACTTGGTTCACGAATTATTTTTAAGAAAGCATGTCAGGCTAAACCACGTGCGAATAACTGTGCGTCTGTATAAGAAAAAACGAGGAAATTGTTATTAATGTAAAACACGCATAAAAATTACGAGAAATTGTTGTTGATTAATCAACTTCGTGGCTTTGAAGCAAATTTCGAAACAAGACAGGCAAGCTATTCAATCGGCTGTACAACTAGGACGGGTGAAAAATTGGATGTTTGTACGAAAATAGATTAGAGTAGTTTGTTCAGATTATGGTAGACGGTTAGTAAGTTATAAAAAAAAGTGAAGCGGGGGTTTAATAACATATGGAAGCCTTCGAAAAAAATACGAGAGAAGTAGACCAGAAGAAAAGAGTAAAGAAGGAATCGAAGAAACGACGAAGAAGAGAAGAGGAAAAAAGAGAAGTGAAAAAAAAAGTAGACACGGTAGACGAAGGATGGAAGAAGAGAAAAGGGAGTGAAGGAAAGGGAGAAATGGAAAAGAAGAGATGGAGACACAAGAGAAAGAAAACGAATACGAGATTGAACGATTCGAAAAATAATTATAATTTTGATCAGCAAACAATTCGGTGGAAAGTTTAGTTGGGTCCTGCACATTAAACGAAGGTGTATTTATTTAACATTCCCAACCGCATGAGATTTGCTGGCCAGTCTTGAGGATACATTTATTTATGTGATTCACTAAAAAAGTCGGAACTTTTCATATGCAACGCCGTAATAGTTGTACAATACATACATGTAAACAATGCATGAGTGCTGTCCCAAGAATCCATAAAGAAGGGAGAGGAAAAGAGAAGGAAAAGGAAGAGAGAAAATAAAATAAGTTGGAGAAAGAACTCGGCGAAAATCGTGCTAAAAACCGCGCTTGCGCGATTGGTTTTCCGGCGTGCTACCATCTTGCGGACATTCATGCATAAAGTGGCCCTTGAAGAATAGGACTGTTTTCGTGCGTGGTAAAATCGTGAACATTGTAAACTGGCAGTAATACCTGGCATTTTGACAGCGTGAGGAGGTACGTATGACGTCTTCTTTCATTTTACTGTAAGTTAAAATTAAATATGTTATTGGTCACTTAGCAAGCTACCCAAGAAATTCGATACGGAAACCCGCTTAGTTTTGACATGAAGCTGGGCAGCTTGCCGTTAGTGGGAGGATTGTTTTTGCCTTCGCTAGGAATCGGTTGTCTTCTTATCGGGTTATCATTATGGCTCAGCCGTCAACAAACGCCTACCTCTGCGAATGAAAATGCTCAAGAAATCGTAAAAAATTCCGCTATCCCAGTTATCAAAGCCAAAGCGAAGAAATCAAAATCTAAAGGGCCACGCGAGAAAAAGAAAAAACATGAATGCTGTAGCACCAAGAAAAAAGCTTACATTTTGGATAGCAGACCTATTCAGCACGTGAAAATCTTGTATGGGACGTTGACTGGTAACGCCAAGGTACATGATTCCTTTTCGTTTGTGTCTCTTTTTACTTATCAACTCGGTTCTCTGATTACAGAAACTCGCAGAGCAACTTGTCGGCCACGCAGAGCATCTGGAATTTAGCGTTGAAATTCAAGATTTAGCCACTTTTGATCCCGAAGATACACTACAAGACGAAGTAGGCACTGCTTTGCCAAGATTATACTTTACACTTTTTACAATACAATTTCTACTCTCCAAACATGAACTTTTAGGCGAGTCAAGGATTAATTCATATTTTCATAATCTCAACATACGCGGAAGGAACACCGCCCGAGAGTGCAAAATGGTTCCACAAATGGCTCAAAGAGGCAGCAACGGATTTTCGTATTGGCAAAGGCTTCTTCAAGGAATTGCGTTTCGCGGTCTTCGGCTTAGGAAACTCCTTGTACGAAGAAAACTACAACAAAGTAATGCACATTTGGACTGGGGCAATTTTTGTGGTTGGGAAATTATATTTTGTATGTCTGAAACAGGTTGGACAAGATGTTTTCCAGTGGTTTGAGCAATTGGATGGCCAGCCAGTACTTCCTTTAGGTTTGGGTGATGAAAATGTGGCCAAATCGGAGCATGGAAGCCTAGAAGCTGATTTCGAGCAATGGGAGCAGGCTTTGCTGCGAATTTTACAAGATCCCAGCTCCGCTGCTAGTGAAATCAAGAAAAAGGAAGGAGGTTGTGGCAAAGGCTGTTGTAGTAACAAGAAAAAGAAAAGCGACGATGCGTCACACGATAGTCACTCGGAGGAAGAAGAAGAGGCTGACGGGAAAGCTGTGATGGATTTGGAAGACCTGGGGGGCGTGGTAAAGACGAAAGAAACAGCCAGCGATGAAGAAGAGCAAGAGGAAGGAGAAGATGATTTGGTTGACGCCCAGACGGGAGAGCGAGAGATGATCACGCCTCTTCTACGTCAAGCATTGACGAAACAAGGCTACAAACTCATTGGCTCCCATTCAGGCGTCAAATTGTGTCGCTGGACCAAAGCTATGTTGCGAGGCCGTGGCGGGTGCTATAAACATTCCTTTTACGGCATCGAGAGTCATCGGTGTATGGAAACCACGCCGTCTTTGGCATGCGCTAATAAATGCGTTTTCTGCTGGAGACACCACTCGAATCCAGTGGGCACACATTGGAGATGGAAAATGGATCCCGCGGATAGGATTTTAGAAGGAGCTTTAGAGAATCATTTGAAAATGATCAAGGAATTTCAAGGTCTGAATTGTTGCCAGGTTTTTACTGCCAGGTTTTTGACACTGTTCAGTTTTTGATTGTATTCTACTGTAGTATTCATTTTCGTGTTTTTTAATTACTGTATTTTATTTTATTCTTTAAATTTGGCTTATCAATTTTAGTCGATTAGTAAGGAACTTTTCTTAAACTCATGCGTTATTGTAAGTTTCAGTGTTTAGCTTTACTAATTACTCTTTATCATTTAAGGTGTTCCTGGAGTACAACGGAATAAGTTGGAAGAGGGTTTGAAACCGCAACATTGTGCGTTGTCATTAGTCGGTGAACCAATTATGTACCCTGAAATTAACCGTTTTGTCCGTTTGTTGCATACCCAAGGAATTTCGTCTTTCCTGGTTACAAATGCTCAATTCCCTGACGCGATAAGGTAGGAAAAATTCTCCCTTCTTTTATAGCATTTTTTTACAATTTTGTCTTACATATTTTGTAGTCAGTCGGCTTTCATTATTGTCTGTGTTTGGTATGTTAACTTAGTTGAATTTTAAATTTTAAATGTATTTCCGTGTAGGAATATGGAACCTTGTACGCAGTTGTACGTAAGTGTTGACGCCAGTACGAAGGACAGTTTGAAGAAGATTGATCGCCCATTATTCAAAGACTTTTGGGAGCGATTTGAAGATAGTTTGAAAGCTTTGGCCGACAAGAAACAAAGAACAGTGTACCGTTTAACGTTGGTCAAGGCTTTCAATGTGGACGAGTTGAAGAGTTATGCCGAATTAGTAGCATTGGGCAAGCCAGACTTTATTGAAATTAAGGTATGGATTTTCACAGATAGTATACTTCGAGCAATTATATTTCATTATAGTTTATTATAAGCTTTTGTTTTAAATTAGGGAGTGACATATTGTGGAACTTCGAAAGCCAGTACTTTAACCATGGAAAATGTGCCGTGGCATCATGAAGTGATTGAATTTTGCCAGCAATTAGTGGAATATTTACCAGATTACGGACTAGCATCAGAGCATGAGCATTCGAACTGCATTTTGCTTGCTCACAAAAAGGTACGTAACAGAGAGTCAAATTACTAGAGGAGTTCAGATTGTTACGTTTCTATGTAATTGGCTCTTGACTTTGCACACGTCTCTTACTGTATTCCTTATCTTAATTCATTATACTTTGCGGCCAATTTTTAATTTTTTTATTCTATGTCAATAACTCTGTGGTATATTTTTTTCAAGTTGTGATCTTTAATTTTGCACAGTTTAACGTGAATGGACAGTGGCATACATGGATTGACTACCCGAAATTTCACGAACTTGCACAACGTTACTATGTCTCCGAAGGAAAGGAAACATTTAAGTCAACTGTAAGTGGCATACTTGATCTTTTGGCAAAAAATTTATTGTTAATGTTTTATTAGGATTATATGGCGTTGACACCCCCTTGGGCAACGTTTGGATCAGAAGAACGCGGCTTTGATCCCAAAGAAACACGATGGCAGAGAAAACCAGCCAAGAAGGATATTTCTGGTTGCTAATTTATCCTTCTTTTTCTTTGGGGAAATATGCCTTTAGGGAGGGGCTTTGTTGTGCAGATATAGCCTTAGGGTGGGAACGTTCGTTGTGAAAATTCCTTGTCGTTGTAAAGGAGCTCATGACAAACTATGAAGTTGTGAAGAAACATAAAAAATGCTTTAACGAGCGAATATGAAGTCGAACATTTATTTTTCAGAATTTTGTTCATTTTTTTATTTATTTTGCAGTTACGAAAAGTTTTCGTATTAGTTACTGCGCTTTCTGCTTTTTACCAGAACTGGTTGTCACTTGAAAGAGTCACTGGGTGCCTTGGGTCACTGTGCACAGTAAGTTATGATTTTATCGTAAAAAGTATCTTATATACTGGCTGGCTTAGGATGTCTCGCTTGTCGAAGTGCTTAACTTTAGAAGAGGGATGCTTAACTTTAGAACTTTTAAAATCAAAATTTCGGGGGGGGGTAAAACCCCCTAAACCCCCTGGATACGGGGGTGCCCCCCCCGAAATTAAATCCTGGATACGCCACTGATCCCACGTACCGGAAGTTCACACAACCTTTGTCGATATCTTTTATTTCTTTCGCAAACATCAGCATTATCTAAGCCGCGTAAATCATTGGAGTTTACTTCGTGTAAAATATCTTTCAGTTATTTCGATGCCATACATTCTCGGTTATCTGGGTTTTAAATAATTGTGAAATATATACAGTGGAACCCAATTAATTTTTATATCGCATAAATTCATAACCCGTCTTAATTCGTATTGAATATACGGTTCCGTTGTATTCCCATTTAATTCTGTAATACAGCGTTCGTTCTAGTGGGTTGTCCATTTAGTCCCTGCGCTTTTCGACCACTCTCGCATTAAAACAGTCCGGGTATTTCCCCGAGTGCATATGCGCACTTTTGTGTTCAGAAACAAGCAAGTCGGGTGTCTCAATGACACTTAAACCACAGTTTGGTAATTCTCGACGTAAATATAATACTAGAATGCAAAACTTGAAATTAAAAAGAATCAATTCCAATCAAGTTCTAAATTCTTGTCATCGTTTATTGCTTTAGCCAAGACAAAAAAAGGCGCAGGTGACGGATGAAGTGCAGAAAATAAATTGTCGATGGCAGGGGGGGGGGGGGGAATCAAGCAATTATTAAAAACACTTGGGGAATTTACGGACTTAGTTACTGCGCCTTTATGTTAGTAACTAAACTCTGATGCCGTCGATCCCGACGCTTAGACAATCTAAGGAAAAAATAATGTATTTAATCAGTTGACAAATTCTATGGAGCAAGTCGAACTAAACGCTGTACTTTTACGATAACAAGTTAGATTTGTTTCCCCAACGCAGACTGTGTGTAAAAATAATTCACATTACATGTGCATTACTACACATTTTGTGCGACGAAAACTTAAACACTTTACAATTTTTTTCTTTCGCAAATCTGTGAAATTGTTTACTATTGATTGATTAATGCTCACACTTTTACGGAATACACGGGATACTAGTTTTACTAGTTTGAGCGAATCGTAGAAAATCGTAGAAAATATTTGAGCAAATTGATATACAAACCGATAGCAGTTATCTATCGATAGTAACGGTGACGCGGCCAGTTCAAAAACACATTTGCGCAGCTTTTAAAAAATCTGTAAAATTTTCAGCGTTTTAACAAATATTAAGTATCAGAAATTATTGTATCAGTCGATTTATGTTTTGTTGGACAGGGAAGTCTATATTAACACCTAACTTTTTTATGTAATACCGTAGAGTGTATAATTAAGACACCTTATTCGGAATGTATGTACAGTACTTCGTACTAAGGTTCGAAAAAGACAGAAGAATTATTAATTATAATGAACAGTAATAGATTTACACGTTCTCCAAGTAGAGATAAGCGGTAAAACGTGTAGCATAAGCACAGCGGTAAGCATAGTGTTGGAAACTTATTTGACAAAAACCGCCGCAGTTGTCTGCCCAGGATAAACTGAATTCCAATGGTGCTAGAATACTAAACGGAGTCAATCTACGCATCAAAAGAATTCAGTGATCCAGAACTTTCGCAATCTCGCTCTTAAACTTTCAACACAGTAGTATTAAACTATATAAGAATAGAAGTTTTTCAAACTTTTTCTTTGTTCAAATTTTTGTCACTATTCCAAAAAATTATCACCACTTTACAACACTTTGAACACAAAAGGTCCTTGGATGCACTCACGTTGTCAAGTGATGTACTCCGGAAGATTTCTGAGTCGTTTTATACGCTTTTGGCGTGTGCCTTTAGAACCCCCAAAAAAATTCTGTTCCATCGAAAAACCACACTAGAAACTCGAATTCCCGGAGAGTAACTTCATATGAGAATGAGAAGGATGAGCACAGTAGTGGAACTAGCTCAAGGGTCAGATTACTGAGGAAATTTAAGTCTGGTACCTTTTCGGTGGGAGGATCTTTTCTTGTCATGCGAGAGTGATTTTGGGAACTAAAGACATTTTCGGTCTAAATTTAATTTCTTTTTAAAAGTGGTTAGTTTAAAAGAAATAAAATAAAAGGTTGTTGAGAGGTACCAAAGAGGCGCAAGATAAAGACGCGACATCACCCTAAAGAATGAAAAGGAGAACTAAAAAAGAGAAATTATAAGAGACCAAGAGGAAGTTGAGGAACTGATAGAGCATGAATAGTCGGAAACCTCGAGCAAGTCAAGTGTCCCGAGCTGCTTTTGACGAGAAGCACGTTCTATTCTTTTCAGGCTTTCGCCTCAAGTTGATCAGAGATGATGAAGAAGAAGAACCATCTCCTCTCCTCCGAAGAACAAGAAGAAAAAGAGGCCAAAAAGCTTGGAAGACAACTTCACCGAATACATCCTATATAGCTTTTTTCTACTCAATCAATAAACCTGGCCTAGATCACCTACACTGGCCCTGCAAGAACGATCTGTATTTTAGGTAGATGAGCTAAGAAAAATTGGTTCTCGGCATCTTCAATTTGTGTTCCTTTTAAGAAAATGCGTGAGTCTAAGAAAACGGGAACGTTACGGAAGACGGTTTGAACGATGGCGAAGGGAAAAAAAGGAAGAAGAGATTAAGTCAGCGTTATAGGCAAACGTGCTTTATTGATTTGCACGATTGGCAACGTGGACTTTACAGATTTAGGGTAATTTTTTTTTTCCTTTCGTAGTTTGCATCACTTGTTCCTCTCGTTGAAAGTTTGACTGCTTGGGAAGCTTTCCATTTGCAAATCGTGATTTTTTTCAGGCATTGTAGAGTTTGAGGCTTTCGACTTTCCTGGAAAAGCCTTCCCCTTAGCGGTAAAGTCAATGGTGGACACTTGCATTTGTAGCTGGTATAGCCGAGATGTTGGTAATTGAGAATTGGAAGGATTTGAAAACTGGCGTTCGAGAGTTTGAAAGTGGCTCGAACGAGTGAGTGCGAAAGCGAGTACACGTCCACTATAAACCGTCTGCTTTCCTGAGTTATGAACTAAACAAAACGCTGTCTGCTTCGTGTGATTTTCGGATTTATACATAAAAGATCTAGAAGATGTTTTACTAATCTATGTGTAGAACTGAGCAACACAGAAATGTTTACCTCACGATTACGGTGTAGCTAAAGCGCTTATTGACCCAATAGTATGGGGAACCCACGTGGATGAATGTAATAAAATAATTTATAAAAATTTTGCGGAAGTAAGGTTTAGTAAGCTTCTTGCAAGAGTATAGTAAAGGTTTAAGAAAAAAATGGGTAAAAATTTTTACAAAATCGAGCTTAAAGTTTTCTAATGTTTGTCGAAGACAAAAAGCGCCCATTTGAAAGCCCATATTCGAAAGCCGTCTATCACTCAAGACTTGAACTGCGACCTTTGTTCTGCTTTAAACACATATATCTCGAAAATCCAGCGTGGCTTATACTTCAGAATGCGCAGGAAGCGCGGCTGAACAAGAAGTGTTTTCCTTAATATCTAGATCAGTTGGGCTTATAACCGCAAAGTGGACTCCCATTTCAATTATATTAAGAGAGAATTAATTTTTGCTGGTATTATCCAGAATTCTCGTTGGGATCTTATCATAAAAGCTTGGGTCAGAGACATCTGCTTGTGGAAACAATAACGTACGATTAACGTTAAGATATGTACTTATGATCAATCCAATTATACTATTGGCCTCTTGTCGACTTAAATGCAAAATAAGTAAATTAGATGATAACATAATCAGAAAAACGAATTCTTCACTTTGAAAACCTAGGATTTGAGCCTTCATTTTTCCAACATGTCTATGGCAAAAATCGTACTGAGATCCCTAGTTTCCTTTTGGCACCTAATGAAAAAAATAATTCAATTTAAAATTATAATCTATAGAAATTTCGATTATTTCAACAAATTGACTTTCCCCATCACTTGGCTAAAAATAACCCAAAGTTTTGAAATTTAACCGATTATCATGCTTTTTCTGCTGACTGATTTCAGACCATACTCTTCCAGGCGCTCTTTTTCATTTTCTGAAGTGTATCTTCCACTTTTCGTGACGAAGTTGAGTGCCCACTAGATTTTCCTACCTAAAGAAAAAAGTATTAAGTTTCTGCCATGGTGACATCGCAATATCCCGTAGAGCAAGTCGAATTTGTCAGGGGATTTTCCCCAATTGCCGATTAACTAGTAGTCAAATTCAATCTGAATCAAAAGCTTGGGAGCGTATAAAGGGAGACTGCTAAGCTAATGGGACCTTGCTGACGTCAGGTTGCAATAGACAGGTTCCCAAAGAAGTGACGTTTAGTAACTTGGGAACGTTCGATTTTTCTCCCTCCCAAAATATCGTCTATCTTTGGGTTCTTAAAGCGAAGCCCTTTCTATACAGGGCACTTCCGTTGGATACATACCGTAGTATTATGCTGGGTACTTAAAAAAGGTGGACTGGTGCAGCTTGTTTTAGCGGGTTTCTTCTGTCCATTGTACCTTTGGCACCTTTCTATAACCCCCTTAGAAATTAAGCCTAGAAAACCGTTTCGACTTAGGGGGCTGAGGGTGGGTGGACGAAAAATGCGAAACACCAGTCGACTTAATATTCTAATTAAAATCCTACAGGCTCAAAAGCTTCGCCATCTGTCAAGCAGACGATCCTATAGGCAGTATGAAATTATTAAGGGGGTCAAACGTAGGGGTGAAAATGTTGGAAAAGCTGAAAAGGGACAGGGGTAAATTCGTTGTCTAAAAACCTTCAAGATCCTTCCCAGACGCAAAGTTGTGGAAGTATACAGGCTGTAAATTGTGTGGCCGGGAAATTGAAGCCTAACCGGAACCGCCAGTTATATGATCCTCGTTACAGGACAAAAGACTAACCCCCCCTTCAATTCCTACTTTTTTTTCTTTTGGGGTACACGGAGGCTATTAGTTTTTAAGCGTAATGTGATGGGCCCTTAAGACACCTGCGAAATAAGTGCATAAGACCCTTTTCGCCTCTTTTTTAATGGAAAAATGGAAAGAACGAGGGGAAAGTTCATTGTGGGTCGCGTTTTATTATGTCAGGATTTTTTTTTCTAGATGGAAGGAAGGGGGGTAGTGGAAATTTTTTCTTTAGATGGCGCTAAACGTGGTCTGGTTCCACTTGACTAGATTTGGAATTTGGATTTTCTAAGGTACGAAATTTGAGGAAGTCTCCTTGGTTTGTTGTCTTTGTTTTCACTCTTTTTTCCCTTCAGTTTTGCTATTTTCTCAGACTTTGTTCGACTCCCCCTTCTTAGGAACCGGAAGGAAGGTTGCTAACGATAACTAGATTTTAAGAAGGGAATTGCATTAAATCACAGTTCCCGGAGTTCACCATGGTGACGCTTCAACTCCGCTATTTCACTAGTTTCTCTCGAAGATTCACTTTAGCAACCAAATTTTCTGCCTTTGCTTGACGATACGAAATTTCAGCCCTACACAACCCTATTCACTTTAAGTTAATTGGAAAGACGTACAATTTTTGAATTTGGCTCCGCCTCTTCCGCCATCGAAAGCGTCGATTTCTGCGCTAATAATCTGAATCCTTTTTCTTTAGCATTGACAGTCTTCACGTTGGAGGTTTAATTTATACATATGCATCCAACGATTCAAAATTAAGGTTTCTTTTTAGTTACTTTCTTGCTTGTAAAGTCGTAGTAAGGAGAGCAAAGCGTTACAACGTAAGCTCCGCCTACCCGATTTGAAAGTAAACACGAACGAAAACTTACTTTCGTTAAAAAAAAGGTTGAGATGTGATTCGAGTAGTTTACACACGTACTGTACGTAATTCCAAGGAAGCACGCCGTGAAGCGGAAAGGATCGGATTCCACACAGCTTTCCAACAAATCCAATTAACGCAGGTGAAGCAGAGTGGGCAACTAGATAGGGAGTTAAAGAGATTGGGCGAAGAAAGACCAGCGAAAAGCAGAGCCAATTAATTTTCCCATACTTAACAGTAACGCAACTCGATAACACTGACTACACTTGTCCGTTCCTTGATTAAGACTAGAAAAGACAACTTTACGTTCGTCTTCGACTAGCTTTGGCTCCACAACCCCCTTAATAGGGGGAAGGCTATATGGAAAAGGGGGGCAGACGGCAAGCGACGAAGGAGCAGAAGAAAACTCTCCTATGTCCAGCCCCTTCCTAGGATGGGCAATAAGAATAGATGGCAGGTAGACGGTAGAAGACTTATAGCTTATGGGCTCGAGCGCGACACAGTCAAGCGTGCAATGCAATGAGCTTCTCTAATGCAAAGACCCGCCTCCTTTCTTGCCCAATTCCAACCGCGGAAGGCACAGAACTCGATCCCGTAAACCCCTCACCCCTTCTTACCTCCCCAAGTCTCCTCTTTTGCCATCATCATCGTCATCATCCCAATTTGCTCCCGTCCACCCTAGCCCACCCTTAACCCTCCATTACAAAATCGGAAGGGTGGGAGTCACGTGACTCTGTGCTTAATGACGGAAGGCTTTTCAGTTTTGCGCGCCTTAGGTGTTAGCAAATTTCCTCACGGGGTGCTTGTTTCAATCTTTCTCCGTCGATGACATCCAACCGTGTCGAACTATTGTCAGAGCAGCTTGGAGTAATAAATAGACATGTTACCGAGAAACAAAACTCTTTCAGATGTACGCGAAATAATCTATTTACATTTTTTCTTCTCGTTTTATAAAATAGTTTCGCGGTGAAACGGGGTAAACGGAAGGAGTAACGCACTCCAACATGGGAGATAAAAAGTAGATAAAAAAAGCCATCCCCGGGGAGTAACCGATCTTCGTCCATTTTCATATGCGACACTGTACAAAAGTTTGCACCGACGGATTCAAGGGTTGGTTGGTAAGGCAGGGTGAATTACTTCGGTCAGATTCACTAGTAGCTCATTGGTTTCGTTCACGATTTCCCAGATGTCATCTTCGGCTAGTTCGAGTTCTTTTAATCTGAAATTGTACATTAATAAAGTTCAAAGGTTTGATTCTTCGCATAATTGCATTTGTTCGCTAATGCTACCTCGCTTTGATTTCGGCACTTCTCTGGAATTTGGTGATGCTGGAGCTCGCGTCGTTCGTTGTCACAGGTTCCGCAACAGGAGGTGTGGATGGGGTTGAAGGGCTAGAACGCTTTCGGCTGTTAACGTTACTCGAAATTTCATGGAGTTGCAGTTTATAGCTATTTTGGAGTCTTTCTTGGGTATCACTGGCAGAATGGCATGTGCTTTCTAGAACTACCATATCTTTCTGCAAGATTTCTGTTTGTAATATCACAGCTTGGGCCATTCTAGAAAATCCAGACCAACATAGTTATCAAAGACCAACATGGGGAAAATTGTCATATAACCTATTTCAGTAGAAAAATGCTTCAAACTTTAATAACGTTCAAAAGTTGTGAGAATGTCTTTGAAACTGAAATGTGACGAGGATAAAAGGAAATGTGGTTCATTACTTGTACCAATCCGCTAAAGCTTCTGCCAAGGTGTGGACCACGGGCGAGCAATCAATTGTGAGCAACAATTCCAAAGATTTTGACATTTCTTGCATTTTAATTTTCTCGAGAAGATGAAATTGCTCGTCATTGTAGGTTAAGACTGAATATTACCATTTAATAGAAAGCATCACACATACGAAATTTACCTCGCGCTGCTCGATCGCGTAATAAGTGTTGCCATGACTCGCGAAGCCTTGAAACATATGTATTGGCTTTTCCTGGCACTAAACTAAGTGTTGGAATTGCACTAGTCACGCTTTTCCATTCTTTGCTTAAACTTTGGTCGCGGACCACTTTCCCCGATAGTTGGTGAACACTCGGTAACAAAGAATGAACACTGGACGATAACTAGAGAGCAAAGATTCCAAAAAATAAATACAACTGAAACCGTTTTCTCATGGAAGTTGTTTTCGTTCGTGTAACCATTTTCAACTTGATAGATTAATTACTTCTTTATGTTTGGAAGAAGAATCACTGATAACAGCTTCAAGTTTTGAAACGAGGTCTTGTATAGGTTCTGTATCGTTCAGGAGAGCTTTGATATGCTGATGAAAAGTTTCCATCCATTTCTGCTGTTTCGTCATGGACCCGAACTGGTCTTGGCATTTGAGACTTAATTGCGTGAGAGCTTTTAACTGGTGCATAATGGCGCCACTACCAAAATAATTTAAAGTGCTCTAGAGTGTTAAGAACCCATGAAAAACTGTCGAACTCTTACATTAGTGCTTTGGCGGCAGAGTTCATCAGCTGAGCTGCGCGGGACAGTTCTTCTATGCGACGTTTCATGGCGTGCGCAACATTACAATACTGCTTGGCTAAAGCAGCGTCAGTTTCTACAGAAACTGTACTAGGAAACAAGGGAAATTTGGCTGGAAAGACAGAAACAGAAAATGACACTAAATAAATCAAGAAAACGTGAGTAAGGTTAGGATAACGATGTGAGTAAAAGTTACTAAAATTTGCTTAAAGAAACTTAATTTTGCTCTAAAATTTGATGAACTTAGTAAAGCTTAGTAAACTAAAACTTCACGCAAATAAAGCATATAGAAGTTACGTTCTCACATAAAGAATAGAAATATCTTACGGAGTTCCATTTCGTTGGTATATGACACATTGTTATTTTCTTTGTTGAATAAAATGACAGGTTCGTGCTGTTCTGTAACGGGGTAATCTGTCTGTTGCATAATATTATCATCTTTCTCCCATTCCCCAAGCCACTTATCTTGGAAAACTAAAAGCTGATTCGCAGGCGGGATTTCCGTTTGTTCTTGCAATAACCTTCTTAATTCGTCGGTTCTACGTGTTTCGAACGAATTCAATAAAAGGATAAAATAGCAAATTAAATAAGAAACGAAAAGTATGTACAGAAGTTATCATATCCTATTCTAGTTACATTATACCTTTCGGACGGAAGGATGTAAGCTCGCAAACACTGGAGTTTGTTGACGTAAAAGACGTGAATAGGTTTGCGTGCTAAAATAGCAGTCACTTCTTGGAAAAAACGGTCGAAATTCCACATTCGGTGCGAATCGACTTCCATGAGACCAGCAAAAAGTGGCGTCACGATTTTCTTAATGCCACTAAAACAACAATTGCGCTTAGATGGGAAAAATAATAAAGCTCTCTTTAAAAAAAACCGAAGAAGTGCCAACTCATTAACAATTGAGAATTTGAAACCACAAGATTCGTACAATAAACTGAGGTAATGTGGACTATGTTCAATATGAAGTATTTGGACTTACGCGCTAAGCAGGCAAGAATCAGGCAACTCGCGACTCCACTTAATCTCGCCATTCTCTGAAGTTTGCACCCCTGAAATGACGCCTGAGGCTTTCTTTGCTGTAATATAATACCTGAAACGAAAACGGAGCATTAAATTTTCACGCCGTCTTCAAATACCTTGATGAACATTTGTTTAGTTTTACTAAAATTCTACACTTACATAGTTTCTTTGTTTCGGCGCCCACCGAAGGGCCGAAAAGGCAAGAAGCCAGTAGCTACATGATATAATGTGACACCAATTGACCTTTTGAAAATTAAAAGCGTATTACCGGTTACAGTTTTCAATTAATTTGGAATTAATATACCATAAATCCACGGTAGCTCCGAAGGTTTTACCCACAGGTTTTCTTAAAACGGCTCTTTCGTACATATCAGGATGCTGGGAACGTCATTGGTAATGAAAAGCACACACACAAATCTTATATTCCATTCGATTGGCTACAGAATTCGCTTACTAGATACTCTTCTGTACCATACAAGGACATAAATTGCTGATCATCCTCTAATTCTCGGGCCGCGCCGAAGTCAGTGAGTTTGTAAATCGTCCGTCCGTCCAGTGCTATGAATTTCATTATATTTCCAGGCTTTAAGTCCCGGTGGACCAGACTATTGTCCCTTAAATGTTTCATTCCTGCACCTATAACAGCAGTTTTATAATAGATGGACAACCTTAAAGAACAAAATTTCTTACTTAAGTGTTCCACAACCAAGAGAAATTCGTCTTCGGGCAAGCCTGCACTGTTTTCAGGGTCATCCAAAATGTTAAACAGACTTCCTCCCGTACAAAGTTCCATAACAATCACTTTCCCTTTGCCTTCTTGCTATACCCCATATTTTACAAAAATAAAAATTTTAGGTAACGTGCTTACGAAGGCAATTAAGACTTACCTCTTCTTCAATAGCCAAAAGTTTTACAATGTTTTCATGTTTCACTTTCTTCAAAACTTCAAATTCTCGCATTTGTACTTCTTGGGGCCGCATATGACTGAGTTGATTAAAAGTTTTCACGGCTACGGCTTCTCCCGTATGCTGACGGTAGAAATATAAAAATGTAAGTATAACTTTTTCCTTACCTGTCAACCACATATTATTTCTCATATGACTGGAAAAATCTTTCCGTAAAAATTTTCGTTCAAATGCGATTGGTTACATTAATATATCACGACAATTAAACAGCAAGTCGAAAATGTTTAATTACCTTATTAACGCCCTGAAAGACCGCTCCAGTGGCCCCTTTTCCTAACACACTTGTTGTACACCACACATAATTTGTCGATCCTCTTAAAAACGACATTTTTGAACCAATGGATATAAATAAATTTGGCTCAAAATTTGTTCCCAAACATCCTTTGTTTATTTATAACAGTATTTTTCTTAACGCTCACCAGGAAGCGCAATACACGCTTTGGAAACTTTCCAACATTTGCTGCGGATACATTTTGCGTGCGCAACACGATTTCACTCTTTTCGAAAATACCAAATTAAAGTAACTGATTGAGAAATTCCAGACATGGAACGTGTATTGTCCAGAGTGATGCAAACATCAGGAATGGGCAGAATTAAGGTCCACACATGCAAGGCTCGATACAAATCGGTCGGGGCGGAAAATAACGCCACAATGTTGCCCCGCTGGCTAGAATTGAACGCATTACAGCTCGTCATGCATATCCAAATAATCTTGCGGCTTAGCCGGCGGCTGGTTACATACAGCAGGGGTACTGAACTTCATCTCATATTCGCAGCGATTCGGTTCACTCACCGCCGTTAATTGGTTTTCCACGCCGCAAGAAACAATGACCTATAGAACAGACGCATGTAAGGAAATGAACGAAGAATCTTCTAACAGTTTCGTTATTTGTAACCCTTCTTTTGAGTCCTTCACATAAGTGACCACCAGTCGTGAGAAATGAACAAGTAAAATAATCACACAGCGAAACTAAATTATACGGCCCTAGCTATCGAATTCTCTTACGTCAAATTCTTGGGAAGAAAAAAAAATTGGTCGCTCAAGGACCTTGCATTATAGAAATGGAACGCTATTCAATAGCGAAAATAGGATTACACTAAGGTATGCAGTAGGGGAGAGTGGGGCTCGTTCGGACATGGGGCACCCCCGGTCACTCGAATTATCCAGCGACACACAATAATATACTCGTAATAAACAAGTCGTAATAAAACTTGTGTACGAACTGTATACTGTATAATCATGATATGGTTCTTGTGCGTAAATAAGAGTTGGTTATGTCTCAGTGTTTTGAAGTGATGCATGTTTGTATGAAACTCCTAAGCGTAAATAAATATCCCCCACTTAAAATTAGTTGTTGTGTTAAACCTAATGGTATCTTTCTTTTTTTCTTCAAATAGACTCTTAAGCAAGCTGATAAAATGGGTAATAAGTCGAGAAATTTATAATTCTGTATCTTCTTTTGTGTTCCGAGTTTTTGATTTTCTAAGTTCAAAATGGTATCCGGGGCATCTTCGGACAGACGGTTAAGGTGCCCGTTTCACGGAAATCAAAGAACTGTGGACTCTTATTATTTGATGGTAATATTTGAAGGCTTGTTTGTTTGTCTGTATTCTTTTCATCTCAACATCCATTAAATTAGCATCATTATATTGATTCTTAGTGTGGACACTAGTGCTCGGTTGCGTTTTAAAATACTTTTTTTTTTCGTTGACAAACCCTCGTAGGCTTCCACCTATTGCGGTGAATACATTAGTAAACACTCCACTTCGCTGCATGTGCCACTGGAACGCTTACCTATATTTTGAAACTTCACTCTTTTTTACTTCACTTAGCTTTGGGCGGACTTTAGAAGTCAAATGCTCCCTAAAATCCGAAGTAAGGTTTTTCTAGCTTAACAATTTTTCTAGTGCATTCTCTCCCGTACTGTAATATAGTGTTAAACATCCTGAGGATTTCTGACAGCAGGGTAAATCAAATGCGTGATTGCGAAAAGGAACATCCAAAGTGGAAACTCCGAGTCCAACGCCGAAATACAAGTCTATTATCTAATCCTTAAAATACGTTCACTTAGACCGAAATTGCCTGCCAAACGCAGCTATTTTTCAACTGCAATGCCCTGTTGTCCCCTAACCGTTCGAAGCGAAACCTCTTTGAAAGAGTTTCCCACGCATGTGGGTTCCTTGTGTCTGGGTGTAATTTTACACAGTACATAAGTTACGAAGGTTCAATATGGACTCCGCTTTTCAAAGGATTATTCATCTTTTTCTTAAATTACGTCACACAACAGTTAATTTCATTTGATAAATGTAAAGCTCTACTTTACCTTCGCTGACCGCTGTGGTCCATTCCAACATTGCACTCCTTTATCATAAACCATCACGTTGTACTTATTCTCTCCAGAACCTTCCCAGTGTGACCAAGACCCTAACCTCGTTTCACTTCCGCCGTGCTTCGGCCTTTGGCTTGTCTAGAAAAAAAATTCTCAATATTTCTTTTCTTTTGCGCAAATGTTAACAAAATGTAAATGACAAACTAGCGAAAAAATTCAATGAAGAAAATGAGTACAGTACTTTTGTGAATACAAATAAAGAAAGAAAACATTTAACAAAATAAAGAGTCCAAAGGTACTTACATGATCGAACGGACAAATTCTGTAAGTATATTCGCGATCTGTATAATCGTAGCATTGACCTTCGAGGGCCATAAACGAATCATCCACACCATAATCTTTACTGCTGGAGTCTTGCAATTGGTTTAATTCGCGCTCAATTTCCCTTACTCGCTTATCAGCAGCGTCAAAAGCTTCCCTTGCAACATTTGCAGCTGTATGAAACGGAAATTACAATTTGATTACTTTAAGAAAGAAATTAGGGTTTCAAGAACACACGAAAATTGTCTAAACAAACCATCAATTAAGGATTGAGTTTCTTCATCGTATTGTGGGACTTGGGCAGCTGGAGGTTCTTCTTTCTGGGGCTCTTCTTCTTCCTCCTCTTCTTCATGTTCCTCGACATGCTCCTCGTGTTCAATATCCTCTTCATGTGCTGTGTCGGGCTCTGAATTTGCTTTGTCGGACTCCGACGCTGGGGGAGCAGGTTCAGGCGCTTTAAATGCTCCGTTTTCCATCATAAAATATGGTTTCATCAGCATCCAACCCATGGTAAGGAATTGCTCTTTGGACATGTCTTCTTCGTTGTTCAAGAAAAATTTCGCTTCTTCAATGGAAACAACGCCATCCTTGTTGTGATCAAACGTTAGATGCGTCTGGATTTCTGCTACCTGCAGCCTGAGAAAAATAATATTGCACTATTAAAAGGTAAAAGCAAAAACGTAAAGGCGATATAATGTAATAACTTCGAATATTAATATATACGTTAACACATAATATTCGCAAATGCAAAATGATTTGATAGAGAATGTCGACTAGAGATAGCATAATTAAGTGTAACGAAGCCAATAAATTTTACGTTAAAAAGTAAGATAATAAAACCGGAAAAATAAACCAGAAAACATTCAACACAATTTGAAACGATCCAATAGTTCTAGCCACAGGACTAACAAAAACAAAATAAAGGCTACGACTATAAATGTATCGGTCAACTTAATATTCAAGACCAACGGTGACTGAAAGTATAAGTAATTTTAAATGTTTTCTTACTTTCCGTCGGCGTTGGTATCAAGTTTATCAAACGCTGCGCTGGCTTCCGCTTCGCGAACTTTGAGGTCTTGGTCCTCCTTCGCTTTGCGCGTTTTTTCTTCCGCAGCTCGATATTTCTCCAAAATTTCTTTCTCAGCCTCCTCAGCCGTCTTTTTCACCGCTTCTTTCTCCGAGCGAAGGGCTTCGGCTTCGACCTGCTCAGCCTTCAGAGCTGCAGCACGCTCTTGCCGAGATTTCTTCGAGTTTTTGGCTTGCTCGATATATTGCAACCTGGTAGCGTAACCTTGGTTCTCCAGCTGCCATTTGCGCTCAGCTTCTTCACGAGCCGCCGCTCCCATCAATCGGCAAGTATTAGGACAGTTCGCTCCAGAAGAATATTCGTCCGATCCATCGCAGCAATCTGTTTCATACAAGAACTCAACATAGATAAAATAACACGAAGAGCTTCCGAGCATACCGCAAATGCCGTCGTTTACGCGGGACGACGGTAGAGTAAGGCCTTTATGTCCCAAATTGGAACAAAAAAAGCTGCCATTAGGACAAGCCGAAGTGCCCGGCTCGTCGCTCCCGTCTTCGCAATCGCAATAATCATCGTTTACGTAACGGAAAGGAACGGAGCCACTGCCGTCCAAACATTTAAAATCGCGTTCAGCATCATAGAAAGAGGCCTCTAAAATAAAAAAGGAATACAATTGGAATTGAATAAAGAAAAAGAACAATGTCACAAATGCGAAACTTGCTTGAGAGCGCAACTCCTCGCGGGCGTAGTACTTGGGAACTATTGGTTGGTTTAGCGGCTAGTCCTAGAATTACTAAAAAGAACAATTGCAAACCGTTTAATCGCGTCATATTTTAGAGGCAGAAATCACTGCACTGTTAAATTGCAAAAGATTCTCTTTCGCGACAAAAAAGTCGCCAGGTTTCTAGACACTTGAAGAACCGGTATACAAACACTTCTACAGGACAACTAAAATGTCTTTGCTCCCGTAGCGCTCCTACCGGTACGAATGCAAAACTATGTTAAAAATTCTCTACGACGAGAAAAAATGTACAGTCTACGTGTCAAATCACACAGTTCTACTTAAGCTTCCTGAACTTAATTTATCGTCAACATTCGTTAGACGGCTTATCCCATGGTATTTAGCCATGCAAAAGCAAACCGGAAACAGTATACCTTATTTAACATAAGCAATTGCAAGGAAGCATAAGATACTATGGTCCCGAACATTTTGGCAACAGGGCTCGATTTCAGGGCAATTTTTTTTCTTTTCTTGAAACAGGGGATTTTACTGACTGGACTGCGATAATTTTGAACCAAACAATAGCATATTGAAACAGTTATTAATTAGTTGTATACTGTATGTAGTATTTGAATACACCTCCTCGATTTCCAAATTTTACCAACGACGGCAAAAATTTTACCGACTCGGCAATCTGAACAAGAATTGCGGTGTACGGCAGTGGCGACGCCCCTGATTAGACCTCTTCAGCAATTACAATCTTCTTTTCGTGGTAACGAATTTCACGAGGTTCAGCTTCTTAGACAGGCAGAACTAGGGGCGCTAGTGAGCCTAGTTACACAAAACAATCTTTGCCTTGTTGGTGAACCTTATTCCCCGTGACACGTTAGGAGATCGTAGTAAGTAAGAACCTGCGAACGGCTGCATATCGTCATTCATAGGTTGAACATTAGGTCATTCTGTGATCGACGTCGCCATTTGTGCTTGCAAGGGCTGTCAGAGCTGTTGGCTGTCGTGTTTTTAGTGCGTGATTGGTTGGGACTTGTGCGTAAACTGAGGAATTTGGCATCTGTCAAGCACTGATTTCCAGTGAAGCCCAATCTGACTCGTGTTAAGGGGTGAGTCAACCCGGACTGCACTTGCATTGACGTCCAACATTGCGGTTACGTGTTATTGGATTGATTGAGTTCTGTTTGAAAGAATTCCAAGAAAGAAACAATGTCGTCCGGACAAACCATCAATGATCGCATATTAGCGGCCCGGTTCTCCATTGCTGGCCAAGGATTAGCCAAATCCGTGTGCAAAGCCACCACAGAAGAAGTGAACGGACCCAAGAAGAAGCATTTAGATTGTAAGTAATAAAAGAACTCTCAGGTTTCAGTCTTGTAGGGATCTTACATGTCAAAGGAAAACACACCTTTTAAAGATCAGAGCTATCCGATATCATTCTCCCCTTTCCGAAAAGTGGGCGTACTCTCGACTTTTTCAACATTTCCTCCCTTGTAACGAACGCTCACGTTACACACATGAGAGACAAGTTTGGGCCCGGCACACATACACACAGGACTCTCCCAATCTTTCAGCCTAAATCTCGTGACGTCACCGAGACCTTAACCTCCTGGTCAAAGATAAGTTTTCTTCGCCGTACTGCCAAAGGTTCTTTATATCACGAAGCAGATAACCCAAAGCTCGTTCCTGTTGAAACCATTTTTCGCTCGATTTTTTTTTTAATTTGTATGATATATTTAATAATTTTTCTTTTTTCTTTAAAAAAAGAAAACAAAATAAGCCCTGAAGTCAAGGCGTTAGCGTAGCGTTTGTTTGCGTAAAGCGGTAATAAAGTCAACAGTCCATAACAGCAGTTTCCTTATTTAACGAGGGAAAAAATAGGAGAAACTATGAATTCAGAATTGAAAAATAAAAGTAACCTAGGCACTAATATTTGCTCACAGGTGTTCTGTCAAGTTAATATTTGTGTGTTGCAAATTTTAATTGTTTCTGTAGCTGCAAAGCCGGGATGTAAAGATATTGTCGCTATTTTTCGGGGTCTGTTTTCGCGTTTGGCATTGATTTTGTTGTGGGTGAGCACTGAGTGACGTCACGAATATGTTTGGGTATTGATCTGGCGCCAAGGAATTGTGTGCCACCATGCCCCTTCTCACTTACCCGCGCAAATAACGTTTCTTTTGCTACGCAGATTTTGTTTCTGCTCGTTGTGGCCAATATATCGGGACCGGCAACTTAACGCCAAATTGGATTAAATACATTATTATCGTTCATGATTGAGGACAGAAGGAAGTTAAGAAGCTTCGTTAAAGACGACACTCGGTGCAGTTTTCCGCTTTGTCGAAAATAGAAATAAGACATGTAGAAGCAAGCGAAAACGAAATTTGAGGGATCACGTGTAAGAAGCCTTAAGGAGAAGAAAGTGACAACAGATCGAGAGCTTGCTTGGCAGTTTTAGGGGGTGGGCTGGAATTTTTGGAAGCTTAAAATTAGAAGTTTAAGGAGATCGTTGACCCAGCTTTTCGTTATTTCCGACTGCTTTTCCCCTCAAAATGTGTGCCTTTGCCCTCCAAGAAAATAAATGTGGCGGTGAAAAAGAGGGAGGATTGTCGTGCTTCCGGTAATGATAATCGGCTTTGATGGAATTAATCATGCACACAAGGCCTGCATTATAGCTCGAAAGTTAAACCGACTGTTAAAGTGGATAATAAATGGAGTGTTCCAACATGTTTTGGGTACATTTTATTGATGTCTTTTTTTATTTAGATTTACTTCATTGCACCAATGAGCCGAATGTGTCGATTCCCCAGTTGGCGAATTTACTGATTGAGCGGTCGCAGAACACAAGTTGGGTCGTCGTTTTCAAAGCATTAGTCACTGTTCATCATCTTATGTGCTATGGCAACGAGGTTTGTTTTTAAACCCCTTTTTTCAGTTCCTGACCTTTTTATTGCTTGGAGTTGTACTTTCCTTTGGTTCATTATACCCTAATTCGTCGGGTTATGGATCTTGTGCAAGATATTTTTGTGTAATTAATGGTTTCCTACTTTTTATTATTACAAATTTTCCATTAATTTGCAAGTTTTTCTTGCCAAGATATATTTATTCTGCGTCTCGACCCATTTTCCATGCGTATATTTCTCTCGAAAAATGTGTGCGCTTTAAGGCATGAGAAAAAAGTGTGGTACGCGAAGCGTACTCAGATAAGAGTAATTTCCTTCGCTTGTAGATTAGTGAGCGTAATAGAAGCACCAAGTTCCAAGAATAAGTTTGTTATTGTTGTTTCTTTTTTTTGTTCTGTGGCTTTTATGCGGCGTGAGCATTGCTTGCATCCGCGTGGGGATTTCCTTTTGTTAGGACCGTGTCACGTTTAAATGTTAAGTGTATATACACCAAAATACGTAGTACTAAAATCAAAAGATGTGTATATAAGTATTGTTGCTCTCATATTTAAGCGCATTTAGTAGAGCTCGTTTGTGAACTATGCTATATCGCATCAGTAGCAATTCCTCATGTTACGCGGCTGGATCTCGCAAATTAATTTTTCGCTTTTGAAAGGTTTTAGAAATTTCAGAAGTGATATGGACAACTTTTGTCACTACTGTGCAATACACATCCATTGACAAGAGTTGATGAATTGCGTAGAGCTACGTCGCATCAACTGCACCGAAGCTATAATGCTTTTATTTTGCTCATCCTTGAAAAAAATAATTGTAGTTACATGAAAAGTGTTTTTGTTTTGTTTGTTTTTTTACTTCCAGTACCTCTTTATTCAACCGTATATTACAAAACTAGTCAGCTGCATTATTAAACAAGAGTTAAAAACGAGACGAACAACGAGTTAGCCTTTGTCAGTTTTTACCAGTTAAATGTCGCCGTAATGTCTACATGATGTTGGACCGTCAAAAATGGTGGAAGTTGTCAAGAAGTAGACAGGTGGATATGTCAGGCAAGTTCCACGCAACCAGCATGCGAACTAGCAATCTGTATTGTGTGGTTGTTACTTTTTACACGCAACTGCCTGTACTTCGAATAGAGTACGTTTTTCTTCTTTGGGATGTTTATTTACAAGTACTTTGCCCATATATGTTTTTTGCACTTCTTTAGCGAATGAATACGAAGGAAGTATGGTAGGGCTTAACAAGAACTCGTGATCTTCTTAAAACTTTTGTTTTCTTAAATTACTGGTTCTTTTTGTGATAAAAATATCAAACCGACCCTTTGTATGGGTAAAAGTATGTTGCGGAACAAACTCCAAGAGCCCATGAGTGTCAGTATTCGATGAAACTGACTTGAATACATTAAGGAGGCATAAAAATCATGGTTATTTAATGTTATTCGTATGTAAAATTACCGCTGTGTGAAAACCAATTGATCGCCATGGAAAATTTTAATCTATAAAAATGGATTTTTCATATTGAGAAATTTCATATTTTGAGTGTAAATGAGGAATTTCGCATTTTCGTATTGAATATGTGACGATTTATGTTATATTAAATACATTCTATGTATTTTATTATTTTAGTTCACATGGAACTTATATGTATCTTACAAACGACGTTGTCTTTAAGAAGACTTCAGCAGTATGAACTCATTGTATTATCATATTATGAGTACCCTTATGCAACCGGCGTTGAGGAACGCGGAAATACGGTCTAAGCTGTAATGGAAACGTCGTACATGTACTGTAATTTATCACATGCAAATTATACAAATGCTAAGAATATGTGATCGTGCTTTACTTTAAACTTTCTCTGACGGTTTATCATCAAAGCACACAAGCCTTATTGAGTCATTTGTTTATACATCACTTTGTTTATTTTACAGCGATTCACGCAGTTTTTGGCGTCGAGCAACTGTAATTTCCAGTTGGGGAATTTTTTGGATAAATCGGGTGTTGCTGGTAAGTTATGATCTTTTTTAACCCCGGAATATATCCGAGTGATTTTTAGTAAAATTTTGTTCCGAGTATTTTGAAGCCTATATCTTTATGTCCATCTAGTATATTCCAAAGCGGAACACTTAAGTGCTTTAAGAGTGTCAGTACGTAATTTTTTCAAGTCTATGTACTTGAAAACAGTTGTCGCGTATGTGACCCATCTCACTAATTGTTATGTTTTTGTAAACTCATGTTCTGCTCATGTAACGTGCTTCAGCAGCCCTTATGGCAACTGAGGATGCATTTTTTTGTAAGAGCAAGTTCCAGATGCTTAAGAAATAGACTTCAAAGGACTCAAGTTGCATTCCGAGTTCCACGTGACTAATTTGACGCTCTTTAGTATGCGCGTGTGTTGTTTGTTGCTAATCACTCTTTTTTGTCTGTTTTCTCTTTGTCCATTTTCTTCTCTTTTTAACACAAACATTCCTTAAAACAATCCCAAAAACGTAGCACCCGGGGGTAAGTCCATTTTTACATCAAATAGTGGAGTCATGTTTTGGCTGTGCCGCATCTGTTTTATATATTCAAAAGTGAAGATGATAAGTTAAAACGCATGCGCAGAGTATTCAAGGAACTAATATATGAACAAAGTTTATGTGTGTGGCATAAACAAGTAATGTTTGGCATGACTTATCACTGTTTATGGGATTTGAAGTGGTTTTACATGGGATAAAAAGTTGTTAACATCTTTGGGGGAGGAAAAAAGGATGGAATGTGTCTGAGTTGCATGTCAACGTTACTTGAGATCCTAGTAGCGATATTTTAAAATGTGGTTTGTGTGTTTTCCTGGGGTTGATTTTCCCGTTTTCTTTCTCTCTGTGGGTGGAATTACTGTCTTAGGATATGATATGTCTCCGTTTATTCGACGCTATGCCAAATACTTGAACGAAAAAGCGTTAGCGTACCGCACTGTTGCCTTTGATTTCTGCAAAGTAAAACGAGGGTAAGTTACGGAAATCACATGCTCAATTATATAAATAGTAACTCAGTTGAGGTAGAAGTCAAGGAAAAGTTATTAATTGATGGGGTTTTGTATTGTTGTTCTCTTTATTTTTCAGAAAGGAAGATGGAACTTTGAGGACGATGCCAACGGATAAACTGTTGAAAACTTTGCCTGTGTTGCAGAGTCATCTGGATGCTTTGTTGGAATTCGACTGCTCGAGTAATGAGCTCACTAATGGAGTCATCAATACAGCGTTTATGCTCCTTTTCCGAGATTTAATTCGGCTCTTTGCGTGCTATAATGATGGTATCATCAATTTATTAGGTAACGACAACCTGTTCTTGTGCTGTGTGTTTTCTCCGTATTAACTGTATACGGTTTGCGCTGTAAATTTACTATAGATTTTATTTACAGAATTTTTTGCATGTTCTATTTTTATAGATTTTTTTTATTTCCTTCGTAGATCACGTAGTCGTGTTTATGATATAAGCGTTGTTTATGTGGGATTTAATTCCTTCATTTTTTAAAAATTCAAAACAGAGAAATACTTCGATATGAACAAGAAGCAGTGCAGAGAAGCGTTGGACATCTACAAAAGATTTTTAGTGCGTATGGACCGAGTAGCCGAATTTTTGAAAGTAGCAGAGGTAAACATTAATAAAACAAAAGAAAAACTTATAATAATTAAGAAGTGTGTGAAATCATACATTTTAAACCTATTTTTTACGATTTTGTTATTTTCATCAAAAAAAGACGGTAGGAGTTGAGAAAAGCGACATTCCTGAACTCTCCAAGGTAAATATGGTAGATCTGAACTAATTCTGTTTTTTTTCCGATTTCTTTTGTTTGGGTGTGTTTTATCTGGGACGCAACTCGCACATTTGCTCTTTGCACCCTGCCTGGTAATTTTTGCATGAGTAGAGAATCGGTATTAATAGAGAAGAAATTCCCGATTTAGCCAAGGTATTCTTTCACAAGAATCTGTCGTTGTGTGCGTGTGTGTGTAGTTCCTTCTCTCCTATATCACTTCTTTTGCTTTTTTGTGAAGTGGATACAAATTTTAAAGTGTCTTGGTGTTTGGGTGTTAAATGTTTTTGTGGACATTTTAGGCGCCGAGTAGTTTGCTGGAAGCTTTGGAAGCACATCTAGCGTCTTTGGAAGGCAAGAAACCCAACAGTTCTTCGACTACCAATGTCAGGTAAGAACTTCTTCGAAGATTTCGGAAATACCGAGTAGTTCTACAGTTGTTTTTAGTAGTCCTTACGTTTGCTTTTTCTGTGTATTTTCGTGGTATAGTTTTCGATCTTCGTTTGGTTTGTAGAGTTACTGTAGAATATTAGCGGTTTTTTACAAATCCTTTCTTTTTCGCTATGTATGAAGTCATTTACCCCAGGTTTCAAAGACTCAGTCTAGTTTTTCAGTCACAGACTCACAATCTAGTTTTTCAGTTTACATTGTGCACTTGGTTTGCGTACATAAAAAGCGATACCTACTGCTTTAACAGTTTCTTAATCTGTGAACTGATTAAAATGAGCTTTATTTTCCTCATTTATTTCTTAGATCAATTGTCATAATTTGTATATCTTTCATGTAAATTTCATTTGACATTTTTATTTTCAACTCCTTTTGGCCCTCTTTCTCTGTCTTCCTGTGTCTGGGCACGAAATATGCACACTCCTTTTAATGCACACAATTTTGCTATGACGGAATGGCTTTTGTTTCTTTAACAATTTTGTTTGGCATGAAAAATTGCACATGAAATATTCGTGGCAATTTTTGTTTGCCTCCCGAAAGTGCGGAAATTGAAGCTGGCATGGCTGCATTGGCTTTAACCAGCTTTGCGTTTAGTCAAGTGTCATTGGACACCACGCTTTCTGCGTCTGTGACGTCGTCCTCACATGTTCCCCAACCTCCTTCTAATTCTAGTGCGGTGGGTGGAGCCAATGGAGAAACTGTTCCGGGCATCGACGAAAACTTGAAGCGACAAGCCTTAGCCGAAGAAGAAGCGGCGATGAATCAATTTAAAGTAATCAGTATTAACAATAAATAAACATAATACACTATAAATGAAAATAAGTAAAAAATTACGTGGACTTGGAGGATATATTTTTTTTTAGTTTTTGTCAGTAAGTCTTCTGACGAAACAAGGAAATATGAACTAACTATTACTGTTAATTTTCCTATAGAAGAATACAAATCCTTTCCTGAGCTCGCCAACGACTTCCAACCCACCAGCCCAGGCGCCAGCCTCTACACAAGCCCAAACGCAATCCATTGTGGACCTGTTTGCTGCAGATATCGACGCCAAAGCGGCTCAGACGAACGTAATTAATACATTCTGTACTTAATGTAATATGTTAGGAAAGATTTTAATTTTAAAATATGTACTTTGCAGGTACCGCGCACGTCTGATGATTTGCTTCAGTTGGCTGCCAACCCTTTTGCCGCACCTCCTATCCCGCCTCTGCCGACTATGTCGGCGCCTGCAGCAGCCTGGGGCATGAATCCTATGCAAAACGGTAGCACTTCCACCTTTATAAATACGATGCTAAATATTGATTTTCAGTTCATTGATCGTAAAGCGCCCAGTTTTCATAGTTTTGCCTTCACATGCTTTTGGCGGAGAAATAGTCACTGTGTTGCATACAAACGGATATACGCATCGCCTGTCTTTACGTTCATTTTAGTTAGAGTTCATAAACGTGTTTCTTTTCGCATCAACCAAAACATATCGTGAAGGAAAACTTTAATATAGTAGTACCACGTGCGAGTACCTTATAATACAATAAATAAACTAACTTACTTTCATGAAGTGCTGATTTTTTGTGTGATTACTTGTCGGCTATTTTTCGTCGTCAAGAGTTTTCGCTGCGGCCTTCTATATAATACTACTGTCAGTGGTGGGAGAACTAATTGTAAGGGTTTGTTAGGTTATGGTGCAGTCCCGTCAGGAGCGTTTGCCACTGACAACGCCTTCGCTGCTGCATTTGGGGCTCCTGCGTCCTCCACAACGAATGGTATGTAAAACTTATCCGCGCAAGACGGAATGAAATTTAGTCTGCCTAGGCCACGTAGGTTAGATTATCGAAGTACTAATGCTTTACTCAAACACGTTTGAGATTTCGAGAAAATGTTTACAAGATTCTGTCTATAGATTATCGACTATTAACAAGATGACTTACTTTTTGACCCGGTGATGGTTAAGCCAAGATTTTTCTTTTTTTATGATCACGGGACACATGCTTGATTTATTTTAATTTTTTCTGGAATTTTGCTAAACCCCTTATTGGCTCGGTGGAGAAACTTAACATATGTGTACACTTCAGTAATTTTCCCTACTAATACCGAGCACTTTTTGCTGGGGCATTCTTTTTTTTTGTATTGCAAGCAGCGGAGGGGACTCAAGAAGGCGCAGGTGCTTTGGACCTGTTCAGTCTAGGAGCAGCAATGAGCAGTGTAGAGTCTGTACCTTCAGTGGCGCATTCTCCGGCTCCGGCACGCCCCCCAGCTCCTGCTCCTGCCTCGGTAGCGCACATTACCCATGCTGGTGCAGGAGACTCGAGCTTAGACGACTTTTTGTGCGACTGGGGCACAGAGCCCATCGCGAACGTCGGCGTGCAGGAGGCAGCGAGTGTTACTCCTGTCCATGCTCCTTCAGCTCAGGCCCCTAAGGCTACTACGGGAAGCTCCGCCTTTGCGGACTTGTCGTTAGAGAATTTGTTGGGCTCTCCAGCTAAAAAGTCGTCGATTGCTGCTCCTATGACTGAAACGATCCCTGTAGCGGTTTCTTCGGTAACCACCATGTCAGCGGATTTTACTGCTGGCGTGGCCCCATTGGCTTCCAATTCGCCTTCCAAACAAGCCGGGAAAGGTAGAACGTCACCCAACTTCTTGAATCAATGTAGCATGAATGGCAAAAAAAATAAGGTGGAAAAAAGCTGTGCACCGCTATTTGCACAATTTTGATTTTGCCAGTGACAGCACTTACGAATGCGCACCATATTTTTTCGCCTGCATGGTAGGCCATTAGTTTCGTACATAGTGTCGGCAAGATTCCTTTTTTCCACGCTTTCGCTGTAGAAGTTGGTTGGTTCGTTACTTTTTTTCCTAAAATGGCATCAGGCAAGTAGATGAGAGCTGCCCAACTTGTAGGACGCTACCTGCGCCATTGGATCAAATTGTAGTCAATTCTCCATTTTACACAGTGTCGTTTTATACCGATTCAGGTTTAGACCGTCGAAAATTGGGTAAATGTGGACGTAGCAAACTACATAACAGTGCACATCTCTATAAATATACTGTGTTTTCTATTATTTCGTCTGCCATGTCCATAATATAGTTCAATAGTAGATCAACACGAGTCGACGAGCCATATCGAATAGGCCACATTTAAATTCTGAGAGTTCCAGTGTATTATATGTGTAAATTAATAATAGTAGGCTACTAAGAAATTGTACTACTGCAGAAATGGTGTATCTATTATCAGCAACATCTTATATGCACCCATAATTGAAATTAGAACATAGAAAAATTTGTCTACCTCCAATAAGAATACTTTTTTCGAGAATACAGGAGACATTCTTATATTATATGGGCGAAATATTATTTGGTGTGCGTGGTGTTTCCCGCAGAACCAATAAACCGGTTAACGGAGGATTGCTGTACGTTCGCAAACTTCGTGTTCGAACACATAAAGCAGTCTATAGTACAGGGCGCAAGGTTTACCCGATTTTTTACATTTAATAAAACAAAGATACCGTAAATTTTGCTTCACACCTTTTCATTGAATGTGGAAGACCGCCGGGTAGCAAAAGTTTGCAAAAAAAATATCGCGAGTAAAAGTGATATAATTCACAAAATGAAGGTTACAAAATTGACAAAATCTATGATTCAACAAATAGCCTTGTGTAGAGTTTCAGATTGTGATCTAAAGCTTTGAGTAGCGCATCCCATACGTTTTAATAAGATTTAAATACGAAAGGTATTTGTGCCGCACTCTGTATCGAATCAATGTTCTATTATTCCCCTAGATGTGGAATACGCAACTATAAGCAACTCTTTATAAATGGGATGTACCTTTATTTAGCTCTATAAAATTATAATGGACGAGATTATGTTTGACGTTGATGTAAAAATGGATAAGCTTATTGAATGCAGAAAAAAGCTGTTGAAACTTTTGTGAGTGCACAATGGCGCCTACTGATGTACTCAGCAATGCGTTATAGGCTTTCATTTTAAAGTTAATTTTAGTTATTTTTGCGCAGCTAGAATGAAAAATGGCCATATTATATAGAGAACTTTTAAGTTTGTCTGTACTTGATGTTTTAGGGCCGAAATGATCCTACGAAACGTTTTTGTTCACCTTCTCAGATTTTGTATTGCCTCCTGCTTTTATTGTGTTCGTAAGCGTACTGAATAACGGCCCTAACGTCATGTACTAAATGCGCTCTCCATTTTCCGCAATTGCTTTGCAGGTTTTGACGCATTTGGCGATTTATTGCAGCCCAATACGAACAGCAACACGAACGTTGCCGTGAAACCCAACCATACTGCCGCTGCTCCAGCCAGTACCGCAGCTGCAGGCCGAGTACTAACTGGCGATTTAGATTCTTGTCTAGCTAGCTTAGCAGAAAACTTGACGATCCAGAAGTCGCCACAGAGCATTCCTGCCAACAAGTAACACGCAACATATTTCTTGACTATTTCCTGCTTTTTCGTTCTAAATCGACGTAGGCTTGCGTCTAGTGCCGGGGTGGTCAAATAAGGGTCACTATATTTGCTTATTTAAACTTTACTTTTTATAAAAAAAATTAGAACGTAAATATTAGAATTTATTGTTGTCTATATTCTCTAATTTTTGGAATTTACACTTTGTTATATTTTGGGGCTATTATAAGTTTTAGAAATGTACTTTATTGTATTTTATGTCTTAGTTTACTTTGGAATTTATTTTTACTGATGTTCTTTTCTTTCTTTTAGGGGAATGCAGTGGACGAACCCGGGTACAGGACTTCCTCGGCAGTCTATTCCCAACCAAGGTCCTTCCCCTCAACCCCAGCAATGGGGAGCACCCATGATGCCAACACAGATGGGCGTAGCACCCGGCATGCAGTTCATGTCCATGTCCCAGCCTACAATGCCATATCAAAGCGCTCCCATGAACATGATGGGCTCCGTTCCTATGCGGCCACCCCAAATGATGGCACCTCAAGCTGGGATGATGTTCCCCACGCAACAGCAACCACAAGCGATGGGCATGTCAGCTCCGATTCGTCCTGTTGCCGCAAGTAGCCAGCCATTAGATCCATTCGGAGCGCTCTAGAAGCTGAACGAAAAGTCTTTCTTTTTGCCCTTCTATAGTTCCCAATTAGGCCAATTATGAATTTGTGGGGCAAAGTCCAAGAATTCTATCTTTCGTGTTTCAGTGTATGTATTTCTGTCGCTCTTGGACTTTCGAGTCCTATTCTTCTCCTTTTCCCTTCCATCCCCGTTGTGTTTTCCCGTCGGTCGTGTTGCTATCAAGCTCTTTCTGGTTTCGATTCACGAGTTCTGTTGAGTTCCTTGAATCTAATTGGGTGGTCCTTCTCTTAAAGGGGAAATCAATTTTTAACGCGATCACGTCGTTGAGAAGCGTCATTTGCGAAATTGGATAGAAAAAGAAGCAAGGAAAGGCCAGAGATTATTTAAATGCAAAGGGCTAATTTGTTGGTCAAGTCAGCGCAAAGAAGCACACTTACTTAAAAAAAACGCAATCGGGAATTTTTGCTGATGGATTGGCGTTAAACTAGGTGGGTTTTAATTCCTTTCGTTTAACTGCGTTGCCCAGTAATTTCAGCTGTTCGCGGTTTTCTTATCAGAAACTTGTGGCGGAAGTTATTGGATTAAGTAATAATTGTTTTCTACTTGGGACTGTGGGGTCGCTTGTCGGAACGCAAAACTCCCTCTTTTTAAAGTTTTCGCTAAATCGCAGCCTCCCCCAACCACTTGGATGATAAGGTAGAAATTGACATTCCAGTAAAACAGAAACGAAAAGGAGGACGTGAAGAATAATTGGTAGAAGAGGAAAATCTAGGTGCGTTCTTTGTTTACGTTTATTAGAGTGTTGTACAAAATGTTCAGTCGCGTTTTTTAAAGGCAGGGAGGAAGATAGAATTCTGTTCTTACTAGTTGAGAAAAATACTTCCCCCCCCCCCCCCCACTTGTGTTAGCATCGTCATCGTCGTGCGACTCGATGTCTACGTAATTTCACTGTTTCTAGGTTTTCCTTTCCCGGAAAGCTTTGTGTATTATTTGTTACGATAGATCTGAGAAAGAAACTTTGGTGACTACAAACAACAAAAGAGCGTGACGTACGAGAGGAATTTCTTTGTTGGTTTCACACATGGCGTTCTGTCCCTAGACTGTTAAAATCTCCCCCCAATTGTAGGGAGACTATATTTAAAAAAAATCCATTTATGTTGACCTTGATGAACTTCCTCTCCGTGGACATCCCAGCTTCTTCATTATCCCTTGCTTCCCTTTACAATTTAATGTAATTTATTGCCATAATGAAGACAAGTAACGCGGTTATTTTTTTGTATTTAAAGAGTCGTTTCAGAACGCTAGGAAGAAACGGAATGGATTATGTTGATTTATGAGAGAAAAGTTCGATAGTGATTTTGTTGTCAAGTTGGTCTACTTTTAAAGCAAACTTGAGTTCCCCGTTCACCCCCCCCCACTTTACCTCTCCCCCTTCCTCTGTGAAGAGACGAAGGAAGAAGAAACAAACAAATTTAAAATAGATTTTGTGTCACGCGAATTTTAGGCCGTTGGTCTTGTTTCTTTATTACTATTTTTTTACAAAAAAGGGTACGTGTTGTATTACGATTCCATGACACCAATAATGCCACAAGCTACACGAGGAGGAGGAGTAAATGGTTCTTGCGCTTCGTCGCCAAGATCTTCCACCGTATCAATAATTACACTACGACCAATTATGTTACGTCGACCAATGAGTGCAACGGAAGTGTCCACTATATCCACAACAGTTGTTCCGTCCGCCGACGTGATAAGGTTGCCCAGGTCACCGACATGACGTACTGGCCCGTCAGACAGTCCGTGCCGTTGCTGTAGGGGAGACATATTGATAGTTCGGAAAAATAAAATTAATTAGATTATGGCTTTAATTAGACCAGGGTATAAATTTGATCAAGGCTGTCGAACCGGGGACCCCTCGGCCGGCCTAACCCCCGATTACTTTGAAAAGTATACTGTAGTTGTTTTACACCGAGTGTATTATTACTTTAACGTAAAAGATGTAACTGGAAGGGGGAAAGCGTTTAACTTAACTGGCGAACGCTTAGTTAATCGTTCGTATTAAGACTGTATTATTGGTAACTTCCTACAATTTAAAGTACGCTGAATTGAATTAAAATGAACCGCGGCTTGCTTATTAAATTTCGTGGCCGTTGTTGGTCTAGAAGTTGGGCAGCCCAGGGTTAGGCTTTGGGTATGCACAGAACCACTAGCACTCTTATTTTCGTTTTTTTTTTTACTTTTCCACTCTTTTCCGTACATTTCTGAGTACTATTATTCTTTACTTTTCAGTGAAGTTTGCGTAGGGCACACAAGACAGTCGAATGGAACCAGTAAAAAGGAGTAGTAATAGACTTTCGGTTGATTTTGATCAATAAAATATGTATGGTAATATGATTAGACTATTTTAATAAAATCTTTAAATAGCGAAAGGGAATGTTTGGACGAAGTTACACAGGTTCGAATTTCGGTTCACCATTAGACCATTATGACTTATTAAGAGCTCTAGGAAATCCAAGAGAGGAGCCTGGGGGCGATCACAACAAGCAACGGCTTTTCTAATTGAAATCATTATTGGAGCTATTTCGGTATCATTTCTTTATAAAAGAAAATGTCATTCGTAATATGCGCTAAATTCGCACCGAAGCATCGCTGTTCCTACGCGCATGGAGGCAACGTTACTTTACGAAACTAATTGGCTAAGTTCCAACGTATTATTTAACTTCTTCTGCACTTAATATTCGCTGAAAAAAATTTGTTTTCGTTTCGCTAAATAGCTACATAAATGTTGGGCGGAGTGCTTTGAAAACAACTAAAATAAATTCAATCTTGAAGGAAGAATTGTAACATCAGTTTTACATTATTTTTCGAGTAACCTTGGCGTATTCCTACGAAACTCTTACACGAGGTAAATTGTCTTATGTTCACACGCTATGATTTTCTTTTACGGTTGTCCTGCGCCAAAATTGTTCCCAGTCTCTTCTGTCGTTAAAACGGATGTAAAGAAGGTTGCAAATTACCTGAAAGGGGTTAAAGTGTCTGCCAGCTTGAGTACAATCCCCGTTGGTGTGCACATGGATTCCATGGGATCCCGGAGTTAGCCCTGTAATGTTGCCAGTAATGTGAACTGGGCCGACAGGCGGCACTCGTTGCAGAAAGTGAAGTACGCCCGTTATACGGTTTTGCTCGTCGACTAACCTCACACTCGCTCTTCTTTCGCGTTCGACCTGATTCAACAGCATTTCATTAAAAAAAACGCGACCAGGAAAACAAAAGTGTTAGAATGAAAGAGCATGCATCAAATCAAAAATGACTATCGCGAACTTACATATGTGTAAGGAGTCACAAAGACTTCGATGAAATCGCTTCTCATTCGTGTTGTCAAAGGCGTGGAACGGATATATACTTGCGGTCCGGTACCGGATGTGCGGACTATGCAGTCAGTGAGCGTGAATGCCGTCACTGCAGCCAGAAGAGCGATCCATATACGCTCCATGTCTTTCCACTTTCTTCCACACACGGCTAGTTACGGCAGCGAACACAAACACACACAAAAAAGGGCCTTTAACGAACGATTACCAAAACCGCGAAATCACATATTAGCACGGTTAGAATTACAACAGCATCTTTTCGAAAAAAACTTACAAGGACAAGGAAAACTAATACAATGTAGAAATACTCCAATGTTCCTGGTTGCTAGGGGGGAAATTTTTTTTAAGCACCAAGTAAATAGCTTCTGTGGTTCATTGTCTTACGTTTTGTAACTATTAGTACATTCTGTCTCACTCCTGCACGAAATCGTTTAGCACGAACGAGTGCAACGACAAAGGTAATATAGTAAATGGCAGTTTACGCCAGAAAAATGCAATGTAATAGCGTCTGTAGCTATGCACTTTTACGAGTAACTTTTAGAACTCACACAAAATATTTTGAAGCTTTGTTTAGCACTAGATTGCCCCGTTGTTATGCGGAACGTAAGAGAATTTTGTAGTAGGTGAAGCCCTGGGTATTTTTTTTAAAATTATGTTTGTCGGACTACCACGTACGTTTGTTATGGCAGAAATGACTACCGGAAGTGGAGCATCTTGAGAAACGCTAATTCCGAAAACTTACTTTTGATATCCTGAATGACAAATCTCTTATTTACTCTGCGTAAGTCGGGCCAATAATCATTTCGTGCCAAAAGAAACTGTGGAAATTTGCTTTTATGTTCTATTTCCACGATAAGTTGAGAAAGGGCGTAGTTAATTTAAATGTTATTTCAGTGGCGATATTTCAAAGTTTGGCCATGGTGCAAACTGAAATCCTCAATAGAATAAACTTATTTACATGAAAGAAAATGAAAAACAAATGACATTTTGGTCCAGGGCGCAATTGCAGGCCCGGAGGTTTCGCCACTGAGGTGATATTAAAAGTGTGCTTGCGTTCCGATTATCCTTATCTAACCGTTCTAGTCTTCTGGACATATTCAAACGTGCCTGTGATTTGGAAGAATTTTTCTGGTAAAAGAAAAGTTAACAGCGAATAATTAACTAGTAGTAACGTTTTTTGGTAACACTCATCTGTCACCTAAACTATTTTCCACATTGTTGTTTTACAACACCGTATTTCACTGTCATTAGAGTTTTTTTTACTGAAGCATATTTTTCTAGATATTCACACGGATTTTTTTTTGCTGGCATTACAGCGAACATCTGTTTAGTCCGGTAAAACAAAAAGCTCATCGAAAAGAACTTGAGGCAAATGGCAATAACATTTAAGCACTTCTCATTTTAGTCAGTGAAAGGTAGATTCAATTTAAATGTTAGAACTGTGCACTCAATGAATATGTTTTGCCGTGCATCACAAGCACAAATAGATCGTTAGAAAATTAAAGCAACTAGATAACTAGGGTACTAACTGCTAAAGTATATAGAAAATAACAAACTCATATTTGCTTGGCGCACATTTTGTCAAGAGCTTTAATAACACTGCGTTGCACCCACACTAAAGCTCATATAACTGAGGTTATGTCTAATATGAGATTCTTCGGTTAGCTTCAAGGGGACAGAGGTTCCAATATAAAACAGAATTTACCTGTCTTTTCAAGTGGCTATTGGCTGTGAATTGAAATATGCAAATGTGTCAGAAGTCACTGACTTGTGGATGAAAGGAGACAATGATCCCGTGCACAGAGCGAAAGAAAAGTGAAGACAAGTTCAAGAGTGTGCGTCTGTTTCCAGGTAAGGATTGTTGATACCGGGACTTTTATACCTTCGCTTGTCTGTGGGAGGAGGGTTTGGCATACCAATAGGAAGATTCCACTCTATAACCTTGAAAAAGTTCATGAAAACAAGACTAAGACGAAAAAAAAATCTAATGAAAAGTCATCCTTTTTTTCAGAAAATAGAATATAAAATGGGATTGGCTATGTACACGCATTTATTTTGGCAAGAAGTTCACGGGCACATGTACTTATTTTCTTTTTGGAATAATGAAGAAAGGAGTGAACGAAGGAGGGATGGGTAAAAAGAAGGGAAACAGTGATCAGAAAAATCAAAAACAGTGTCTTAAAGATTATCTGCCGCGTCGGTAATATTTATGGTGGGTGATGTCATGTTTGCATGAAGGGTCTTTCACACATGGATGACCAAACCGGCCGAACCGGATTGAGACTTGGCATCTTTCCGTAGGTGAGGCAGGACCATCCCACTGCTATTAGTACTACTTCGATTGCTTAACCCAACAAAAAGAAAAAGGCGAACAGCTTAGGATTTTTGGACATTTTTATTTTTAGAGTCTAGTTTACTGGTGAAGCGGATAATTGTGTGGGCTGAGCAATAACTGATTTGGGCGGGGCCGGTTCGGGCCGGAAAATGATTTCGAGGAACGGTGCTGTTGGTAGTGAGCTTCTGGCGACGCAGACGATTCCGTACTTGACCCCGCGGCGTAAACACCATCTTCGTTATTCCATTTAAAGAAAAAGAGACGATTAGCTCCAGTTTCATTGATCAACACATTAATGAAAAGAAACGCATTTTGTAAACACGTAATAATTATTGTAGCTTAAGCAAGTAAACCAGAGCGATTAATTCAAGTATTGACTACTTAATTACATAGGTTACTAAAGACGATAAAAAGTTTATGACTCTAACCAGGATCCGCTTCAAGGTGGTTTTTCGAGTGGATGGGATAAAAACCTTGGTCAGGGGCAGGGCGAGGAGGTGGGCGGGGTACGTGATGGGCAGAGTCACACTCAGTATAGCCCGGCCCCGAAACTGCCAGCGTTTGCAAGCCCATGGTTCCGGACGATGATAGAATACGCGGTATTTTGCGAGGGTTTTTGTCACTAATTGTTCCTAGTTGCTGATAGGTGGCGCTAAAGTTAGTATCGCAAACACTTTTCAGATCTGTCTCCGCAGTTGATGTCCGTTTGGTGCTGGGACAATGCGCTAAGCTAAAAGTTGCGTACGGCGATATCTCGGATGTATCTATACATCAAAGTTGCAATACTTATTTCTGGAAAGAATATGCAATTTTTTTTCACCTGAATCGTCTTTATAAAGGATGTCACAGTCCGGCGTACCCGTCGTCTTCCTGGAGGCTGTTGGAGAGTAGAGTTGTGTTGAAGTATCTTGCCTACGACTATCAAGCTGTAAAATGGAGGGTTTATTGTGCTGTAGCGGCCGATTGCGTCGGTGACTATGGAAGACAACGCCGCAAAGCGCCAAACACGCCACAGTCGTAATTGCGGCACAGAGGGCGGGTATCAGGGTATAAAGATGGGAATAATCGCCTAATGAGTTGTTCGTTGATGAAGTACCCGCAAACACTTGACTAACGGAATCGATTTTCCCTGTTTTGGCACAGAATTCTGTATTTATTTGCATGTAAAGCTTTACTATAGATTTCGTTCATAGTTTCGTTTTACCTTCTAGGGAAATTTTGAATTCAAGAGATAACGATCCTCCTGAGTTTGTAGCTGTAAGGCGCAATACGGGCGTGTCGGGTACGTGGAGAACGACAAGCTCGGGTACTTGGTCGAATATTGAGGTAGTGGGCATCGCAACGTCGAGCTTCTGCTCTTGCCATTCGTAATTTATCTGAACGGCAATAGTGAAACGCGAAATAGCACAACCATTATCTGGCCATCGATATAAATGGAGTGCGATGGTGGTAGAATCGCGAAAAATTATAAGATCTCCCGCGCGTGGCATTGCCGGACCTTTTAGAGAATCTCAAGATTAATATTTATTATAAATTTCGACAATGTTAATTATAAATCTTGTGCGACTAAAAATAAAGGAAGCGTCCATACTCAAAACTTTATAACAGAATTCGCTTTAAAAGAATTCTTCAGCTAATCATTCAGACAAAGTATAATGTACAGTACTCGGCAAAACAACGATAGCCTACCAACAAACCGCAACTGCCGGGCTGTTAGGCACCCGACGGTTTGTTTGGGTCGGGGTTTTTTACGAGTACTGTACATAAGTTTACAACAGGTAGTCTCTTGATTTTTTGGTATGACTTATAGTAATCTTACTTGAGCCTTTAGTTGTGAAGGTTAAAACTGGGCTACTCTCGCTCCATCCCACGTGGTTTTGGGCTTGGATTTGTATTTGGTAACGGGTACCACAATCCAACTTAAATAAAGTATAACTATCACGAGGCGCTTCTAGCAGAACCTTCGTCCAAGTTTGATTGTCGCTGCGAGAGTAACTCAGAGCGTAATCTGTAAAGAAATCCAAATCGAAAAAATTCCTTTAAGCGTAATGCAAATTGTTGCCGATTACTCAAATATCACCAAATAACTATCACGATATGCCAATTAATCTGCTTCTATGGTAAAATATGTGTTCAGCAACAATCTTTCTTTCAAATAAATTCTTACTGAATATTAAGAACTGGAAGACTACTAATTTGTCTTAGTGTCCAGTAAACTAGGGTAAGCGAAATCGACATTTTACTGATATCATAACATAAGCTTACTTAAACTTAAAAAGTCGTCCGAAGGAAAGCTCCAGGCGACTTTTACTTCCGAATATCCAATATGTTGGATCTGTAACGTGGGAGCCATGGGCGTAGCTAAGACTTGTACTGAGTGGGTTACGGTATCCCTGCCGAGGCTATTTTCCACCACACAGGTGTAATTGCCACTAATTGCTTTTGTTATCTGTTCGTGAAATTAAAGAAATTTAATTTTACACAAGTTCCTTGTAAGTCATAATATTTGTTTGTGTAACTTGGTATTACTTTGCGGATGAGCAGTGCGTGTGGTAGAAAACTGTAATCCGTACGTTGAGTTAACAGTACTTCTTGGTGATGGAACATACTTAAAAATTTCCACTGGACAGTTGGCGGAAGTTGTCCAGCTACTCTGCAAGGAAGGAGGACAGGTTCTTGGCCTTCTTTGACTAAGATTTGCTGAGGCAACGTGGCAATCCGAGCTGGAACTGTTGATTTTTCAGAATGCGATTTTTTCTTGAGTCTTTGCGCAGGGATTATCTAAGACGTTTATAGTAATTTTTTTTATTTCTTTGAAGTTACCTTTACGAGAAGAGAGTTGAGCAATAGAGTGAGACTTCGGTCCCTCGCCTGCTGAATTAACACCAGCAACACGAAACTCGTAGCGTTCATTTTCTTGCAAATTGTTGGCCTCGTAAAAATTTTCCGGTGTCGCAGGAGAGACTGAGAACTTATTTTCCTAGAATTATAAAATACAAGCCACATAATAATCATAATTAATAATCCCTGAAATAAGTTCTAGCACTTTTCGTTTTAAAACTTAATTTGATTTTCTATTTCCTTAACTTCCACTTCAATCGAGAAACTCCCCTAACAAATTTTTATTATTATTATTTTTTTTACTTTCTATTGACTTATTTGTTACTAAACTCGTTTCTGGTCAATTCAATTCTTTGGTTTACCTGCCCACTTGCTGACCGAACATACAGGTTGTAAGACGTGACATCATTGGTATTTGAGGAATGCCAAGCGACAATGACTTTTGAAGGGCCGGCATTAATGGCCTTAATCAGATGAATGATGTCAGGCACTTAGAAATTTCAACAGAACGTCTTTAAAAAATTATGTCTCGGGATTTTTATACCTGTATTTTACCTTCATTTTCCGTTTGACAAATTACAGGTTGACTTCGATGGCCTTCTCCTGCCGCATTCAAGGCAGATACTTGCACAGAATAATTGCTCTTTCGTGCAAGGCCTTGTAGAACGATTTGAGAATTGCTGGTTCGCTTTGCTTCGATGCCTGATAAGAATCCCAAGCGTCTGTAGTACACTTTATACCCCAACAGTACTCCCCCGAATGGGCGGGGCCAAGTGGGCGTCGTCCACTGCACAAGCAAGCTTTGGGGTGCCGTAGAATGACAATGGACGTTCGTCAATGCTTGGCCAACTACTGGAAAATACATGTCGGCCTAAAGGGATTACCAATTAACTGTCCTCCCCTCAACAACCGTTTCTTGCTTAAAATTGAAAACGGCAAATTCCAGGGTCACCTCCTTCCAAGGTTGTAGCATGGATAGGTGAAGAGGCTGGACTTAAGCCCACGATGTTAAACGTGTAGAGCAACAGCTCGTATTGCATCCCCGCCTCCAAGTGATGTAATGTAAACTGGAATACGCCAGTCGGTACAGTTCTGTGCCACCATGTGGTAGATTGGTGCACTTTGAAACAAATGACGGTTCCTAAAATCGGACCTTTCTTTGGGCCGTGTGACGCGATCTAAACAGAAAACATGTTTTAAGACGTTTATTGAAACTTGTTCATGCATTTGACATACTTTCCAATTTAGGATCAGGCTGTTCGTACCCGATTCGGTGTTGATCTCACTAGGTGGCGTTGTAGGGGCTTCAGAAACAAAAGTTAAACTACACAGATGAGACGGATGTAACAGAATTTACCCTCAGGCAAAGTCGAGACCGTGTACAACGTGGAGGGTGAACTCGCGCCTACATTGTTGACAGCAAGAAGGCGTAAAATGTACGTTTGCGCAGGGAGTAAACCCGACAGTGTGGTATGCGTCGCTGGCCCGCCCACCGTGACGTTAGCCCACGTTTCAGTGCCCTCCAACTGCCACTGAAGCAGGTAATGAGTCACTTGACTGTTTCCGTCATATGGAGGATGCCAAGCCACGCCTACGTTTCGGCTCTGAACCCTCGTCACGGTAAGTTGTTGCGGAGCTTCAGGGGGCTCTGTTTCCATTTAAGCACATATGAATCTTTTTTTTTGTTTAACTGCACTGCGTAATTTACCTAAAACGAGAAGGTGAAGCAGCGTATGGGCGTGGCCGTGGGGGTTAACAGCCGTACAGCGGTACAAACCTGTGTCTTGCCTAGACACTGGACTGACATGAAACTCTGAACGGAATTCGAAGGGTGTGGCTTGTTCTTTGATTGAAAAACGTGACTGAGAAGTGATCACTTCTTCCTGAAATCGCCACTGTAAGCGCAAAGGGGCGTCCCCACGAGCTTCACACACCAAAAGCGCTAACTGACCAATTGACGCCGTATAATTCACTAATCGGGTTTCCATAAGGGGTGGTACTATTCAAGAACATTCATAAGTAGCAAATTGTACGGACTCCATTAAAATTTGTGTGTACCATTGACCTGTAACTGAACGGTTTTCGTAAGGGGGTGGCCTATTCCGTTCTGTGCGGAGCATTGATACCTTCCTTCGTCTTCCTTACCCACACCGTGGAGTACCATACTCCCATTGGCTAGTACATTAACTCTCGGTTGGCTCAACTCCAGTAATTCTCCGTTTTCGCCTACGGAAAACTGATTTGAAATCCAGATATTTCTTTACTTCTGCAGAAAGTAACCTGCGCGGTGCCACTGAACTGAAGGAGTCGGATAGCCAGTCACGTGGCAGTCCCAGACAATCGTTGTTCGATAGGCTGCAATGGTATCCTGGGGAGGCAGGATCCACGTTGGCGCCACTTATTAAGGAAAGTAAAAAATTTATTAGTGAATGAACTTCCACTGAATCCTTGGTATCAACTGTCATTGAAATGGCAAGTTATTAAGTAAGAAAAAAAACACTTCTATACCTTTCACTTGCAAGAGTGATGAGAAAGTACTGGTAGCAGCTTGGTTGGTAGCTACGCAAGTGTACTGTCCAGAATGCTCGGCGCGTACTTGGGTAAAGAGCAGACTACTAGCATAAGCGTGACTTTGTTCACTGATGCCCAAATCAGAGCTCATGGGCAGATTGAGCAATTGACCATCTTTCTTCCAACTGATTGTCAAAGGAAAATCCCCTGAGATGATACTGCAGGTTACCTGCAAGCGCATACCAGCGTGTAGCTTCTCAGGGAAATGAAACGGAGCGATTTCGGGTGGCTCTAAGCAATACAAAATATAGTCTCTTATCAAATATAATTTACAATGTAGTCTTTCTTTTCTAGTACTCAAGATTGTGAGGAAAAGACGTCCTTCCACAGACTGGCCGTAGTTGTTGGTAGCTTGGCAGCGGTACAGTCCGTTATCTAACTCAGCATCAACTTGCTGAAGCCAAAGTGTCCCGTTGGGCAATACCTGATAAGCGGGAGAAGACCCTGGTACTCCTGTCACTAACTGGCGGCCGTCTTTCGACCACGTGATTGAGACTATAGGGTATCCGGCGACTGGACAATTTAGCCACGCTGCCGATCCCATAGCTAAAGTTAAATTCTTAGGATTCCGCGGCGTGGGTGGTCCTGAGGAAAGCAAACCACCCTCAAAGATATTCGACTGGGTGACTTGAGAAGGCGATACTGTACCATAAACATGGAGTCTGGAGCGATGGTAGACGGATCCCAAGCGGTTAGTCGCTGTACACGTGTATTCCCCGCCATCCAATACGCGAGCACTCGTAAAATTCAGAAAACTTATCACAGTGCCTCCGGTACTAAGACTTGTTAGGGAAATTAAGGGATTGTTGCTGGCACTTCCAATATTTTCGTCGTGAAATAGCCACGTGATTTCTGGCGGTGGATCTCCGCGTGCGGCACACTGCAAAGAAACCACCGCACCGGGATGAACCGTTCGTTCTCCAAAAGTACTGGCCCATTCAGGACTGGAGGCTAAGGAAAATCCAATTATTGAGTTTTATTATTATTATTAATAATAATAATAATTATTATTATTATAACAATAATATTTTTTGCTATATTATCTCTTAGCTTTTATTATTTAGGTTGCCTTCAGTATTTTAACTCTCTTACATAATGGAGTATATACAATAATACAACGATACAAAAGTGTCTGTTTTCTTACCAGCAATGGTTAATTCGGCACTACTTTGAGCGGCATCTTCTCGACTGCTGGCCATGCACTGGTACATACCAGCATCTTTTTTGGTTACTGCAGGGATTAGTAGTCGTCCAGGATTAGGAAAACGCCAACGGCGATCACGGTCTGGTTGGATCAGCCTTCCGTCTTTGAACCACTGAATATTACCTGGGGGACGGCCACCCGTGACACAGTTCAGTGTCACGTTCTCCCCCGTATCAGCCATGACTTGCGGTGGATGGAGAGTTGCGGAAAGTGCTGCATGAACCGTCAGCTTAATTTCGGCTCGTAATTGTCCCGCAGCGTTCCTAACATGACATCGGTAGTTCCCTTCATCTTCCGCAGTGATCCTCAGAATACGTAAGACGCTTTCCCCGCGATCTATGCGCAGAGATGTTTGCAGTTCCACCCAGTTACCGTCCACTTCTTTAAACCAACTAAATAAAAAGAAAACTAAATAAACCGGTTCCAATATTTCGATCGGCTACTTATGTAGCTAAAGATTTAATCTCTGAATAAAATCACTAATAATCGTATTACTGATGAGTATTTTTTAATTTTAACTAGCTGTTGATTTAATCGTTGGTTTACGGGCAATTTGTTACCGTATCCGTTGACATAGTGTAACGAAAGTTTTTGCCTGCACTAACTATTTCCTTGGGAACAGTGTGGCGCTTGGTCATCCGACGCTCGGCATTGGGAACCCCTTGCATGCGGACCCGGAGACCGAGCGTAGGATGACCTACGAATGCCGCGTCAGCACGGCTACAGACGTAGTCCGGGCTGCTTGGCATTCCCACACTCGGTCTTTTAGGGAGTCTTGGCTAAGTGGCTGGTTGCAAGAGTCTGCTTTAGTAGGGAGGCTGGTTTTCGGAGTAGGGTTGCTGGTGGGTCCTGAGGGTGAGGCTCCATCACGAGTCCGAGTGAAGGTTTTTCCCTGAAACTGAGCGATCTCGACAGTGCCCTTATGTGAGGATTGTGTTGAACGTGGAGTGCTGTCCATACACTTTTCCCTTACCGACCGTCTCGAACCCGCCATGTGTTAATTTCGATTGCACTGACATGGAACACGTGACAATATTGCAGCATTTTATAAGATGATAACTATTTAATTACTGTTTTAGTATATGAAAATAGTTGGTTAAGTTCACGAATCAAATAAATTATAATTTTACTGATTAAGTGGTCTTAATTGATAGACCCAATAAATGATTAAATGATGAAGTGACTAATCACGGTTTATACATTTAAAACTGCTCATTAGACTGTGGAACAGGGATGCTTTCATTCGGTGCCAGTAAAAACAAACTTGTCTCGTTAGTTGGGGTACTTTAGAGTGACTGTATTAGTCTGGACAAGCTAACAGCGGGAGTGAGATAGAAATTGAAGTTCCAATCTAAGCTACGCCACGATGTAATCAGTGGACCACCAAGTGAATTGGCTTAATCGATTGCGTTTTGGAATGAATATACCTGTAATTAGGAGCGGGGAATCCATGCGCCACGCAAGTCAAATCTTGTTCTTCTCCTTCCCTGGCCATTACCGAGGTAGACGCCGCCACCAAGCGGGGGGCAGTGGGATCCCCTGGCTCTTCTTTTTATGTCACCGACGTTTATCAAATGAAAAGTTTTGGTCCCCATTATTCAAACAAGTTCTCCCTTTACAGCCATGCAATTTCACAGAACCTCTAATTAAGTTTACCTTGTACCGTGAGTTGAACGACGTTACTTCGCTGCGTCTCGCCTGTTAATTTGTGGAGGACCTGGCACTGGTAGCCGCCTGGGGCGTCCTGTGCTTGCACGTGAAGTACATGTAGGTCCCCTTTCGTCGTAACAATGTACCTAAAACCGCGTCCCGGTTAAGAAGATCATATTCATGATCCTTCTCTTCATCACTGCTAATGAACACCTAAGAAAACTTTAAAAAAAAGTACTTGTCTCCTGTAGCTAGCGGAATTTGCACGTTGTTGGAATGAATTCTGTACCACGCTTGCACGGAGATGTGTTCTGCATTCGTGCTCACCAGGTGGCACTGTAACAAAGCCACGTTCCCGCGTAAAACCGTTACCCCGAACGCTTGAACTTGAAACGGCTGCACGACGACTACAAAGAAGCACGCAGATACAAAGTTATTACACCTTATAGTCGAACGTGACAACTTCCAATCTTTAATCCAACTGCAACTTTCTTTTCAACAGCCCAACGTGTCACTTTATCGAAAAAGGAACTTTCATTGTTAGACATTTTCGATTCGACCCAAAATGACTTCATTTTTCCCCCCCTTTCTTTAGCTTACGCTCGTTCTTCACGTTAGTGCAAAAGAAGGTTGCCTTGACGACGATGAAGCGAGAAAACTTGTCGCCGTCAACTTCACAGTAATACGAAGGAGGAGGCAAACACCCCATCCCCTCCCCCCTTCCCCGCCCGTTCCTTTTACTTTACCCTTAACGTCAATCTTTGCTCTAGCATGTAAGAAACACCCAGGGTAACCAAAAGAGTAATAAATAACACTGTCAATAAAAACATCTTCCCTTCATTTACTCCATATCAATTCATTTCCTAGCCTACTTACGATACCGGCAGAAGGAGGGGAGGAGCTTATTTAGAACTCCTGCTGCTTCCGTTACACCCTACTTCTTCCTACCCCCCCCCCCTCTCCCCACCCCTCCTTTTTCATCTTCTTTGGGTGTCCGAAAGATAAGTGTAGTTCGCTCCACTACAGTACGGTACAACGTTCGCAAGCTAGGGAAAAAAAAAGATTTCCGGACCAAAGTCGCGTGCCTTCTTACATTCCCCACGGACCTATTTCCTGTTCGGCCAATAACTCCCACATTCTCCGCTCTTTTTTTCCAGGCTATATCCCAGAAAGCTTGCCGAGAAACGGCTACCGGAAATAAAACCGTTTCACCGTACCCACTACCAAAGTCTTTTAGCTTTTTTATATAAAAAGTCCAACAGAGGGGGTAAGTGAGGTTAATAATACAGAGACCATAGTCTGTGTATGTAACATTCCTGCTGTGCAATGTTTAGGACAGGAGAACCGCAGTGGTCTAAATCCGACACTATCGAACAGTTACATTTGAGTTAAACTACTCAGGTCAGGCCAGGAGCACGTCAACGGTACAGGTCAACGACAACATGTGAGTGTTGCAGGGTTCATGCGGTATTACCATAAACTTACAGCTCCCTTGGCGCGGTGGGCAAAAAAGTGTACATGCTTTGATCAAATTATAGTTGTCCATGTAAGCTCTTAAGCCTGATTTACTTTTATTAAACAGTGAAAGATTCGTTATAGTTATCTATGTGAAAGGTAGAGCGCAAAATTTATACGATTACGTTACGTAAAACAATTGTAAATAGCACACTAAGAAGCTTAGTACTATTGCTGTTGCGTGCATAATATAATGATGAAAATTGAATTCAGATTCAGTGTGCAATCGTTGTATATATATAAAAGGTAAACACAACGTCTGTAAGTTTTTCGTTATAAAGTAAGAAAATATTTTGAGTTAAAAATTGCTACTGAAGATATAGTAACATACCGGTAAAAACAAATCCTCCATTGTTGACGCTACAGGACGCTAAAATAGACATTATTTGTCTTCTCAAGCATTAACCGTGCTTTCCCATGACATTACTTTCCACAGGTATCTCGTGTTGTGTAACGATCTTCCGACTTTTACAGACCGAAAAACTATATAGTTTATCTGTTGTATTTTTTGTCCTCCTTTGCACTCAATTTCTCTTGCCTTCCCCGTACCCTAATGGAAAAATACAGGAGAAAACTTCATCGCGTAACCTCTAAAAATCTTCAAGTGTTTTCAAAACATTTCTTGACAGTAAAATTTGTCTTGAAATTGCCTCAGGTATAAGCACCAAGATACTTTGAAAAATCTAATGTTTAAATTTCAGCACTTCGAAGTTTTTTTTACAACATTTGATGGTAGAGTGAAAGCAAGTTTTTTTCTCACTGCCGTGTTCTCGGTATTTGAAGGGATAAAGGTAATCTTCCCCATCCGCTGAATACTTTTAACGCGATTTCTTATACAGTGTTAGTTGTAGATAGTTCTGCCGCAGATCCCACTGAAAATTACACAAAACAAAGTCTGAACATTTTTTAAGGAAACAACGTACATACAGTACTCCTAAAAGAAACTGCCACAAACGGCCGTCTATGAGGTAACAAAGCAAGAGTGATGCTGTAAATTCTCATGTTATGTGTAATTCTATCGTTTAATTTTGTCAAAAAATTCAGCAAATAATAGTAAAACAGTGTTAAAACAGTGTGAAATATTCGAATATAGTTAGCAATGAGAAGTGCCTATTTTTAGCGATTTTCACTGCATATTCTTTCTTTATTTTTTCAGACACAATATATCGCCAGATCGTACTGTTCATCTAGTGAATGTAGTTCTGAACAACAATTTCATGTGTACACTAAGCGAAAAGCGAAAAACCGTTGGTCTAATCGTTCCTAGTTTACCTTACTATTTGAAAAATGAAGAATTAGATAGAAGGCCTTCTGACTTAATGGACACCACCCCCAACTGATCATAATAAGATCAGAGTTATAGTCTCGAAGAAAAGTTGTCCTTTTATATTAAGACTTTTGTTAAGAGTATTCTGCTCATAAGTAAACAATCGCCAGGCACGACTAGGTGATTTCAAGCTTCCATGAAAAAGAAATATGGAAGTTTTCTTCACCTTAATCGCTAAACATTCACAACCAGTTGGATCGTAGTTTCAGTAAAGACAGTTTGCGTTAAGCTAATCTGCATAGTTAGGTTGGCATTGGAAACACAGTTTGGACTCCGCAACGTTTCACTGAGATACACAGAAAAGAGCTAAAGGTTGGGTGGAAATTTTACTTATCGATGGGAAATTGTGTAGAGATCATCGTGAGTCGTCCCTGAGGAAAAATTTTGTTGGGTGCTTTTTCCCTTTTCTGCCGGAGAGAGATAAAAAAGACAACACTCTGAAGACGGAACTTTTTCGGTTTAAGTGAAGACCAGCGTTTGTTAGCCAAGGGGGAAAGGGCTTTGCACTTGTTTAATGAGTGCGGGGCTTTAACGGAAGGAGCTTAGTGTTAATGAAGATAGACACGGGAACACACAAGAGCATTAGCTTGATTCCAGTAAGTTTTAATCCTAGGTCGAAGAAGACTCGGGGAGAGCTTTCAAGGATGAAACGAACTAAGGAACTGTTTTGCAGCGATTTGGGGTTAGGGATAAATGTACTGGAATGGGGGGAAGGGAGAAAAAAACGAGTCTTTGAGCCTGGGGGAACAAATCTGTGACATTTAAATTTCATCGCCATTTGTCGGCTATCATACATTAACTTAGTAACAAACACATGTATTGTTCTTCCCCATAGCTTCGATTTGCCATGTATTGAACGTAAGGAGCTAGTTAACGTGCTGCAAAAGTAAACTTTCCAAACTAATGAAAAAATTATTGAAGCTCATTCCAACACAGAAGACTAGAAACTGAACAAAGAATTTGTGTTGGCTGCTTAATTAATTGATTAATTCAATGTCACCTGCTTTGACGTGCGTAGGTCGACTGAGAATTGTTCCCACTCCATTACTAGCCATACAACGGTATTGGCTGTCGTGAACATCTGACCGGTACTGGACGGGTCGAAAAGGCGGGAAGTATAATGTTCCATTCTCGTAGACTTGTCTATTTTTTGCGCCGGTGGATGGAAATACAGTGTAAAAGGCAAATATGAGAAAAGGAGTGACAGAGAAGGGAGAAGGAAAGAGAGAGAAAAAATATTAAGGAAATTATATTAGATTCCGACAATCATCCAAAACGTGGGACAGTTTCATCTACAAACGACCCTGGGGTAATACACTGTCTTTATATGTACTCGGTACCAGCAACCGTTTCCTGCGTATAGACGTGGAAACAGATGGTATCAACAGCTTGTACCACCTTCCAACCTCCCAAGTTTTTAAGGTTTCTCTTTTCTGTTTTTTTTTTAGGAGTGCGCGCCATGACAAAAAGGAAACGCTGCTCCGAGGCGAGTGAGAGCGAAGAGAGAAAAAGTGATTTTTTTCTTCCTACTTTACACGAGATCTCGGGAAATGAGCCCGTCAGTCACACACTTTATTTAATTTCCACCCAAAAGAGTAATTTTTGTGTATGGGAATCCTAATTTTTCTGTTTCCCAGTTGAAAAGTTTCGACAACACCAAGATTTCTGTCTTCAATCAGCTAACGTTCTTTTAAACGAACATTGCACAGTGTTTACAATGACTTTTTCTGAAATTACGAAGTATGTTTAGGCACTTTTAATTGAAAATAAAAACGATGAGGAAAATTAATCCTATAGCTTAGAAATTCTGACGGCTAAATTAACCAAAATATTCTCACATATTACTAGTAGTATACTTAGGGAGAAATTGGTGGGGTGGGTTTGTTACGGGACCAGACTGAGAAGGTGTTATTTGGGGCATTCCTCAAACTCCAACCTCGGAAACCCGCTCAGTATTGTCCTCCTCGTTATGGGTAACGATGTTAATTTCTACATTGAAAGTGAAATGGTCCCAAAAATTACTCAACCAAAATACAATATTTTCACTTATTCAACAGATTTAAAGCAGGAGTCAAAATTGACTAAAATTCAAAAATTTCATACGCTTAAGGCCCCGGTATACACAAACTCCTTATGGGCGAATAACATGGGAAGATTTCAGACACCATAATTTGAAAACGGTCAAAATTTCAAAGATATTGTTTCGATAGTAAAGTTGTTATGAGTGATGACTAGTACACAACATCGAGTTTTTGTGAAAAAAGGAGTTTGATAAATTTGTAAACTATGACTGAATGTGTGCTACTTTCTTATTATACAGAAAAATGGAAATCGGGCAATGTAGTGCACTAGCTCTGATTTTTTAAAGTTTTATAATAAAGAGAAAAAAGAGATCTGTTTGGTAGTTTTTGTGATATTGTATATGAAATTTCAAGGTTTTGTTTGACTTTATTATGCTTTACCGCTATCCAGAGTTTCTGTTTGACTTCGTTTTGCTTCTGTTATAAGTCACTTGAGCAGACCTACCTTCTAAGAATAAAAGCGTGTCCCTATCTTTTATTTTTTCAAAATTTCGGAAGTTGTGTTTACGGGGGCCTTAATCTCCGCTACACGGTATAGTATCCATGAAATTACAAATATATTTTCAGATATGGGGCAGCTATTATTATGTATCACCTTCCTGTGTGTTAATCTGGGTGAAAGATATATTTTTCATTTGTCTTAAACAATAAAAATTAAATAATAGCTGCCTAACATTATACGCTATTATTTTTCTTCTCGTCTACATTTGACGAGTTAACTTTTTATAAGACACCGAGACAATCGTAGAAGCAGCAGAAAAATTGTGCGTACGGCTCCCACGCATTGAAAGATTATGGATGTGTCTTTATTGCAATGTGTCAGGAGAGATAAACGGTACAAAGCTTTGTCACATTCAATGTGTCTATTATTTATTATTTATGAATTATTTAGCAGCTAAGTGAAGAAACTTGTTGCTATGAATTTTGCAGGAGACGGATTTTTTGCCGGAATTTCGGGTACAGACAGGAAGGAAATAAAATGGGAATCGTGGAAACCTAAGAGTCAAACTATTGAGGCTTTTTAAGTTCAGTAAGCGATCAAAGGCAGCCTAGCAAAACCAAAGATTAAAACATAGGTCCGGACGAAGTCACGTAAGCTTAACGTTGTGCGATTTCCGACCTCACTGGGTAAATCCTCATTGAAGTCAATTAGTCCCAAGAGGCTTCATTAGACCTTGACTATCCTTTGCGCAGTAGCATGCAGTGTAGTCATGCGTCCCTACTAATAATTAGCTACGTACAAAAATACTAATAAATCATAACAGTTGTCTGCTGTAAATATGTTGACTACGTTCCTGCCCAACAGTCACTTTCCCCATCTGAATAAAATTTTCCAGTCCATCATAGAGCGTTCTTGGATGTCGATATTGTTAAGCGAAGTCAGTTCAGCTTATTCTAAACGAAGCGGAAATAATGGTAACATGAAACAAAAAATAGAACTAGAGTCAAGTTGTCGACGCTGCAAGACTTCGCAGCAAGGAACTTGGCGGTCAATGATGCCGTATTGGAGAGTCATTGATCACACTTGTCGTCTTGGTGAATTTTAATAGTTCCAAAATTACTAAATCACAATGCAGTTACCATTGATGTAATATAATAAATGTAATTACTATGACTTTGAATACGAGAACAAAAAATAAGATGTACGGTCTTGCACGTAATGGCTAGAATGAACTATATGCAGAGCCGTACCCAGGATTTCATTCTGGGGGGAAGGGGTTGAAATTCAACTTTTTTGGACATTTTGGTAATCTTTTATGTACACCATTATAGAAGAAAAAATTCTGGTGGAGGGTTAACTCCCCTAAGTACGGGGGTGACTATATCTATAATAGAATATATGCCCGTGAGTTTTAATAATCCATAAATAATAAAAATTTGCTAAACGATCTATCGCAGAGGTTGCTATTTTGGATTAAGTGTTCCCGTCAACGAGGCACATTTTTTACGAAGAAACAATCTTCGACGAAGAGAATAACCACGCACAACACAACAATATCCATTCCGTACCGAAAAAACTGCGCACATAGCTTATCAGATTCTCTAAGCGTCAATTCTCGCGCTGGTCACGTATCCGGAAGTACTTGCAACAGAACTTCGGATAGAAACAGTCCAATCTGTACCCGAAATACTAGAGCATTGAAAACATAAACGTCGGTTCGGAAAGCGCACCAGGAAAACGGTTTTACACCTGGAGAAGATGAAAAATTTAATCCCGCAAGCCGAAGATTACTTCAGAGATCTCGGACAGACCAAGTACGGCACTCGTGCAAGTGCAATATTTCTTCTGTTAAAAAAAAGAGAGAGGGAAGGGTGTCTAGCTCCAGAGATTGCGGGTTATTAGGTCGTAAAAACGTTCTGTTGGTGGCGAACTCCTGAAACGCTTGCAAGCAAACGAAGAAAAAAGGGAAAAAATCCGCTACGTGTACCTGTACTCTGGAATGGAGAGAACGGGACGATTCTGAGCATCGATCCAACTGAGTTGAGCAGGAGGACGTCCGTGAGCCGAGCACAAGAGACTACTGCCCCGTAAGGTACTCCAGGTCACTACTGGCGGTGGTTCGACCAGAAAAACGGGTCCTTGCCAACTCGAATCTCGGCCTCCCTCGACCAAATTTCCCACCACTCCACGTGCCGTCACTAGAAAGACGCCAATTGGTTTTTTATTCTTTTCTTTCTCGCGAAAATCAAAGGCAAGGGACAAAAGGGAATTAAAATTGTTGAGAAATTTTCTTATCGATATTTCTTTTCCTTTCATGTCTCCTTGAAACCCTTATGGCTCCAAGTTCATTGTTACACTATCTTAACTCCAGGCCCCCTTTACTGTGAGGTATGAAGAGAGAGCCTGTTCGTTAAGGAGGATGTTGTCAATATTTGGTGTTCTATTTTCAAGGGAAAGGCGACCTCTTTTGTGTCTGAGTGTGTGTGTCATCTTTTCTAACGAGCAAGAGACACTTCTTACTCTTATTTCCCTCCTTTTTATCCCTTTCAGTTCACTTTTTGTATTCTAAAACTCCATTTTTTTCTCCTTGTCTATTATGCGCGCAATGTGGTGTCTCGTCTTGCTATGCTCGTCTACCCTCGTTAGGAGAGTCTCAAACGTACTGTACCCACGTATTCACCCACCTTCCCCACCCTACTTTCTTGGAACTCTTCACGTCCCCATCCAATAATCCTTTAGGCATTGTGCGAGATGTATTTACGCCCTGAGGCGAGTTGGTTAACGTAGCGAGCGTAGCACTTCATACGAACGAGGTACTGGTGGCTTGGGGGTGAGGAGGGTACACAGTACTGTGCAGTACTGGGATGGCCGTAATGAAGGGAGGTGTGCTAACAGGGGAAGAGTGAAGGGAGCTTCGGGAAGGGAGATGAATGTTAAGAGCTTAAAATGGCGGGCAACAGCGCAAAGTTGTCGTAACCCTCATTGATTAATCACGAGTTAAAAGAGTGGGTGGGTGGAGGAAACTGGAGGACCCCCGTGCTTGCTTTGAGAACTATAATGGAACCACAATTTAGACGAATATAGTTCACACGAATTATCGCGTATAACGATTTGGACAGAAATGTTAACACCACGCAGGTCTAAAAACAATATTTTGACACGCATGATGCGCAGTCTCAAATGATGTATCGCTTATCTGCGTTATTACCACATGGCGATGACACGCTATCATGAGACTAGAAATAACTACCGTTATTGGCTTTTATTTCTAACTATTCGTGTTGCTTAGCCCGAAAGTTTGAAATAAGTTTCTAAAGGAGGTAGGGAAAAGTAAAAATGATTATACGGAAATGATCAAACAGATTTCATTGCATTAGTCACCTTACCAAAAAGGGGTTCTATTGTCTTCATTGTTCCGTTTATTACTACATGTCCATAACGTTTAAACAAGTAGTCTCGAAAATGAAGTATAAGCTTTTTTAATTAAATTAACAAGAGGGATAAAGAAATCTAGAAAAGGAGCTCAGATGTGAATAGAACTGATGCACTTTATAAAGACAACAATTCTATTGATTGAGAATGAAGACCTAATTGACGGTTAACGCTTCCAGTACTTCCAGTAGGGATGGAACAGCTTACACAAGGGACAAACAGTACAAAAATCATTACTAATGAACTACGACAGGTTTAGATCTGAAAAAAATCGTACACTTAGTGAATACGACGAAGCTTACATGACGAAATTTTCGTCGAAAAATATTGAACCGTTTTTGAGAAAATAAATAAAAACTGAATTTTTGGCCCTTTTTGTAAGAAACGGGTCCTGTTTAATTCGTTGTACCACTCATAGCGATGAGTATGAGTAATATGATGAGTAATATGTATCTAAAAAATAAAATAAAAATTACTTTTATGTAGCTGATAAGTTAGAGAATAACTCTTCCAAAGGTTTGTTCTAAAATCACTGTCCTGATTTTGCACGAGATTTTAAATTCCAAAGGGATGATTTAGTACGATTTGGACTGAGCCTTTTGCATTGCCTTTTGTTGTTGTGAATAATAATTTTTACAAAATCGTGAGTTTCCTTGCACTAACTTGAGCTAGGATGATTCCTATATCGAAAGGGAGTATCCTGGACACCAGGCCATCTGACGAGTATAGTTTTCGGCTACAGTTTTGTCTCCACGTGAAGTGAAAAATTAACTACAGAAGTGTCCACACTGTCCCATCCATCCTCTACTGAGCTTATGCTTGTAAATAGTCATGGAGATACTTTAGTCTCTCGTAAGGTAACGACAAATTTCATTAACATTTCCTAATTAATATAATACAAAATATAATAAGTAACATGTAGGATAACCTGGTCACTTGAGCCTCTAGTGAATGTCCAATAATTTCGGACTATAATTTAGTTTGCTCGCAAAGTGGAAAAACTTTATCATGCTTGTACGTATTGTCCCTAGTCCTCTTTTGTTAAGAAACGTTGACACAGCTTACGCGAAATTTGAGTTTATGGGGCAACGGGCGTACCTCATGCCAATTCCCAAGAAAAAAAAATGAATGTACGCTTTAGTTTCGGAACATATCGCTGACGTAAAGCGTATTTTAATTTTGCATGGAAACGGGGTTAATGAGAGCTGCACACTGTGTCACGAGAGGACGGAAAGAGACAAGGGAATTGGTGAAAAAGGGAACTATGAGAGGGTACTTAACTAGCTGCTGGCGAGAAACATGGTGGCAGCTGGGAGAAGAAATACTTTTCCCTTCCTTCGGGAAGAAAAGCGAGCGCGTGGACAAGTTTTGTATGTTGTTTTACGGCCGCTAACATTTGCGAAGCTCTACTAGCAACACAGGTGGTCGTAATGACCCTTAAGTTGGGGTAACCAGAAACGAAAGGGTGCAGGGGTCGGGGGGGGGGGGTAAAGATTGCAGGCGACGGATGGGTTCGAGGCCTTCCAGATCTAATTTTTGTCTGTCAGAACTGGAGATTGTGATGTCAGGACTTCTTTTGGATTATATCCAAAGTTGTAACAAACTTTCCTTGCCACTTTTACCTCGTTTTTACCCCCCACCACCACCACGAAGGAGAGGGGATCCTTGATGAAGTATACATGGGTAAGCTTGATAACGATTTATCGATTTTTAATCCAACCAACTCGATTGACTTGACGACTGACTGCTTCTTCTTCTTCAACGGAGTTTTCGGGATTTTGGAAGGTTGCGAACTGGTACTATAGGTACCGTCAGCCGAATACATTTTTCTCCCTTTCTTTGCAAAAGGAAAAAAAAAAGAACGGGGGAATGCGAGATGGTGTTTGGCGGCCTGCATGCTGCCTGATAAACTTGTCGCCGTCTGGATGATGAGTTACGTTCAGGGGGGTGGAAATTCCCTCAAGCATGGAAAGGGTTGGTGACAATTTTCAGTTTGCTGACGTGCTTTTTGGCCTGCGAAACGCAGAGAAGAGCAAGTGCACGCGAGCGAACGCGAGAGGGAGATGAAGGAGTGAGGGTGAGGTTACTCATTAAGAGCGTACCTCCTGTTTTGGGGGGGTACACAACGCCTAATGAGATGCACAGGAGCGAGAAGTAATCAGCGGCACAACCTGGAGACAAGAATTTCTTTACGTATGAATTGTTTTTTAATCTGTCGACAAAGGCAAAAGTTGCTGCCTAAATTCATTGCTTGTCCAGCTCTTTCAGTAAAGAGAGAAAATGAGCAGGAATAGAATAAAAAGGGATTTGCATTCAAGGGAAAAAACGGTTGGAGAGGGTTAGACGAAGAAGGGAGTAGTGGAGGGTGTATTGAAGATCTCTAGAGACAGAGGGAAAATGTTGTCAAGTGGCAATGCATAGGTAAGCAGACATGCCCTTCTTTAGCAATTTGAATTGAGTAGCCCCCGAGCTAGCCGAGAAACATATTCCGCATTTTCTAACCCTCACCTTACCCCCCATCTTCATGTACCCGCTGGCGCCATTTTTCAAGAATGGAAAAGTTAACAGGATATCTTTTTTGTGTGTGTGGAATCTTGTTTTTGGACGTATTTTCATAGTCTTCTAAAGGAAGACAAGGTAAATGTGCTAGAGTTTTCTTTATATCCTTGTGCTTTCAATTTCTCCCCGTTTCTTTCGCTCTTCACAGACTTTTGTCCCACTCCTTTTATAGTAATCGGATGAGCTGGATTTAGGCTAAAATAAGGCGGAAAGGTAAACAAAAACCAAGTTCGTAGCTGAAAGCAGAAAGTTCCCAACGGCCGTGATACGCAACTTTTGTTTTATCGTCAGTTTCATTTTGCAGGCACTTCAGCGTTAGGATTCCGGATAAGGAAGATATAGTTATTTAACGTTCCACTTCCGCGATGCGGGTAGAATAAACGGAATAAAAAATCATATTTTGCTCTATCAAATTTTATTGGGGTTAACAATGATCTCGTCATTCATTAGCCTGCATGAAAAGTCTCACATACCTGTTATAATAGACTTCAATAAAATTGTCACAGACAGGAGTTATGTTCCACACGTTGGAAAAGTCGAATGAGATGTTTGCAGATTGCAAAGTTTGGAAATGACAAGTGACGCTGTACCATAAATGTGAAAAAAAGAAGAAAGAAAGTTTGGTTTCTCTTTCTAGTTCACCCGTCTAGTTCGCGTACTCTACCGTCACTTTTAAACTTTTTTTCAAAGCTTACTAGTTAACTGATTATTTCGTGTGCCTTTTTCGCAAAAAGAGAGAGAATAAAGGAAAACGGAAGTTGGAAAGCAACCTTAGAATTATAGAACATTCATTACGTTTCTCAAAAATTGTTGTCAAGTTTTCCATGTATATATTGGTCACTCTACTATTAAAAGTCCACAACTAAAAACTTCACATTCCTGGATGATTAATAACCTGTGCAGTTATAAACAATACATCGGATAAACTCACGCTAAACCAAATTAAGTTCTTTGCATTCTGCTACAATTTACCATTCACCCTTCTACCCTATCGTTCCCCAAAAGGATCATTGAGACTAATAAGCACGTACCTATCAATACACATTTCCTTCGTAATTGTCTTCGATTTCTCCGAAAATCAACTTACCATTCATTCTCTAGTCCCTCTTTGTACCCCTTGTTCCTCCACTTTAACCAGTCACCCTACATCTACCTTAAACAAACTAAAGACTGTTTCTGAAAGCTGACTCGTATTGGCAAACGTTGTTCCTGATTTTCGGGACTCCTCTGGTGATTGATGGTCGTACCGTTCACTCTCTATTCCTTCAACTCTACAACAGAAATAAAGTAACACTTTTTAAACATGATGTAAGGGATTCCGGCTGCCCATTTACATTATAACATGCATCGTCCTCTAACCTTTTTGATAAGGCCACTGTATACCGACTTGCCTTATGGACAAATAACACGGGGAACCTTTTGAATGACTCTGCGTTTAATGCTAAGTTATTTTAAAACATTTTCCGACAGTAATGTTTTAGATAACAATATCTGGAATTTGATCTCGTTACATTCTCGAAAATTTTGACAGTTAATTTGTAATAGCTCGAGAAATTTCACCGATTTTTTCAAATTTCGAAAGTTGAAAATTTCGCCATGTCAGATTCTCCCACTAATAATTAAAAATTTTCTGTGCAAGAATATTTCTTAAGTTTCACGTGTTGCAAGGGTGGCAGCACAATTTAGAAGCTAAAATTTCGTAAATCTTGTGAACCATTTCGCAAAAACTATTGCATGTTCGTGAAAAAATTTTCCATAGAATATTTTTAATTATTAATGCGGAGATTCTGACTTGGCGTAATTTTCGAATTTCGAAATTTGAAAAAAACAGTGAAATTTCTCGAGCGATTACAAATTAACTGTCAACATTTTCGAAAATGTAACGAAGTCAAATTCCAGATATTATTATTCATAACATTACTGTCAGGAAATTTTGTCAAATTACTTAGCAGCAAACGCAAAATGATTCACGAGGTTTCCCATGTTATTTGTCCATAAGGCAAGTCGGTATAGTGGCCTTAACGGAAAACAATACAAATTTAAAACTAGGATTAAGTGCAGAAAGCAATATTAAATACTCGAAAATGTCGTTCATTCTTTCCCTAGTTTCGGTACGAGGGGATGGTCAAATGAACCAATAGGCTACTGGTAGACCGGAAATAAATGCCGCGATGAGCATCAAGTTCCCGCAAACTTGCCTTTCCTCTGTCCTAAAAACAAGAAATAGTGTGGAAATCTCTTCGTGCGATTCGTTCGGTCCACTCCCGCCCACCCTTCACCCTTGACCCATCCCTTCCAATTCCCTAACACTACGCCCCCTATTACTACCAAATCTAAACACATACACACACAGTAATCCTAGGCCAATCTTCTTCAAGGCGTGGACAAGCTAATTCCGTTAGCTTTTTTTTTCTCTCCTTACCTCCAAAGACCCTTCTAATGATACGACGGTTTTTTATCACCCATTCGGAGTCCGTCTTTCTTTTTCCTTTCCTCACACACAGAGGGTGAAGATGAGATTCTAGAAAGAAGGGGCTTAGCTCTTTTTAGAAACCCGTATTACAATAGATGGCGCTAGTTCAGCGAGGCTGAGTCCACCCTAATTGAGACAGAGTGTGAGGTTTGGGGGATATGCAAAAACATAATTAAAACTTTTATTGGTCTTCCTTTTCTTTCTACTCCTTTCCTCATATACATCACATTTTTATTTCCGTTTGAGAAAAAAATGTGGGGGTGGGAGGAAACATGAATGGGGTGCGACAAGGTTTCGTGAAAGCTTTTATCACCGAGAAAAGAGTAATTACCTGTTTGGGTGGCCAACCATAATAGGACTTTGGTAGAAAAAGCCATGGCAGAAGATGAACGCAATAAGCTGAGGAAGAGACGAAGGGAACGGATACAGAGAAGAAAAAGGAGACAAATTCCCGGGGAAACCACGACTACGACCAATACGCGACACTTCCCAATTGGCCCCCTCGCGGCGCGTCTAATACCGTCTCTCGTACATTTTCCCCGGGTATCGTTCACAGGGATTCCAGTGCTGTGCCAAACTCACTATATAGCCCACCCTCCTTCACACACATACACCCCCGATGTGAACACACACGGCCCTGCAGGGGATACAAGAAATTGTATTTGGTATAGTACATATGTATTAAAACATATAGAGGCTTACACGTTTAGCTTAGAACTCTCATGTCAGGACTGCAAATTATGTTGTCAAAATTTCACTGCATTGTCTTGAAGACCGAAACCTAGTACTCTACGTAACCCCACCGGCAAGCTATGTAATGTTACTTCACAACTCCGCTTGATTGCACAAGCATTCCCTTATAGTGGATTCTTGTGATCACAAAACTTTTCGGAAAGGAATGACGATATGTTAAACAAAACATTACTCCTAACAAAAATTTTATCTAGTCCAAATACTGTGTTAGGCTGTATGTATAGTACATTTTTATTTTCCTTTTATTTCACACCTTTTATTTTACGAAAAAAATAAAAGGGAAAAGAAGGTTGGAAAACAACCTTAACATTATAAAACGTTCATTACGTGTCTCAAAAGCTATTGTTAAGTTTTCCATAGACAATAATGATCTTTTTACGATTAAAGGACCAAAACTGAATGCTTCACATTCCTGAATGATTAATAACCTAGTTCTGACTCAATACGCCGGATAATGCAGATGTGCAGATCTATGATAATTCAATACATCCAATCGAAAAATACGATACATTGTCAGTTTTATTTCATTACCATTTTTTACGAAATGGTTTTCGAAGAGAAAAAGCGAGGCAAATTGCACATACAGTTACTGACTTGTTAAATGAAAAAGGAACGAAAAGTGCTCGAGCTAGTGTATACGTTTTGTGAACTTAACAATGAAAAGCTACAGCATTTTCATCAGTTTCGGACAAATAACAAATGAAGGAATTTGCATATGAGAACAGTATGGCAGCACTTTTGAAGTAATGCTCTTGTTTCCAGCAACAAAGAATACATCATTGATTGTTCAGGTTTGCCTTCTTCCTTTTCGTTGTAAATATCCGTGAAGTGAGCTTTCATTTAAATTAACACAACTCAAAATGCTAACGAAATAGGTAGATTTTGCTCGACAAGCATAACTTTAATCGGGGTCTCGCAAAGTGAGAATTAAGTAATCAGGATAAGATTTTCTTATAGCGTATGTGAAACCATTTCGAAGCTTCCTTTTCGTGGGCTTTCGTCTTTGTGGGCACGAGACACACAATCTAGTACCTTCGCTTTTTCTAGAAACGGAATTGAACAAACTTGGCGTCAAATGAAGCAATTTTTCTTTTCTATTTTTTGTTACCATGCAACCAAAATCTAATTTACAGTGTAAATGTGTTGGGAAATGGTCTAGCGTGAATTTGGCTACAGCAAGAAGATTTGTTAAGATCCAGATGGCGCTCATACAGAAGAATTGAACCGTAAAAGCAAATTTTTTAAGAAACCATGTACGTGGAGCGCTTTTCAAAAGTGAATAAGGCTTTGTTACAGAAGGTTTCTATAAGAAGTCTAGTTTGTCCCAGAAACAGTTTATTTAACTTTACCAAATTTCCCAGTGTTCGCAGTTATATTTTAAGCCAGTGATCTCCAACCTCATGGCGCCAGGGCATGGTTTCAAGGATGACAATTTTTCCGTGGACCGCAGGAGGAGTATGGTTTGGGAAAATTCGAGTCTGTTACATTTATTATGCACTTTTTGTAGCCTTTCTATTATAATTGCAAATCCTCTTATCCAGACTGTACGAGGACGGATTATGTGCCGGATGAAAAAAAAACTGACCTGCCGACCAATGGTTGGTAACCGCTGCTTTCAGCTAACTATAGGTTACGTTAACTAAACAATTAGTTGCGAATCGCAGTTCACACAGGGAGTTTTTTGGACAGCTCAAGAGAAATTATATTTTATCTGTAAAATTCCGTGCGATTACACGTAAGAATTCCAGGATTATTTTGGAACCACATTTGTATTAACCAAGGAAGCATCCAGGATTCCGGTCCGGGTACTTTCGGGGTGGGGGGGTTATCTAAATTGTTTCCTATCGTACATTTCGGGTATTATGTTATGTTCACATTTCTAAAAAAATCGAAGCGGGTTAAAACCCCTATCCGCCCTTTAGTACGATCATGGTACCAGCCTAATGTATTATTCGGCTCAGCGTTGTAGAACTAGATTAGCGTCATGTTTCTGTTTCCGAACTGTGAGCATTATTAGAGCAGTAATAACTAGGATTAAAACCAGCCAGCGAAAATCTGCCTTGATGTTTGAAAACTGCGTTTATTTACAAAGCGTATGAAGGTTAAATACTGTTCCTCATTTATTCGTGTGGTGCCACTTGGTATGAAAAGAAATTCAAATTGCAGCAGTAATTTTCCCTAAGAATTGTCCAAAAAGGTCCCCACTTTAAAACCGCTAGACTAACCAGCTGGTGCTGTATTTCTATTCACTATTTTATTATGCCTTGGCGTCACTCGGTAAGAGCAAACCAACGCAATCGGCCAATTCCCGAGAGTTAGTCATTCTTTTCCATTTATTTTTAAATTCAATTCGCGGCATACCACTAGTTTCCCGTTCAGTGTGGATAAGAGCAGGTTATTCCCACCAATTGTGGAACTTTCGCGTAATTCGAATCCATGTAAACCCCGAGTGAACAGTAAAACTGGCCCCTTTATCGTCCCAATCCACCGCCACCCCTGTCAACCCACCTCATTACCCTTACTAGTGAAAACGCCACAACGTTCCCTGCTTTAAGGGCGACCCTTAAAACACCCCACTAGCTAGCATATAACTCTTCATACGGGTACACACACAGACACACACTGGAGTACATGTTTTATGGGTTTAGGTTCACTGATGGGAGAGGGTTCTACCCCCCCCCCCCCCAACGGGAGGGGAAAGGGGTTGAGGGACAGTAAAGGGTCAGTCCATGGATTTCCTCCCCGTTCTTTTCATCGTGTTTTAAGGGTAAATGGAGTGGCACTGTTGTGCCTCACAAAATATGAAGTCCCACACCACTGATTCAGAAATTGGGGTGCTCTTCTTCAGCTTTTTTTCAGCTTCCAGACCGGAAACCCATAAATTGTTGGCTATGCTACATTATTAGGGTTATAACGCCAGAAATATTTTCAAATGTCTTCACTTCTTCTTCTGCAGCGGAATAGGAAAAAAAATAATATTTACCTTAAATTGAGATTGATAGAATAACTTGCACCCCTGACGCTGACTGCTTTCCAGTAACTTTTGAAAGAAATAATTCGCCCGTACGAGGAAGAACGGCGTTGCCTGAGGCGAAAGTTACTCGTTACGTTCCCGTGTACGACTGAATGTTTTAGGACCCACGGCTTGGAGCTTAGGGTCGCGGCAAGGTTTGCAACCGTTTGTGTGAAGAGGTTGGTAAGTCATGCGCCGTAAGGGGACATTTGAACCGAATCTGCTAGTACCGTGAACGTACAGTAGTTAGGCGATGGGAAATTGAGAGGAAAGTGTATGTAGTATACCTATTAGGTGAGTGTAGCAAAAAAAGCGTCTTTGATCGTGCCAGGAAATGGTTATTAGAGTGTCACGCTGGGAAAATTAGAAAGAAAGTGATCGCTTATTTCTCGAAAGGCTGAGAGGGTTGAAAAGTGGGTAATTAGAGAAGCTTGGGGTGGAGATTTCGGCTAATGAAAGGAAAGTTGAGACGGGGAGAACCTGAGTCGTAGCCCCAGGGGAAATGCGGTAGCAATTGGTAAGGATAAAGTAGAGAAAGATAGGTGGGTGGAAGCTGGGGGAGGTAAAGAAAGGGTGGAGGTTATCCAAATTTCAAAGGTCTCGGGTTAATTGCAGTATGAGAGGGCAAGTAGCAGAGTCTCGCGGGTTCTACTGGGAAGAAACGGTGGCTGATTGACAGACTTTAGACGCAACTGGAAAGTCTCCGGGGGAATTTGGAGAGTTTGCGGAACCATACCTAGAAGTTGGATGTCTTAATTTATATTCCTGCTTTCACCTTCCCTTGGATATTTTTCTCTACACTTTGAGATTTAGAAAAGAAAAAAAAAAGAAACTTAGCGTGTAAGTAGGTTAGAAATTTGTGGAAGAGCCCACAGAAATGTTTAGAAATGGCTGCAAGAGGGGTATGAAAAATAACAGCAAGTGAGGAAATGGCTGTTTGATTGAAAAGGAAATGGGATGTGTTGCAGGGGGAGTAAGAGATGGGGTTTTGGGAGGTTCAGCTTTTGTAGCAATGGTCTTGCTGGTTGCCCTGGAGTGTTGGAAAATGTTGATTGCTATTTCGATTTAGAATGAGACTGGGAGAGCGAGGAAAATAAGGTGTTTGAATAGTCTTTCAGTGAATGCGGAAATGTCGTTAGTCGGGCTTCAATTTAAATTCATTAGAGACGAGGTTAATGAGTTTACCAGTTTACTCACGCGTAATGGGGCTTAAGCCGGTTTGGTTAATGGTACATGGACCGATTTCGCTGGGGAAAATAAATGGGAACCGACATCAACTTGAGTTAGGACATTACCGGACTGTTGTACTAAGGCTTTGGCCAAAGCAGCTCATTTGCTTTAGTGTCAGTGTTCGGAATTTATAATTACCACTCTATCCTTACAATAATTTAACATACGTGTTTGACAAAAGAAAGGCGAGTGGGATGCACAGTGGGATAGGTGGTTAAGGGTTAACTCTCCATCCTATTTGTTAAAGAGCAATAGACACCTAAAAACAACTTTGTCTTATAAAAAAGAGCAAAAATCTAATTTCCGAATATACGCTTCTTTTTCCCAGGTGCAAAATAACAACAAAGGTATTTATGAAATAAGAAATCTGAAATTCAAATTTTCACGCTGGTGACGTCACGATTCTCAAGGGCGGGAAAAGACCAAAACTTTGGAAATAAATATCTCCAGAACGGCTGGTCAGAAAAAATCGAAACTAAATTATTTATTCTAAGATGAATGTGTATTGTAATAATCCATCAAAATCTCTATTTGCGTTTTTGGTGTCCATTGCCCTTTAAGCAAGGACAATCATAGAAGACAGTTTAGTAGTTGTCCTATTTAAAGGTATTAAACCCCAGAACTGAAACTGTGGATATGGCATGAGTAGGCTATTTTAGGTGAACACACCACTCTCATGGGAAAACTATCGAGATTTGCTGTTTTCGGAGTCATTACAAAACGAGTTTCCATCAAAGCTTGTTCACACTTCCTTCTAAGAATTACTGACAGTTTGTTATTTGACACTTAAGACCACTGTATATAACTCTTCTCTTATGAACGATTACATGGAAAACATGCGTTGACGATTTTGCTTTTTTTGTTTCAGTGAGAATGTGCACATGTAAAAAAAAATCGCATACCGAAACCCCCTCCGAAACTTTCATAACCCTCACTGAACCAAGATCCTGGCTACGGCCCTGATGACATCCATTGGAAGATAGAAGTGTGATCTTTAAAAGCTTAGTTTTAAGCGTGTCGAAATGTCCGAAGAAGGACTGCTCTTACCAAAGTGCTTAAAAAAACTATAGACATGGACTAAGAACATGCAGTTACAGTTGCAAGCTTACGGAAGAAAGGTAAATGATAGCATAAATTTTCATTTAGGTCCACTGCACACAACGGAAAACTTAATTACACAGGGGTGACATAAATTTTACAAAGCTGAACTTATGAGGTGTGCCATTCAAATGGTAAAAAAAGGCGAGAATTTTTTTCATTTAAATCCACATATATTTTTTAATTAAAATAGGTGTAACTTGACGGGGGAAAATACCAAAGCTATAGCTTTGATATTTTACCCCGTCAAGTTACACTATTTTAATAAAAATATATATGTGGGTTTATTATCATATATGATAATAAGTCGTTACGTGTAGGGCTCGAAACTGTTCGACTCGACTCAGCTTGCCAACCTTAACCGAGTTGAGATGAGACGTAAGCCGACAAACAGTAAACCGTTTTATTGTAACGAAACTTTCCTTTGTAGCATTATAGATATCCTTTGTAGCCGACACAGATATAGATATTAGAGTTATCCCATAAGAGCATTATAGAAGAATCAGTTGAAAAACGCTTTTGCGTTATTCGCATCGTACCGTCGTTATCAGCTTTCATACCTCATATAATACTACTTCACAGACTGTCATGTACAATTAAAAAAAGATCTCACTTAATTATGAAAGTAGTGGAATAAAATTTAATTTACTTTTTCAATGCATGCTATTCTTAACTGATTCAGTGGCTAGAATATCAACGATACTATTATCGGTGAATAGCTTTGCTAGTTTTTTTATCCATTTTGTTCTTTTACTTGACAAAAGTCAACTTTCAACAAACAAATTACTGTAATGCACCGCCCGTACCCCTGTATTTACTGTACGAATGTTCGCTTTGCGGAAGTTTAGGCGATATTCTCTAAGGGCCAACTTTCGTAGTGTAACCGTTGAACCCAGCAATATACCAGCTCATTACGGTGATTTCCTACGCAAACTAACATGTCGTTACGGAAGATTGGCCTCATTTGAGAAAAAAGGCAGGCCACAACTCGGCTGTGCTGTGGTGATAAAGGAATTCCGCCGTTTTCTTGACAAACTGCGATTTCTTTAAAAAAAAGAAGGAAAAAAAGAACGAGCTGGGTGCAAAGCTTGTGTTTCATACCACCTAGTGACTAATGACGGTACTTACTACAGGAGCCAGCGCGCTGAACGGCTTCATAAAAGGATGAGCAAACGAACCATTGGCGAAATGTAACTGAAAGTTAAAAAATTAGTAGCTGGGCAAGTCAAGAAGGACTGCCCAGCTTATCGCTAAAGAAAGTAATAGCAGTAAGTGATAAGTTATACAAATAAGTATAAACAAACTGTGTATTATGCTCACCTTTCTATATTGTGTAAGTGAACTTGACGGAGTCGCTTGTTTCCACTTGAACATGAGATCCTAAAATTCCGTGGTATGACTTAATAAAATAAGAATATGCTTACTAAAGAACTTGGTGTGTTACACAACAAGTATTTACGACGATTAGCATGGTAACTTTTACCGTAAGAATGGCGTGCTAATACTAATAAAATTAAGAAAAAATAATATAATATTAATACTAATATTTATAATTAAAAGCAAAGGAAAGTCTTAGACTATTTGTTGTTCTCTTATCTCAAAATATACCATACATCGATATACAGTGGAACCCGCTTATAACGATGGGCTCGGGACCGGACAGTCGGTATCGGTATAAGCGGAGTATCGTTATATCAGAACTTGCCTATACAAGGATATTCAGATATTCAGGATATTCTCCTTGTCTTTTTTAATTTTTGAAATAACTGATTGTATCACACCGAACTGCTTCGCGATTGAATCTTGTGTTTGATTGTTTTGAAGTAAATTTAAAACTTCCACGCGTTGGGCAAGTGTCAGCGTTTTTCTCTTGTGATCCATCTTTGCCATCTTTACTAAGTTTTGTATCGTTATAGGCGGGTTATCGTTATATGCGATATCGTTATAAGTGGGTTCCACTGTACTAAAATACGAGAATAACAAATAATCTAAGCGTTTCTGTTGCTTCTGATTGTCTGCTTTTGACATCTCATTAGAAACTGTGCTAAATATGAAAGCCCGGTCATTGTACCGAACCATAATTGCTACCTATCGGCTATAACGAACACCCCTCCCCCCAATCAGTCCGTCAAATTTAAGGGTTTGCTGATATCTTTGTAACCTGTTCTCCCCTTATACATTGGCCTCGAAGGGGAAGCCCTTTCATTTGCAAATACTAATTTGTTGTATTTTGTCCGAAGTTACTAATTTTATTAACACGGATTTCAGGGCCGTACCCAGAATTGGGCCTTCTCCTATGTTCCCCAGTATAAAATAAAAACCAAACCTCGGGGTGGTGGGAGGCCTTGAAGCCCCTGGGTATGGGGGTGTACGGTTTTTATGTTCAACTTTGCTCTAGGGCTGAAAATCGGTTCGATTCGAGTCGAACCGAGTCGAACCGAGTCGAGTCGATGTCGACTCGACTCGAAAATGATCGACTCCGACTCGACTCCGACTCGACTCGACTCAGCAACGACCGACTTCGACTCGACTCGGCAACGTTCGACTTCGACTCGACTCGACAACCACCGACTTCGACTCGGCTCGGTTTAACAAAACCAGCTTGGGTCGGCTTAAAAGTTGAAAGTCATTTTCTCCGGATTCGACCTCTCTTTCTGTGGAAACTTGGAGTTCACGGTGAAAGCAGTAAACAAGTGATAAGGTGAAAGGCTACGTCTTACATTTTCCGTCAAATTAAAAGGGATTGACAGACCTGACTAATCTATTATCATTCTATGTAATGTACTTTCGTAGTCGTACGCAACGCTTTCTCCTCTACCGTATGTAAGCACCGA